>JASAOG010000076.1:1465000-1985000 GCA_030265305.1 Biomphalaria pfeifferi
TAGTGGAACTGTGTAGAACACGAGTGCTATAACAGTGCAACACGTCACCACAGCGGAAGCGCAATGCTGTTCCATTAAAGCTACCACATGAATCATTTTATGATACACAGCTCTTGCTATATACAATTAAGACCATGGGCACGGAATGTTATAATTATTCAGTTTGAAAAAAAAATGCATCAGCCTGCTCAGATATCACAGGTGCTAGTTAAGGAACTAGATCTATGACAAGCTTCAAGAAGATCAATTTAACAAACGCATTCATGCATAACGACACGAGCCCTGCCTACCCAACTCCCACCTCTCCAATTGTACAAAGCATGAAAGACTTGTAGCTAACCTTCCAACATTGAACTATCCCTAGTTTCCCTCGAAAAGAAAATGCGCATGCAAGACACTCCCTAGCCGTTAGTATTGCACCTAGGACACAGTGAGTAGGACGAACAGACTTCAAAGACCAATCCACCATTCAAATAGATTGATGGTGGAAGGTGAGACCATCCTTACTGCATTAATATACCCGGTCAAATGCCATCAAACCAAAACCACTTGTTTTCGTGGTCAGCTGTATCAACAGTGCATTCATTTAGTACCAGTGTCAGCTTACACACACATATAAGCTAAACAAATTCAACTCGCCTAAATGTGGCAAATTGAAATGGAATTTGTTTGAAGAAAAATGTACTACAAACACTGGCTCTCAACAGCTTCTAAAGACGGGACAATAACCTGATAATGAATGAATGAATTAAATAAATAATCTAAGGGTTTAATTGATTATTTTATAACTTGTCAAAGTTGTATATAAAACATTCCCCTTCAGTTGTATTTCTGGGACAAAATTATCTACTAGAATGTAATGATTTTATTCTATGAAAAAAATGATCATCTCATTTGTTTTCTTTTTTTGTAATAGATTCTTCATATAATTCACTGCTTGATAGCAGAGATCAATACTTGATAGAAGAAAGGGACAATAATGTTATTGAAAATTATATATTATAGTAACTCAATACAGTATACATGAATAGGTGAATGAACAATTTAACTATATTCAATAAAAAGACATTTTTTTTAAACACCAAGAATTTAACATAATTTTACAAAGGTATGAAGATATGGCTATGACCTACAAATATTGTGGGGTAATGTGGTAATGTAAGTTCTCTTTTCAATGTCTCATCTTTCATTGAGTCTTTAAGACTTTTATGACCAATACAGTAAACAAGGAGGTCATGATAAAATAAGAAGAATACAGCATACTGTTCATTTCAAAAACTCAAGTGCACTCACAAATGTGTGAATATGATGAATTCATACCATTCAAATCAAAGTGTTCTCATGCTTGCATCTTCAAATTGTATTCAGTTAATGTTTTAATCAAAATCAAACCATCAATTCTAGCAAGTCCTTTCATTGTACTAGCTTCTAAAAAAAAGGCTACCACAGAATAGCATGACAAATATAAACAGAAAACTATTCGTACACAGGCACACATGAATCCATTTATATCATTAACATTTTTTCTGTTTAAAATACTTCATTCATTCATTCCACTTTTAACTACTCATATTAAGCTTTTGATATAAAAAAAAAAAAAAGCTGACAGACAAAAGTTACAGTTTAAAAAGTGATACAATGTGATCTATACAAAACATGTTCCCAATAGAAAGAAAAAAATCTAATCACACATGCTAATCAAGTGAATGCTGTAATAGTTTGACTTTAAATTACACAGCATGTAAGCAAGTAATCATTTTTTAATTTGTAATGACAGGGTTCAGTTTGACCTCTCTACAATTTAACAATATTATAAGCCTTCCTCCCCCAAAAAAAAAAAAAAACTTACCCTAGAACTTCTGGTAGCTTTAGGATCCAAATAAGCTTTAAGTTTTTCCAAGTATACATGAGGGGGGTCCTTAGCATGAACTCGTTCCTATTCAAATCAATAAGATTATACTCAGATGTGACTAATTAATTTTAGAATAAAGGCATTTTTATTGCTTTCTTTTTAAAACTGTGAATACCTGATCACAAATCAAGTCCCACTTGCGCTCATCATCATATCCTTTAAGTACTTTAGCTTTATCCGGAGGTAAATCCATAGAAGTCTGAAAATAGTATGATGGTTTTTATGATTAAATGTTTGAATTTACAGTCAATAGTTTCTAGGTAACCTAATATCAAGAATGTCAGTGTGTTAGTAAAATAATCATTTGCAATTAAAAAAAAAAAAAAAAAGTGTAGGTAAAACGAGAGGCTGAAACATTCACCAGCTAATTTTTTTTTAAATAATGATGTAAGATTTAGACAAAACTTTATTGGCCATCACATCATATGATTACAAATATTTTCAAACTTGATTAGTGTGAAAAAACATTTCACTCATTTCACTTTCAGTTTAAATGGTGCTATTGCTTTATTATTTCAAGGCCCATATTAGCTTATTCAGTTAACGTCTGTTTAGAGTGTATTAGAAAGCTACAGAGGCTTCATGAATTTTGCGACAATGTAAAATGTGATGTGTTTGAAATTTAAATTGTTCAAACCAAAAAAACATTTGGGCAAGAAGCATTTAAATTATCTAATACTAATGAGGTTTCATGATTTTATTGTATAATAATTGTTTCACTTTATTTCGCTAATTAGAAAGATTATGAATAAATAATGCATACTGTACACAGCAATCATTGCGACAAGCAATTTCACTACTAATAGCATTATATAATGTTACAAGTTATATTACATAAATCTTTATGTCATGAACTATAAAATCCAGTAATCTTTATTGTCCATAAGGAAATTGTTTTATCAAATGCTCTGTAAAATATTAAGAAAAAAAAAAAGGGGGGGGGGGGGGGGAATCTTCATCAAATGTGAGAAATACTGAAACAATTGAAAAATTCAAAAAAATTTTTTTTTTATTTTTAATAAGAAATTTAAATTGAATTACATACTATACATTCTCTTTTGCACTAATTTAAATGAATTTTTAAGTTAGTGATCTTTTCAACTACATAAATTCTAAATTTACTAACATTTTAATTTCCTAAAATAACAAACAATACTTTACTTTGCTAGACAATGCATGATTCTGTAATGAAATTCTAAATTTCACAAGAAACCTTATTATCAAAATTTATTGCCCTCAAAATTGTATTATGTTTATAAATGTCCAAAATGTTTTTTAAATCATTTCCATAGCTTCTCAAACATTTTAAGCATCAATAGCAAGAAAAGAGACATAATCATAACAGAAAACAGAAGTAACTATAGTGATCACACTCTGATTCCTAAAAAGCAATCCTTTAATCAACAATAAGCAGAAAAACCCTAATTAGTTAGAACAAACAGTACACAAACTGGTGATAGCAATAGTATCATAAACATGTGTGTAGCTTATTTCTTAGGCTTTACTTGTTGGTCTTAATTTGAACCTAATTTAAATAGATTTTGAATATCTTAGAACTAGATTTCCCAGTTCTAATACTTGTACAAATACTAAAATCTAGAGTATTACACAGATCTAAATCTAGATGACTACATCTAATCAGGACAGTTACAATGATTGATAGATTTAGATCTAGACTAAAATCTAGATATCTATAAATTTAGATCTAAATCTGATCTAATAACCCTAATATAATATTTAGATTTAAAAACATCTAGACTCTAGATCTTGAGTGATATTAACTGTATGACAGTGTATGATAATGATCTGTATCATAGTAAATCACTTAACTGAATCCTGATACTTACTTTTATTCATAATCAGAACTTATTTTTTATGGACCAGTATCTAGAAATCTATTTGAAGTATTGGCAACTATTTCTTAGATCTTAACTATGACATAGTATGATAGTTAGTCTAGTAGAAGCTATATGAAGACGCTGTTATTATAGATCTATAGCCATAGCATAAATCTAAGTGACTCAGACTGATTGCAACCTATAAGTATAACCAGTGGCACTGTTTAAGCTCTGATTAGAATTGATATTAGTATTAGTTAGTATTAGGTCTATCATCTACTGTGTGACGTGTCGTGTGTCACAATTCTGGTGATAATGATGAGTATGATTTGTAAAGTAGATCTACACATCTACTGATCTAGATCTAGACTCCCCTAAGGCTTAGGCTAGAGTTAGAGTAGATCTAGAAGAGTGACTTAAGAAGTTAAGAGTTAACGATTTAATGTTAAGATTAAGAGTGACACTGACAGTCACAGTATTCAGTACTACAGTAGTGACAGTGAGTACATTACAATCACAGTAGACGAGTAGTCTAAGTAGACATGAGTTGAGTAGTGTACTGAGTGTAACACACTAACAAAAAAAAATCCAGCCTCTAACTTCAAGTTTAAATATATCTAGATCCTAGATATGAGCTCTAATGGTCTAAATCTAGATTTTATACTTACAAGGACTTTCGTAAATCGTCTTTCCAGTTCTTGTCCATCTGGCATTGGCAGACGAGGTACAGGAACAGATGGTTTTCTTTGCAACTCGAGCCCAACACCCCGACTTTCAAATCGGTTATGTGAGTGGTCGGAGTTGCGGCTATCAGAATTCCCCATCATGTACATTTAAACCGATTTTGTAGAACTCAATACACTAAAAGAAAACTAACAGAACTCTCACATTATCGAGGTAACACGAAATTTTTGCGGCGTCTAGCCATACAGTCCACTATTTCCAAACATTAACACTGAATTGAGAAAGCGGAAACTGAATGAACAATTTGGGCCAGATTTCACACCAAAATATATATATAGATCTATATATAGATTTATGGGGTTAAAAATACAGATTTGAACAAAAAGGATTTGGTATTTCATTTATTTATGCATTTATGCAAGTTTTTTTTTTGTAATAAACGAAATTTAGATATATCTTTTTTAAAAGATTTAAAATGTCAAAATCACAAAGATATTAGTTTGTAATATTCAAACAAAATGTATTTTCATTCACACATTTTTTTTGTGTGACTATAACATTTATTTATTAGTTATCATAAAATAAAATACAAATAAAATAAAAGCAAAAATGTAGGATTATAGATGAAAATAATTGATTTTAGTAACAATTGCTCGGCCTATCCCTAATTAAAAATGAAAGCCTCACAGGCACGATAGGTGTAAAAGGAAGGGCAGGAACCTCATAATAACTTGAAAGTACGGTATCCCCGATGACGTCACTGAACTTAGCATCTGCATTGTTCATTGTAAAGAGAGACAACCCTTTTTGATATTTCAAATTATCTTACACAGTTACCTCCCATGTTTAAAGATTTTTTTTTTTTTTTAAAGCTTTGATAGGATTAGACGATAACAATAAAGGAAATAAACCTGCAGCTTAACCGAACCACACTACGGAAGTGTCTAACCTGTGTAAATATTAGTTAATTATCTCTATGCTATTTATTGATATTTTAAAATAGTTTCTTGTATTTTGTCTACTAGCTTAGCTACAAGTCTCTACTCTGATTCAAGATGCCATACGGAACGCTAAGCGAATTGCTCTAGATTAGCGGCTAGATGAATTTATTTTATTGGTTGATTTAGATATCGATGCCAGAAGGTTTTAATTCATTGCGTAATTTTATTTTTTGGTCGTTTTATTTTTCTATTTTGTTTGGTGTTAGGCCTACGTAATTCACTTCGCAGCTTCGCCATTGGGCCTCCAATGACAGGGCCGGCCTTAAGCCGATTTGACCAATTGCTCTAATTGGACCCCGCGCCTGGCAGAGACCCCGCAATTTACATTGAGCACATCACTATTATTCATGGCTCTTGTCACAGGCGTTTAAAGATGTAGGACTTAAAGAGTTAACATATTTAGTGTATCATACGATTGACGTATCTTTAATTAACCCACTGACGCCTATTACTTATGAGTTGCTTCCTATACACAGTGGCGTAGCTAGGGTATTTGATGCCCGGTAAGGCAGTTCCTCGTGATTCCCTCCATAAAAAAAATAAAACAGTGAAAAGTTTCTAATTTCGAAAAAAAAAAGTATATTAATTATTTAAGCATTACTATTTCGCAAAGAATAGACTTTACAAAAAAAAAAAAAAAGATAATAGTGGATCTCACGTGCTTCCTCGCGAGCAAACTATCGATACTTATATCAAAATTAGTTTTTTTCCACTATGTCTTGTTCAATAGATAAAATTGCAAAATTAGTGAGTCGTAAATTCGTTATCGTTGATTGTAAGTATTTCTTCTCATCAACGTATGTTAAAAAAAACTTCGCTTGCTTGTAGTCACACTTACGGTGACTTACCAAAATAGTGAAAAATAAAATGTGAATCAAGGTAGCAATATTCGAGGACTGAGATATTAAAAAAAAAACAACTTTAAAGCTTAATAGATTATTGTTTTGGAAGTTCGGAGACTTCTGGAGAAACTTCGACAATTACCTGAAACTCCAGACAAAATTCATTTTTCTCTATTTCGCTGGGAGAACCATCTAAATTAATTTCCATTTCCATGCGGTGATTCAATAATGGCGACTAAATTTCATATTTTTCAGCCATATCATGACGTTGTTCTTATGGGGTTATTATTTCATGAACAATACTGTCCAAGGATGGTATTTCCATCAGTAGCTCTTTCTTGTGTGTTGAGAGGAAATCTATCTTCTTTTTTTCGCCTGGCAATTTTTTCTTGTAGCCGGTATGTCTCCTAAAATTTTGATCCAGATTTTAAGTGTACTGTGAAAAATAATCGAGAAATATTTGCTTTTGAACTTTCTGTATGATTTTTGTATATTCCTTTTTTTTTTTTGTTTTTTTGTTGGGACATGTACGTCTTCGGTCTCTCAGGAATGGATCGTATGCAGGATAGTAATTTTACTCCAGGATATACAGGATATTTCTTTAATTTTGTACTGCCAATTCTTCTTCAACTCGTTCGTGATGCCAACGGAGTGCCAGATTCTGCTTTAAGAGAAAACGCTTGATGTCCAAGATTCTCTCCAGATAATCTCTCCACATTTTCCCTTTTGTTTATTTAAATATTGAGTCTTGCTGTCATTATTATTACCTAGTCACAGTCAGTCACAGACAAACTTCAAGTTCCCCCCAGCAAGTAATGTGTAGCTGAGAGGCTAAAACCGCTTGGTTATGGCTTGGCCACCTTACAAGGGAGCTTGAGTTCGAATCCCAACTCTAGCAGGGTTGTGTTTACTGAGCGGTTGGAAAATCTTCTTCCAGATACCCCTCCCCCCACTGGTCCACAAAAGAGATTGGGCCATTACTAGTTGGTAATTAAGAAAAACACCATTATACACGCCAATAACCAGTGCATTGAACAATGAAGTGGCATCTTGTAACGCTTTAAAAATATAGATATAAAACTGTGTTGCCTTCAGAGATTTATATAAATCTGGTAACATTTTATTCAAACTGGTCTACAGGTTACATTTATTTAATTTAAGATTAGATTTAACAAATTACCAAAAACAAACAAATGTTTTTGTTTTTATTTATGTAATTACAATGTGAAGTTTTAATGAGAGAGTTTGTCCTCACCCCCCCCACTTGATGCCCTGTGCGGCCCGCAACACCCGCACATTGCTAGCTACGCCACTGCCTATACACGTTATATGATAAACGTTGATATAATGATCTAATTAATAGTAAGTAAGTAATTTTTGTAAAAAAAAATTAGAAGAGAGGCCTTCGCAAGCATCCATTAAATTGGGCCTCGCAATATGTAAGGCGGCCCTGTCCAATTATCTTAGGCCGGCCCTTTGTTTTGCTATCTGACACCAATTTTATGACGCACGCATTTGGTAGTGAATGCCTGGAGCCTGTCTGTATTGTTACTTCAACTCCTTTAAAATACCCGATTTTTGTATGTTATGTTGTTTTTTCCGCGGCAGTAATTACCCCTAGACTCCCAGCATGATTAGACCTACTAGTTTAGGCCTACTAGACTACTAGAACTACTAACTTATAAATAGAAAAACAAAATCTAATAAAATTCTCATAAACAAAGATAAAGACATATTTCTTATTCCATATGCTAGGAAAATACATACAAGAGCTCCTTTTTTTCTCCTAGTGCCGTTAGAGCATGAAATGGTTTGCCCGAATCAGCCAAGAAAACCTAAGACTTTACAGAGTTTAAGTCACTGATTTATATGTATGGCTAAATTGACACATGAAAGGAGTAGGAGGTAGGCCCTAATTATCTTCTCTTTTGAAGTAACGCCTGTAACATATAAGACATATTATGCTTTTAGGTTTTTCAAATATAATTAGGTATATTTTTCCTGAAGCATGAAGGGTTAGTTAGGGGCCTCCACTTACTAAAATCCAGTACTGTTTGTAACATAAGTGCAGATACACGCTTGCAACCTGTCATTCAATCTCTATGTGAAGTTATTGCGTAGCCTAGCTATCCACATTAAAATAATAATAATAATACAGCCCTATATGGGTTTAAAAATATTCTCTTGGCTGCCATCTGACATTTACATAATTCTGAAAAGGAAAAAACATTTTAGGAAGTTTTTCGTTAAACGTCTAGCACAACGACAAAGTGCATTACGTCCCAATGCTTAGGAAAGTATTCTCTAAAGTCCTCTAAACGCGAAGCCTGGGGCTTTGGTTTGACAGCTTTGTACAACAAATAGTGGGTCTAGAATTTATTATCCTTTTTTAACCGCTTCTTTGTCGGTCTAGGTGAGAAAATTTGTAAGATAAAAAGGCGCACTAAACCTGTCAGACATTAGTCATTGTTTGCTTTTGGTGATAGTTTATATTCAATAATGAGGAAATAAACCTTTTTTTTTTTCAAAACACCTCATTCTAAATCAGGCTTGTGGAACTTTGGGGGGGGGGGGGGAGTTAAGGTTCCACTTCCAGAGAAGGGAGGAGGAAGAGCTAACTGACAGTTACGTCTTTGAATTCACCTTCACCTATTCCTTAGTGACCCTTAGTCTGTTGAACCGTGGGAGTACTACACATGATCTGTTAACTGTTGTTTTTCTCAATTCCACTCTGTCTTTTGTCTTAAATAGAATATTTTTCAATGGCTGGCCCGTCCATTCCTTTATGTTTTCTTCCAATCGCTTTCCCTGTCTGCCACTTCTTCCTTCTCCCACTACTGTTCCCTGAAGGAAGGTATTTGCGAGCTCTAAGTATCGTGTGATATGGCCATCAAATCTTAGTTTGCATTTTTTGATAGTGGCCAGCGGGTCATCATGGGGCCCAATGCTGGGTAGCATAGAACTGAGAAGATGTTCCACGGCATAGATCCGAATTTAGCAGAGAGCTGAGAAGATGTTCCACAGCATAGATCCAAATTTAGCAGAGAACTTAGAAGATGTTCCACGGCATAGATCCAAATTTAGCAGAGAACTGAGAAGATGTTCCACGGCATAGATCCAAATTTAGCAGAGAACTGACAAGACAGTGGCGTAACTAAGGTGGGGGAGGGGGGGGGGGAGAATTTTAAAATCTCCCCGGGCCCCCACCTAGGGGGGGGGCCTTAAATGGGTGTCCGAAATGTATTTGTAAATACATAAATTAATATATTTAATTGACAAATAGTGTCAACGGGTGTCTTTTTTTTTCAACATTTATGGATTAAATTTATCACAAAGACTAAACCTAAATCTATGTCTATCAGTACGTTGACTTTGTTGATATTTTAAAAATATTTTTTCCCACAGAGATCAAAGTTTTTTTTTAAAGTTAGTCTTACATTTTAAACTTTGTTGCCACGAATAAAACTGCATGATATACAGCGAATTCCAGGTATCTTGTTACCTTTAAAATAATAGATCTAAATGGCGAGTATTTTATGACTACACTAATTAACCTTGAAGCAAAATTTACAGAATCGAGTATAGTTATTCTTAATAATGCTAGAATAGTCCATTATTCGGGTTTGGCGTCTATAATTTCAGAATTAAACTTCACACTCGAGTTATTACCCCTCTATTCATCTTTCCTCAATCCAATTGAAACTCTATTTTTTATTTCCATCTAATCCTAATATGCACCCCAAAATGTCGATTTTGTCTATTCTTCAGGAGATTTGAATAAATTCAAAAAAAGTTCAGGACTTTATCGTATATTTTGCCTTTTCATGAGATTTCCAGGCCCTGGAAAATCAGGAGGTCGCAAAAACCCTGTTATTTTATATACGTTATAATGGTTTAATTTAATAATGTACACTTAGAATTAGCGCGGGTCCTATAAAAGCGCGGGGCCCACTGCGACCGCATAGGCTGCAGTAGCCTAAGGCCGGTCCTGTCTACTAGGAACTTTAACAATTCGTCCACTTCTGGTGGTCTTGACTGGCACAACAAGTTCTCTAGACGTTGGTCTATAACTGTCTGTTTCGTTTGTTCCAACAGTTTGCAGTTCATTGTCTCCATCGGTATCATAGTACCCAGAGATTTCTTTATCGAAACTCTTATTCAAAAAGCGTTGATTTCTTCTGTATGTTTTTCCGTTTGTCTTTATGATGTAAGATCTGTGTGCTGAATGTTTTTTTATGACAACTGCTTTCTGCCATGTTTGACCTAGACGAACTCTCCGACAGAATAATCTTTAGATAGTCTTGCTTTTGCATTGTATTTCACTTTGCTTTTCATCTGTAGTTCGTTGAGTAATGTCTCTGCATTTTCAGCTACCGATGGTTTCAATAGTTTGGGATCAGTTGGAATGATTCCCTGAGTCTTCTACTCGTCAGCAGTTGTGATGGTGAATACGGCAGTTCACTTATCGGAGTATTTCTATACTCGTGCATAACGTGATATGGATCTTTCCCACTTTAGTATGCTCTGAATCCGTTTGCTTGCGCACAAAACATAAACAACCAACAATGACGTAATACCATATAGTATTAGCACAGAATCTTCTTCATGCAGTGGAATATTAAGAATTTTTGCCTATCTTGAATTCTGGTCAAAGCTCTTGCGCCTTATTAATGTAGTTCAGAAGAAACTACAAAAGTCTGGACTGCATATACGGGAAGCTGCTAAAGAAATTAGTACCCTTTCATGCTTTCTGCAAAATGATGAAAAACTGACCAAAAAAAACAACAATCCATCGAAAAAACAAAAGAAGGTAGTTGAATACTATGGATTCCCTGTAATCAAAACAACCAGAAGAAAGAAAAGACTTGATGGGAAGTTGAGTTCTAATGTAGGACTGTCAATAGAACTGCAATTCAAATGTGTTGCGACAGAAGTGCTGGACAGATTTCATATGGAGATGAAAGGCAGATTTCAAAGGCTGGAAAGCAAATGGATACCTTTGGGTTTCTTTGCAACCTCTTTGCAACCTCCTCCGAATACTGCTAACTTAGGCCATTACTTCATGTGAGAGATCATTCTCAAAGCTCAAGTTCATCAAAAGCTATCTCAGGAGCACAATGACACAAGAAAGGCTTATCATGGCTTTAATGTCAGTGAAGTCACAAATACTAGAAAGTATCGATGTAGATGATGTTATAGATTTCTTTGCTGCACATAATGCACGACGTGAAGCGATATCAATTTAGATTTGTCACATGCATTATTTAACTAATAAACAACGGTATTACTCATTAAAAGAGTCTTGATTACTTTTTGTTAAGTTTACTGATATACTGAACCAATTTGATTTGGGGCTTATATATTTTTGCGTACATTATCCATGTCATATGTCGAATGTCAAAATGCAAGGGGCCCCCAAAGAGGTCAATCCCCCCGGGCCCCCAAATCCCTAGTTACGGCCCTGTGAGAAGATGTTCCACGGTTTAGATACAAATTTAGCAGAGTTCACAGACAAGCTAAAGACCTATTTTCTGATTCTAAGAATCCCGTCAAACTAAATCACGATCTCAATTTTAATCTAGTGCTATAGATAGATAGATAGATAGATAGATAGATAGATAGATAGATAGA
This sequence comes from Biomphalaria pfeifferi, assembly GCA_030265305.1. NCBI lineage: Eukaryota > Metazoa > Mollusca > Gastropoda > Planorbidae > Biomphalaria > Biomphalaria pfeifferi. The sequence continues at coordinate 1,476,909 of JASAOG010000076.1, forward strand.
TAGATAGATAGATAGATAGATAGATAGATAGATAGATAGATAGTGGACATGTAACCTTTTAAAAAGTTGCTTTTATTTAATAGTATATGAATTCCTCCTTCATAAAGCTGTTGACTCTTTGCAAGAACGATTACTTTGCTCTCACTTTGATCTTGATAACGAATGACTAATATGAATGAAACACATGATCTTTACATCATCTCCTATATAAACCGTAAGGTCTGAAAGGGGAACTTAACTAATACTTACTTAGTATGAATGAGAGAGAGAAAATGGAATGTATACATGCGAATATTTCCGGTTAGGTATAGGCGTTCAATATATTGTTTGTCTAGACCTCAAACCAAATTTAATTATTTTTTTAAAATTATAGTTTGAAAAATTATAACGGTCAAATTAGAATTCTCCCAATTAGTTAGTTTGTTATTATGCTGGTGAAACGTTTTCTTTGAGATTCTTCTGTGTTCCTCTGTTTTGGGGAGTTAGTATGGGATTGGAAGTCTACGCTGGTAACTAGAGATAGCAGTGTGTTGTGTTGTGGTTTCGAACATTAATGTGTACGTTGTGGGACAGCAAGGTGTAGAATTTATTGTTTAATTAATAGATCCACAATATTAGAATGTTCATCATAACTTAAATTCATATCATTAAACATTTACATTGTCAACAGTGAGTCACTTATTTATTGCAAGCACGAAGGTGCCTGGTTGAATGTCAGGGGCCCGGGAAAACGAGCTAAGACCTTAACACAACCCCTGACAGTTGGGGGCTCGAGTCCGGCTGTGACTACCAGTCACAGAACCATAATTTCAAGCATTATATAAGTTTTTATTTACTTGATTATGTATCAGCAGTGTCTACAGTTCAATAATTGTTTACATAGTATTGCATCACAAACTACTGTACTAATATTGAGTTGCGTGCCATTGGCAACTATATATATATATTGAAAGAAGCAGATGAATACATCTTTTGGGATATAAGCGAGATAAGTTTATTATAATAGTTCTACTAGTGTATTGTATTTGTAACGCATTTGCAGTTTTTTTTTAATTTTCTATATTGTGCTTCACCTTCGAACGAGTGTCTTCTCGCTCCTGGCAGCAAGCGAATGTGGGTGTAAAGTGGCTGTAAAGAGGTACCTGTACTGAAGTCTGAGGCTACTGGTATTGTGTTGGATTGTCCTGTGGCAACTATATTTCGACGCTGTGGCCTGAGTGAGGCACTTTCCTCCGACGTGGGATACTGCACAAATAGGTTTCTTTCTTTGCCATTTAACCGCAGGCTCTAGGCTTTAGTTGACCTCTTGTACAATTAGTAGACTTTTTTTGGTTTCGATATTGTATATAATTTAAATATAATACAGCCAAGTAGTGTACATTATATTTACCATGGAAACTAGGCTGACCATTACTGCCCAGTTTATAAATGATGGTCGTTCTCTGGGGTACGAAGGTGAAAGGTTAGAGAGGTATGTGGCCGAGCAGAAAGAAAATTATAAAAAAGCTAAGAAAGAGGAGTTTGAACGAAAAAAGGCTAGATTTGAGAGAGAGGATAGATTGAAAGCAGAGGCGAAGGCAGAGGAGAAGGCCAGATTTGAACGTGAGGATAAAGCCAAGCGCGAGGAACACGAGAGGTGGAAAGAAAGAGATGCCAGTGAGGAACTCAAGAGGAAGGAGGAGATGGAACTAGAAAGAATGAAGGAAAAGTCAGCAACAGCGGCTGGGAAGGCAACACAGGCAGGGGAGCGGCCTAGAAATGTTTTAGATAAACTTGACAAGAGCTTCCCGGGAATGAAGGAAGACGATGACCTGATGGCATATTTAACACACTTGAGGCCGTACGACAAGATGCAAGATCGATAGAAAGGAATAAACTAACTACCTTTCTAAGACACTGTATGCTGCGAGATAGTCTGTTTTTGAATGATAATTATGAGGAAGCGAGGGCTGTGCTACTCAGGCATGCGGATTTAAATGTGGAAACCTGCGCAAGAGATTCTACCGGGTAAAACCACGCCAGAAAGATTTTAGGGGTTTTGTCACCGAGCTGCGAAACGCGTTGGACAATTGGTTGAAAATGGCTGAAGTAGGCAAGACTGTGGAAGAAATGAAAGAGTTGCTGGTGAAAGATAGGATACTTGAGAATGTGTCTGATGATGTGTACAAGCAACTGATAATAAGTAAGATAGGCACGGTTGATGATATGATTGACGTTATTGAAGGTTTTAAGGTCGCTAGTGTGGGTGTGTCGCTTGCTAAGGAGGACAGTATATATGTTGCGGCAGCGTGTGCTGAACCTGTGATGAATCGAAGCCCAGCGGTTAAAAGGAAAGAAATCGCTTGCTGCAATTGTGATGAAAGGGTTCCAAAGACTTACCCGATTAATTCAACTGATGGTGAAGACGATTGTAATGATGTGGTCAGAGCCCATGAGCAGAGGCCAAGTGATAGATGACTAGCGGTCCGTCGCGAGTCCAATAGTCGTCGTGACTATAAGCTGATACCGGATCGTTACACGGTGACGGTCAGAAATTTACCTTACAATATTAACTGGCAGGCGTTAAAAGATAGATTTAGAGATGTTGGTTTGGTGGGATTTGTGGAGGTTTTGAGGGCGAATGGTAAGTCAATGGGTGTAGGTAATGTAAGGCTCAGGAACCTGGCAGACGTTGCGAGAGCAGTTAAATATTTGGACAAGTCCAAATTTGGTGGTAGGGATATTGTGGTTGTTCCTCATCGTATAAGCACGCGGGGATAACTTGATGATAACTAAGGTACTCTGGTAAATCTTTATTAGGCTGTTTAAATATCGAGACCTATGGCTGAATGGTGTTGGTATATTTAGATGTTGATGTAGTCAATATTCTAGACGAAGCTATTTTTTTCCATTCCACTTATAAATTTATATATACTTAAAGTAAGTTGAGTATATACTTTGTTATTTAAAGTATCGGAAGCATATCTGTTAGTTATGGGAGTAAAAGTTTCTTGGTCGATACGTGGATTTAGTTTGTCCTTTTACGGAATTCTTACGTCGTGGAAAATCCACGAGAGTAGACTGGAGCAGTGAGTGTGCGGAGGCATTGAAAAGACTGCAGGTCTGTCTATGTAAGTATCCTTTTCTTCATTTGCCTGATCCTTCTCTACTGTTTTATCTTCAGACTGATGCCTCAGACAAAGGAATCTTTGCCAGTATTAGCCAGTGTCTAAATGATTTGTGGTATTTTATAAAATTTGTGAGCGTAAGTTGTTGCCTCGGGAGCAAAAGTATTCTACTATTGAACTTGAAGGATTGGCCATTGTATATTCAAAAAAAAAAATGGACAGGTATCTGGCCGGGAAAAAAATTTCCTCTCCAGACTGACCACAAGGCTTTATCTTACTTTAGGAGCACTAACTGTACCAATGCACGCATTACAAGATGGGCGCTAGTGTTACAAGATTATTCCTTTGATGTTGTTCACGTCTAAGGGAAGGACAATCTGCTTGCACATCCGTGCTCAAGATAGACTTTCCAATGTGCAGCTACATAAGTTACATATTTATGTATTTTTGGTATATACATGTCATATGCATTTCAATTCTGCTATGTATACATTATTTTATGAAAATGTTTGCATTTTATGTTAGATGATATTATGTTGCATTTAGTGTTATTGACATTAATTTGTTGATTATTCAATTTATATATTATTGGTTGGTAGATTGTGATTTTGTGAATGGTTCATAGTGTCATGTATGGGTGGTAAAAAGTGTCATTGGTAATTTTTCTTCTAAGTTGTTATGTTTGGAAGAGTGATGTTAATGCTGATGAATTTTTCTAGATGGATGTGCTTACCTTGTAGTTGCCTTGATGTCTATATTACTTTTCTTTCAGTTTGAGATTCGGAAACTGGTCCATACTTCGTAAGAACCAGTTTGGGGGGGGGGGGGGGGGGGGGGAGGGGGAATGTCGGTGCGTAGATTATGGCATTCTAGCACCAATGTGTATTAAGTGCACAATTTTTGAACGCACTTTCTTTTTGTTGCCTTGCTTGTAAGCTGATGGAGTGTTTTTGTTATTATGCTGGTGAAACGTTTTCTTAGAGATTCTTCTGTGTTCCCCTGTTTAGGGGAGTTAGTATGGGATTGGAAGTCTACGCTGGTAACTAGAGATAGCAGTGTGTTGTGTTGTGGTATCGAACATTAATGTGTACATTGTGGGACAGCAAGGTGTAGAATTTATTGTTTAATTAATAGATCCACAATATTAGAATGTTCATCATAGCTTAAATTCATATCATTAAACATTTACATTGTCAACAGTGAGTCACTTATTTATTGCAAGCACGAAGGTGCCTGGTTGAATGTCAGGGGCCCGGGCAAACGAGCTAAGGCTTTAACACAACCCTGACAGAGGCGTTTTCGAGAACCGTTTCACTCCTGATTTTTTCCCCCAATTAATACCTGAATAGAGGAATTGTACGCATAATTGTCACAATGAAAATGAGTGTTTACTATGTCTCGGTATGTTCAAAAACTATGTCTGATGACCCAATGCGTGTGCCCTAAATATTTGTTTCAACATAAATGTGTTGTAAAGATTTTAAAATATTTCCAAATCTCTACAATCTTCCTTTTTTTAAAAACATTTTTCTTTAAATTCCATTTTATCGCCACCACATTTCTTCCTATCATTTTGTCTTGTTCTTCATTTTATTGGTTAAAGAACATGTTCGGTTGTAATTGCCAGAGTATAAAAAATAATTGATCTATCTATCTATCTATCTTCATTAATATAAATATATGGGTAATGCTTCCAATATACTGGAAAGATTATTTATTCGACTCTAACTACACTAGATCTAGCTGAACCTGTCGGCCTGCTTATCAAGGCTGAACCTCTCAAATGTTTATTTTGTCCTTATCCTCATGTACTGCATCTTCTGGTGCTAATTATCTCTTTCTTTCTGTTTCCACTGTTCTCATTTTCTCTCCCAGTTTTAGTGTGTAAAGTGTGTGTTAGTGAGGAGAACAAGTGGACGCAGTCCTGCTTTTCCCCTTTGTTGTCTTTTCATTAGAAGTGTTGGTGGTGGTGACAAATTAAAAACAATTTCCCTTCGTGACTCCCTATGACATTTGAAGCGTAGGAGTTGTTGCAAGAGGCATCTAGGTCTCCGACACCGCTTGGCTTGAGTGTCCTTGTCCCTCTGAATGGCGCCTCAGTCACTGGCGTATTGTTCTACATATGAGAAATTCAGATTACAAATGCCAGGCTTGCTGACACTCTTATCTCTATACCAGCGAGATGTTCGTACAGGAAGTCCTTATCTAGTCTAACTTGCCTGCTATTAAACAGACATACATTTCTAATTGAGTCTAAATAGTGTTAAAGTTGGTATGGCCGAAATTTCCTTTATCAAGCTAAGCTTACGATTTTTTATTTAAGGCATTTATGGAAAAATTTCTAAAGATATAATTAAATGTTGCACAAAAAAGATCAACATTTCTTTTACATTTATTTAACAACATATTTAAACATCAAACATTAAGATGATGGTCACTCAGTCACGTAACTGATTGTCCTATTTTTAATTTGTGAGATATTTTAAGTTGTTAAAAAATCTCTTTGGGGTTTTTCCTATTCTTTTATTCATAAATGTAAACAGTGATGAAGTTTTCTATCTAATCAAATTGTAAATATATTTTCGAAATGTATGCTGTTGAAAAAAACAACATAATTCTTGGAGATATTGGGTGTGCTCAAAACAGTATTTATGATTTTCTACAATGCTGCTTCGGTAATAGACTTTGAAAAAAAAAAGTCTAAAATGTGATGTTTTTTTAGCTACCCCCGAAAGGGGAAAAGACGCTATTAGTTTTGTGTGAAATGTCTGTCCGTCCCGTTTAGATCTCGTAAACTAGAAAAGATAGTGAAAATCCGACATCATAATATTTTAGTCCATTCAAAGTTCTGATGCAAAGGCTCCTTTTATCTTTTCTAAAAACGAAAAATCTAATTTTTTAAAGCTTTTGTCAACTCACTTGGTAGAATCTCGTGCACCTTAATTCTCCCACTTTTCTATCTCGGATGAATTTGAAATTTGCACAATTATTACATTGTCGATGACAATGCATGAATCAAAAATTGATATTGATATATATTGATTAATTAATTATTTTTTTTTTTGTTTTCTATAGAGATAGTAAAGCCTACTAAGATAAGTGGAAATACGCATTCTGTAGAGACAACTAAATTTTTTAAACTACTTTTAGAGGTCTTTGGATAGTTCAGTGGCCAACAAGTCGGCCTTTCATCGTGGCACGCGTTCGTATTTAAAGTTGTTTCTGAAAAGGCAGCACGGAAACCTTCTTCCAGTTACCCCCTTCCCCGACCCCACAATTCCACAAAAGTGATTGGACCATAACAAAGCATGTTGTAACCATGAAAGCTGCATTAAAAAAAAAAACAATTAATACAAGTGTTTCCAAATTGCACAAATGTATTATTTGTAGTCTAGATCTACTAAAAATTAATTGCATGATTGATTCTAAATAATTTATACAATTTCACACAATATAATTTTGTGTGGCACACTTCGGTCATCAACTTCTATCTTACTTTAAATATATATATATATATATAAATATATATATATATATATATATATATATATATATATATATATATATATATATATATATATTAATATATATTTTGTCCATCGTGGTTCGATGATGACCACTTTGTCATCCAGGGGGCTGAGTGCTTTGCACTGGGGTTTTATGCCTCCTCATGTGGCTGGTGAGACCTATGTGAGCCCGGAATGTTCGGCCGCACACTGGGCAGGTTATTCCAGCTGGAGCTAGTGTCGTTTGCCTTGCTTTTCTTTTCTGGCGTTTTTCTTCTGCCAGCGTTGTTCTTTTTTCCTCAGCAACCTGTGCGCCAGTTTTCGCAGCGCGACGCCATAATGCTCTGTCATGTGCCTCTGTCTCCCAGGTGCCTGGGTCTATGCTGAACGCCTTCAGAGAAGCTTTGAGGGTGTCCCTGAAGCGCTTTCTTTGACCACCTTGCGAGCGCTTTCCTTCGCTTAGTTGGCCATACAGGAGTCGTTTAGGGATGCGGTGGTCTTCTATTCTGTAGACGTGACCTGCCCATCGAAGCTGGGACTGCATCATGATTGTGTGGATGCTTTGCAGACACGCTCTTCCAAGAACTTCTGTATCTGGTATTTTGTCTTGCCATTTAGTATTTTTTTCAGACATGTCATGTGGAAGTGGTTCAGTTTCTTTGCATGTTTACTGTACACTGTCCATGTTTCTGAGGCATAGAGCAATGTAGGGAGGATGACGGCTCTATAGACCCCTAGCTTTGTGTTTGTGGTGATACCACGTCTGTTCCAGACAGTTTTAGACAGTCTGCCATAGGATGCACTGGCCTTGGCGATACGCAGGTCGATTTCACTATCGATTTTTCCATTTCTAGAGAGTGTGCTGCCAAGATATGTGAATTTGTCCACTGCGTTTATGTCCTGTCCATTTATAGTGATGCTTGGATCCGAGTAGGCTTTCCCAGGAGTTTGGGGGGGGGGGGGGGGGATGACAAGTGACTTGCGCTGGAATTTGGATTAAAGTATATATATATACAGTTTTTGAAAGGCATTACAAGATGCGTTCAGCTTTATCAGAAAAATTATATCTCGTCCTACACATAAATATAAATACTATAAAGTACAGTAGTAAGTAGTACACAGATTGTTGTTATACCTTCTTCTCTATATTTTATTTTGAACAGGTAAAATAAAAGAAATGAATGCCTAACATTCGGCACATCTACCAGCCTTACACGTTCGGTCTGCCAAATTCTTTCATGGCTTCTGTTATTTATATATTTCGGTTTTCTTTTAATGTATTGTATTTGCTACTTGCGACAACCAACGTAACTGGCTGAGGGTGATAAGGGCATGTGCTACATTTTTTTTATTGTCCAGAAGAAAATAAATAAAGGGGAAGCTATCCTGAGAGAGAAAAAGGGGAACTACCACACTTTTTTTTTTTTTTTTTGCAGGTCTCAATTGTTTGTGAAACTGTTCAAGAAGTGAGATAGCAGAAATGAACTATAATCTATTTAGGATTTTAAAAAGTGAAACTATCTTTTGAGTGTTTTGAAAGTATTGAAACGAAAATCGAGCTCATCGAGCCCTCATCGCACTTTTGGAGTCTACTTTCGAGTCTAGGCTCCTGGCCACAAACCAACCATCACTTAGGTCTACTATTGACTAGCAACTAAAGTCTACCTTCAGACAATGTCATCTTTCGTTTATTTACCTGCAAAATTATACATTTAAAATATTGTTTTCATTTCCTGACGTCGTGCAGAATCGTAAGATATTGTATAAATCTTCTACAACAGACATGTATGCTGTTTGTATTTGTCTTTCAGCCTTCTCGGTCAGCACGTTCTTACATCCCATGAAGTAACAAACGTAACCAACAAGTAATGACTAAAGTTGAATTATGACTGGAAATGACCGGGAAGCTTTTGCAGATTTTCTTTGGAGCATTCATGGTGGAAGCGGTAAGAATGAGACGTATTGAATTTTCTTTTGAATAACTCGCCTAGTTTCATTCAGCCTCTACTAGTATGTGTCGACTCCAATGTTACTTGTTTTTTTTATTTGTGTTAAATTTGTAATAAAGACGTTTATAAATTTAATTCATATAATGTCCAGGACCTCAGTAACTATCAACTGGCACTGAATGTGCACTGATTAAGACGGTATCCCACTGCAATTCTGTCCCCTCTTTCTCTGGCTTATACTATACTAAGATATTCTGTCGAAAACAGTATGTAGACCTAAATAATAACAATAATAATTATATAATAAACACGTGTATTTATAATGTGACACTCACGCATTCTCTATACTTATAACAGTATTTTGTTTAAGTGTTTCTAATACACTATATCACTGTCTATATCTGTAATACGCAAGTGAAGACGCGCGGGCCGCGGGTAATATCTGGCTAGTAATGCTATAAAAATAAGAATTAGGTTTGTGTTCGAGTGGCTTCGCAGACAAGGATGTGACAATATTTTGCCGACTACCAACACAGAACAATTGTCGTCTGCGGAGGCCTTTAGTTCTTTTTTTTTGGTTGGCCGTCTTGGGCGGTAGCTTTTTTATTGGTCCCATTTGTGTAGCCCTCCGGCTTTGTAAGAGTCCTTCGTTGTAATTCATTCGTCCATGACTAAGTAATAAGACACACTCATATCTTTGCTTAATGAAAGTTAATATGCTTTAATAAGTACACTCAGAGATGTAGACCTTAAATAGAAATGACGTCTCGTCATAATAAGCTAACATAAAATATTTGGACATCATAGAGCCTGCAGGCTAGGAGTTGAGAGCGAGGCTAGTGTGAATAAAACCAGAAAAAGTAAATAGTAAACAGTCCATGCCCTCCTTCAGGGGTAATCAGATCTTATTTAGATCGTAAATTTCTGGCAACAGTCGTGCCGGCCCATCACTGTTGTAAACTGAAAACCCAGACCGGTGGGCGGTCTCAACGAAATGGGGCAATAGAGTGTAACGTTAGAAAGGAAGAAAAAAAAAATATTTTTTTTTCAAAACCATTTATTGTGTTGCAGTCTTTGAGTTTTGACTTGTGTCGCACAGATAATCGTATAATATAGTATATTGTACTGAGTTTTTTGTCCATGAAAGTGCATGCCTGCTCAGACTTTAAACTTTTAGTTTGGAGAACCCCTTTATGTAAATAAGTTTTGTTTTTTTCAAAACTATGTTTTTAAATGTATCTATTTTCTTCACTAACATTTAATAACACATACTAATAAATTAATCACAATAATCTACTAGTCTGTTTATAAATTACATCGATTCTTAAAATCATGTTTACATTATGTGAGATTAATTGATTTAATTTAATTATTGATTTAATTGTCATTGTAAATTAGCTTTCACTTTAGACTTAGACTTAACTTAGGCATTGTAAACCTTAAACTAGATTTAGACTAGACCTTTAAAAACTAAAATCAACAACAGTCATCATGAAATTGCTCTGGCTATTTATCCTAATAATTACTAAATACACACTAGCTGAACATAGAACTAGATCTACCTTAGTCAACACTAAACTTAAAAAGGAAACAACAGTCATAATCAATCATCACACTCTAGATCAATGCAACTTCAAAAATAACCTAACATACACATCCATAACATTAAAGAAGATCACCCATCACAAATGGAAGTTCTCAATCAGACACAGCAGAAATAAATACCTATCACTGTTAATATTAATAGCAGGAGATGTAGAGTCAAATCCAGGGCCTAGATCTAAAGATAGATGCAACATCTGCAAAAAAGTATGCACCATAAAACAGAAAGCCATTCAGTGTGACACCTGCAATGAATGGTACCATGCATCATGTCTCCATATGAATACACCTGTGTATTATGCCTTAGGCAAAAAAGACGCATCATGGCACAGTGTACCGTGTGGGTTACCTCAGTTTACATCAGGACTGTTTGATTCCTTTGATGCAGACACTTCTAACCCATACAATATCCTAAACACAATCCCAAACCAAACTCACCAACCACTAGCCAGATCCGCTCCTGTTAAACCTAAATCTACTAAAATTAACACAACAGCCTCACTAAACAAACCTACTAAAGAAGTAATACCAAAATACCTTAAAACCTTAGTAATAAATTTTCAAAGCATTTGGAACAAAACAGCAGACTTAGAAATTTTATTAGAATGTGAGAAACCAGACATAATTGCAGGAACAGAAACTTGGCTACATCCTGAAATTTATAATGCAGTAATTTTCAATAGTAATTATGAAATTTTTAGAAAAGATAGGGCTGATATTCATGGAGGAGTTCTTCTAGCAATAAAAAACACTCTTATAGCAGAAGAAATTACCTTACCTAACTCAAAAAATATAGAATCAAAATTTTGTAAAATTAATACCACCTCAACATCCCTAATAATAGGCAGCATTTACAGACCACCAAATTCTAGTTTAGAATACATGCAGGAACTATGTAATCAGATTACTACACTTAAAGAGACAAATAAAAATGCAGTTTTTTGGATTATGGGTGATTTCAACCTACCTGATATAAATTGGAAAACACTAACCATAGATAAACACCAAAACCATAAGGACATAAATGAGCTTTTCATAGAAACTTTACACAACCTAAGTTTAGATCAAATCATTAAAAAGCCAACTAGATTAAACAACACATTAGATCTCTTCTTAACCAACAGACCTGGATTAGTAGTTGATTATGATATTATCCCTGGTCTATCAGACCATGAGATCATAAAAATACACAGATAAAAGCAGTAGCCAATTCAAAACCCAAAAGAAAAATCTTACTCTGGAATAAATGTAACCTAACACAACTACACCAAGCTGCATTAAACTTTCAACAAACATTCTTATTAGAAAAAGACATTAACCAACCAGTCGATGACCTCTGGAATTTCATTAAAAACCATCTTAAAAGCATTATAGAAAATCATATACCAACTAAATACACATTAAACAAAATAAATAAATGCTGGTTTAATAATAGACTAAAGAAGCTTTGTAAACAGAAGGAAAACCTATATAGAAAATTTAAAGAAACTAAGGCAGAAAGAGTTTATAAAAAGTATATAAAAATTAAACACTTAACCCAAAAAGTAAGCAGACAGCTGCAGAGTGAATACATAAACAATGTAATATCTAAAGATAACAACAAAAACCTATGGTCATACATTAAGTCTAAGAAAATGGAAACAACAGGCATAGCGCCATTTAAAGATGAACATAGCATAATACATAATGATAATGAAACTAAAGCAAACATCCTAAACAAATACTTTGCATCAGCATTCTCAACCCCAGGAGACAAAGACATATTACTTAATTTGAACCAAGTAGACAACATAGAAGATATAGTAGTACAAGAAAATGGAATCCAAAAACTATTAGCCAACACCAAACCAAATCCATGAAACTACAGACCAGTATCACTTACCAGCATCACATGTAAAATCCTAGAACACATAATATGTAGCAACATCATAAACCACTTAGACAAACAAAATGTCCTCACACCATATCAACATGGCTTTAGGAAATATAGATCATGTGAAACACAAGTAATAGGACTAATTGATGATTTTTCTAAAGGTTTAGATAATTGTGAACAAATAGATGCTATATTACTAGATTTTTCTAAGGCTTTTGACAAAGTTCACCACCATAGGTTGCTTAAAAAATTAAAATATTTTAGCATTAATGGTCCACTGCATCAGTGGATTAAAGATTTTCTGATAGGGAGAGAGAAAACTGTAATAATAAATGATTCTATCTCAACACCGATGACAGTAAATTCAGGTGTACCTCAACGAACAGTCTTGGGTCCACTACTATTTTTAATTTACATAAATGATTTACCAAATTGCATTACAAAAGTCAGATTATTTGCAGACGATTGCATAATATATAGAACAATAAAAACAACACAAGACACAGATATTTTACAAAGAGAATTAGATGAATTACAGAAATAGGAATCAAATTGGAGCATGTCTTTCCACCCAGAAGTATGTCAGTTGTTAAGAGTAAAACTAAAACAAATTAATTCCACTTATTTTATTCATGGCAAACCAGTAACACAGACTAAAGACGCAAAATACCTTGGTGTTATAATAAATGAAAGACTGTCATGGAATTCACATATTGATGAAACTATAAAAAAAATCAAACAAAGCATTAGGATTTATTAAAAGAAATTTCTATAAATCAAATAAGAACATAAAACTAAAATGTTATTTAACCTTGGTTAGGCCAATAATAGAATATGCATCCTCCGTTTGGGACCCCTCAACTCAAGAAAACATTAAGAAACTGGAACAGACACAAAATAGAGCAGTGAGTTTCATAACAAATAAATATTCACATTTGACTAGAGTAACACCTATAGTAAAATTACTAAATTTAGAAAGCCTTTAGGACAGAAGACTCAAAAGTAAAGTAGCAATTGTAAATAAAACACTGAACCATAATCTTCAAATACAAAAACAAAATTTAATAAAATAATCTGAAAGACACAAAAATAAAGGCACATTCCTCATCCCATATGGTAGGACAAATTTGTACAAATACTCCTTCTTCCCTAGTGCTATTAGAGCATGGAATGGGTTGCCTGAGCTAACCAGGAAAACCAGTAACTTGGCAGAATTTAAGTCATTGGTTAATATGCATGACGCGTAGGACGTAATCTTCTTTTTTGAAGTAACGTCTGTATTATATAAGATAAGATAAGAAGAGTACGTAAAAAAAAACTTAGTAAGAGATAAAAAGTAGAGTAAGTGAGTGGAATAAATGTGGTGACGATATAAAGGAACCTATAGAGAAAAAAACAACAACATAAGAAACATTGCTGTAAGAAAATGAAAGGAGAAAGAGCGGGACCAACTTTAATGTCTTTGAGCGGGACAGATTGTGAAATAAATAGAAAACATAAACAAAGACGCCATATTGACAGATACTGTAGCCAACTAAATAATACAAATAATTTTGTGCAATCAGCAAAAGAGTTTCGAAATTTGATTTAACGGTGCAGAAAAGTACAGAAAAATTATTATATACATGTTATAGTTCCATGGTTTGTTAAATACTTTGATTACCAATACTTACGTAGTTTGAACTCAGGATACACCTGCAGATTTGCTGTTTATATGAACATCTCTAATAGATATTTGCTATTATTGATATTTAATTTCAAACACACTGTAATGGTTTACGATAACCCCATATTGGACTGGTCAAGACGTCGCAGTATACTGGTTTCATACGTGTCTCCAAAGAGTATATACTATATACAAACTTGGAAAAAAATTACATAATCATAATAAATGTAGTTTTCATAGGGAGACCAAAGGAGTTCACGTAAAACTGTATGAATTCATGTGTAAAAATAGACGCATCAGAGGCAGCACACTTCATATCTTCTTATATAATACAGACGTTACTTCAAAAAAGAAGATGATTACGTCCTACGCGTCATGCATTTAGTCATGCATATTAACCAATGACTTAAATTCTGCCAAGTCACTGGTTTTTCTGGCTAGCTCAGGCAACCCATTCCATGCTCTAATAGCACTAGGGAAGAAGGAGTATTTGTACAAATTTGTCCTAGCATATGGGACGAGGAATGTGCCTTTATTTTTGTGTCTTTCAGAGTATTTTATTAAATTTTGTATTTGAAGATTATGGTTCAGTGTTTTATGTATAATTGCTACTTTACTTTTGAGTCTTCTGTCCTGAAGGCTTTCTAAATTTAGTGATTTTACTAATGGTGTTACCCTAGTCAAATGTGAATATTCGTTTGTTATGAATCTCACTGCTCTATTTTGTGTTTGTTCCAGTTTCTTAATGTTTTCTTGAGTTGAGGGGTCCCACACGGTGGATGCATATTCTATTATTGGCCTAACCAAGGTTAAATAACATTTTAGTTTTATGTTCTTATTTGATTTATAGAAATTTCTTTTAATAAACCCTAATGCTTTGTTGGATTTTTTTATAGTTTCATCAATATGTGGATTCCATGACAGTTTTTCATTTATTATAACACCTAGGTATTTTGAGTTTTTAGTCTGTGTTACTGGTTTGCCATGAATAAGATAAGTGGAATTAATTTGTTTAATTTTTTTTGTTACTCTTAACAACTGACATTTTTCTGGGTGGAAAGACATGCTCCAATTTGATTCCCATTTCTGTAATTCATCTAATTCTCTTTGTAAAATATCTGTGTCTTGTTTTGTTTTTATTGTTCTATATATTATGCAATCGTCTGCAAATAATCTGACTTTTGTTCCTGAACTAATGCAATTTGGTAAATCATTTATGTAAATTAAAAATAGTAGTGGACCCAAGACTGTTCCTTGAGGTACACCTGAGTTTACTGTTATTGGTGTTGATTTAGAGCCATTTATTATTACAGTTTGTTCTCTCCCTATCAGAAAATCTTTAATCCACTGATGCAGTGGACCGTTAATGCCGAAATATTTTAATTTTTTAAGCAAACTATGGTGGTGAACTTTGTCAAAAGCCTTGGAAAAATCTAGTAAGATAGCATCTATTTGTTCACTATTATCTAAACCTTTTGAGAAATCATCAATTAGTCCTATTAGTTGTGTTTCACATGATCTATATTTCCTAAAGCCATGTTGGTATGGGGTGAGGACATTATGTTTGTCTAAGTGGTTTATGATGTTGCTACATATTATGTGTTCTAGTATTTTACATGTGATGCTGGTAAGTGATACTGGTCTGTAGTTTCCTGGATCAGATTTTTCTCCTTTTTTAAATAGGGGAGTGACATTAGCTTCTTTCCAGTCCTTTGGTACTCTGCCCTGGTTAAGTGATGCCTGAAAGAGTATTTTGAACACTGGGGCTAGCTCATTGCTTAGTTCTTTGAGTAATCTAGCTGGAATACCATCAGGTCCAGACGCTTTATTTGGTTTGGTGTTGGCTAATAGTTGTTCATAGGTTGTAGTGCCAAGAAAATAGAAGGAAGAACTTGAGAAAAGGAACAAATTAAGTTTTTAAAAACTCAACTTTAAGGTCTAATGTCTATGTAATATTCTTTGAGCTATAATGTACATTTTTGGTTTCAACTTTCTGTTAAAAATGAATTGGTTTCATTGTGTAACTCAAGTTGAAAATTAGATTTACATGTTCACGTGATTGTATGTTGCTCTAAGACTGATCGCTTTCTTTTCACCTGATTTCAACTTCAAAATTTGCATTTTCCTTGTAGCCATGTTTATGTTTTTGTTCTGTTAACGAAGGGTACATACAATTTGCTCTTTAAAACAACAACAAAGAACAGCCCAACGTTTAGTAACGAGTACAGGCCAAGCTGCGATTTGCGGGAGAAAGAATTAAGAAAAAAAAATAAGTTAAAGAAAAAGTGTTGGCCACCGACAATACAATACGTCTCCCCCCCCCCCCCTTCCCTTTAAAAAAACAAACTGGCACTGTTAATAAATTGGGGTGGGAAGGTAATTGGGAGGAGGTGTGTGGGGAGTAGAGCTGTTTGTTAGGTCCTATCAACCCGAAAGCCATGCGAGTGAAGAGAGGCGCGCCGATACAAACTTGAACGTAGCAAGACTTGACCATCCTCAACACAAAAGGTAAAGCTCTAGTGTCAAATTGTGCTAACGAACGAGGAGCTACCTGCACCTAGCCCATTGTCTGGATTTGTTGTTTCGTTATAGTATAATGTAAGTATATTTTTACCGATTCAATTAGATTATCAATATTTGTCAAAGACACTTGAAACGTTTAAACCTGACACATAACTATTAATGAAACAAATCTCCACTTCTGTTGTATTTATTTTTCGAGATATTCAAGTCCATTCAATTTGTATGTTGATAAATGTTATGTAAGCGTATATAATTAATTTGTTTTAATTATGAGTACAATTAGAATAGTAAAATAGTCGTTAATATAATTTTATTTGTCTTATCTTGTAAGTTTTGAATGTTCCTTCAGGAATAAAGAAGTCCTAGCCCAAACCCTTTGCAGAATGCCAGGGGTGAGAGGATTCGAACTCTGAATTATCGTGACAACAGTCCATAGCGAATACCACACCACCAGGAAGCATCCAGTTAGACTTAATGTAATAAATTTGGGTTAGGTGCCGGAACTCACTGATGGATTGCCTAACTTTTAACTACTAAAAAATTATTAATAGTAGTAAGTAAAGTAATATTTTCCCCACATCGAAAAAGGTGCCGGAACGCCGTACCGGTGCGTACCGTCACAAAAAAAAAAAAGCACTGATTTGCTTGATATTTACAGGCTCTGTACACTATCTGTGGTAGGCTTCCACTTTGCTATGGCAGTGTTTGTAACGTTTTGAGTTACCAAACAACAGGTCTGATTAAAAAAAAAAAGGTGAAGAGCCTGCAAGGTTCAGATCTCTTTCATACTTTTTCTCTGGAAGAGTTTTTTTTTTTTTGTGTCTTCAGAGTTCTCTGGACGAAATAGAAAGAAGAAAAATTACGTATTTTGTTCCAAGTGCAAGGGCGAGTGTGGGAGGGGGGGCTATTTAGTGTTTAAATAAGACCTGGCACGTGAAATTAATGGAAATTACATTTCTCTGTGGGTCTGGAGGGAGCGGCGTAGCTTAGTATACGTCTATAAAGTGGTGTACTCCTGCCTTTTCTAAGATTTAGTCTGAACTAAACACAATGTCCAGAGCGCGTGAGTTTAGTGTAAATATTGAACGAGAGAGGGAGTGATCCCATTCTGACCAGGACAGACACGTGACACGTTTGTTATAACTAAGTTGGTCAAGGTCAATAATACCATCTCGTTAGGTCTGGCAGGGATGTTTTGGTCACTAATGAAAGAATGAGGAACTGACATACTAACAGTTCCTGTTATTTCTTTCCAAAAGATTTTTTAAAATAGTGAATCCTTACGAGTATGTCTACGCTTTGTTATAGTTTGTATATACGTATATATATGCTGTACTTTATTGCAAATGCAGGTTCAGGCATCAAGTTACCATCCCATTTTTAAATATTATTCGTATAAGCTATTTGGATAAAGTGCCCATCTCAGACATGTGATCTATGAGGGTTAGTTTAGCGTAAAGCTGACCTGTTTCTATGGACGACGGTTAAAGAATGGCCAACCGCTTTTACGTCCCCGAAGTGTCCATTACATTTGGGGGGACTTCCTAAATATTCCAGTTTTCAACGGTTTCGAACTTTACCACTCAGTCACTATATACGCGATAGACAAATGAGTATTACTTTATTAAAATGTACTCTTATCTATATATATAATTCTCTTCATGGCTCAAGAGTTTGGACACCAAGTAATGGAAAGATCACTCTTTTATTTCTGCAAGTTGGACGGTCTAGAGTTACCCCACGTAATGTTAGAGGCGAAAATAAAAGGGGAGGGGGGGCAACAATTAGTATTCACCTATCACTAAATAGCAGGGCCGACTTAACCATTGTGAGCAAGAAGTCATGGAAAGAGAACAAGTAATCTACCCTGTATTCACCCATCACTAAATAGCAGGGCCGGACTTAAGTGAAAATTAGAGGACAAAATTTAAGGAGTTATTAAAGCGACACAGTTTAAGAAGAGCTGTTAAATATCAATAAGTATTATTTATACGTTTTGTTTTCTAATTATTTACTCAAATGAAATAGGGGTTTAGGGTCCATAGCTCTCTCTCCCTCTCTCTCTCTAACCGATCCTCCAATGAAGCCGACGAGCATACCGACGGACCGTGAAAAAACAACAATAAATAATCTTTAAGTTTTAAAAATCTTTAAAGAAATTATTTTCCATCTTCATAACAGATTATTTCCGGAATAACTTTTATGCCTCAGGCGAGTCTAAAAAATCTTCAAAGCCATGAGTTTAAGAAGAACCTAATAGTTTTTTTTTTTTTTTGTTTTTTTTTAGTACGAAAGCAGCATTGCTTTCTGCTAAAATTGAAAGAAGCGTTTAAAAAAAAAGCGATTAGTGCTTAAGAGTGTTTCAGAATTCCCGAAAGCATTATCACTACAGCTGCAAAATTGGACACGTGACTCGGTAGTTCGCAATGTAAAAAATATTACCAGAATCATATCTAGTGCGATCCTGTCTAAAGCTCCGCTAATCTTTGGCTTATATTAAAAATAAAAGATCTCCAAAATGTATTCCTTGGACTATCTGGGACGTTGGGTTCAAGCACCCGGAGTACTGTAATGATTGAGAGATATTGTACCTGCTTTAAAGCTCTTGTTATCTGCTCTCTCGCGCGAGCTCGAAGCCTAACTTTAATTTTTGTTTAAAGTAGCCGACACATGCACATTGACCTTAAAATTGACTTGCAGCAAGTGTACATGCACACATCAGTTTGATGACAATGGGACTATTGGTTTGAAGTCGATAGTATTTACTGTCTTTCTTATTGTAGAGTTTAGTTTTCTCGGTATGATGACACGTGACGTAGTAAGCAAGCATCCATCGCAGTGGCCCACAGTTCATGGAGGGCCCTGACCTGCTTCAATACAGACCTGTATTCCATTCAGACCTGTATGCATGTCGTAGTTACGTCATCGAGCCATCGTTATTCGTGGTCTGCCTTTGGGACGCCTGCCTTGTGCTTTTTGCGGCATAATATTTTTGCTACTTTTTTTCAGTCATTCTTAAGAGCTGACCAGAAAATAGCATTAGTGAGACACTAAGTTGTCACAATTAGCTGCATTTTTTGTCAATATCAATGAACTGTTGTCAACAGCGAAATGTTAAAAAATTTATCATGAAAATATACCAACCACACTTCTCTAGCTGCGCCACTGGTAAGCTGGTATAGTATGGATTGTGCTATATTTCTTGACGGTAAAAATATAGAAGAAGAGTCGTCTGTTAAACCCGCTGTATATGTTTAATCCACAGTGTCATTTTAGCTCTCGTGTTTAGCTTATGTTTGTAATGTTATCACAGCGCCTTGAGCGTACATTTTGTTTGCTAACAGCGCTCTGTAAATTAAATTATGTTTATTATTATTATTAATAAGTCTAATTGCTGATCATTTTCTCCAGCCTTGTTTGTTACGCTACGGTTGACTGTGGAAATAGTTGGTAGGTCTATATGTGGATTTCGCCCGGAACATTCAACAATAGAACGGTCCGCATTACAACGGTGACCTCCCCCCTTCCCAAACACAGCATATTGCGAATTAAAAATCCTAACTGATGAAGTAACTTTTGATATTTTTATATTCGGTGGGTGTGTTGTAGTTAATTAACTAATTGGTTAAAATAACTGTGCAAAATTTCATCTTGATCCGAGATTGGGTGTAGGAGAAATAACGTGTACAAACTTTTTACCAGACAGACAGACAGAGTAAATTGTTATAAGCTTTGTAAAAAAAACGGCTACCGATAGAAAGGGTTCCAACGAAGAAAACACCTTTTAAAAAGAGCTTTATTAACAGATATTTCGTGATCAGTAACTCAAATGAAAAAAAAAGCCCTTGTTAACCTTTGATGAACAAAATATCGAGATGTGAGAGAGAAAAAAAAAAGGTGTATAAAAGAACTTGTAAATTAAATGGCCTTTTTGTGCAATGTCTAACACTATCCCAACAAACCTGCACTGGAACAAGGTAATTCAAGTAGTCATCAGTTATCTGTCTTGTTGCTCGAGGTCGGCTGTGTAGGGAAGGACCAACAATCACACTAAATCTTCTCACTACTATTTAAAAATAGATCTAACATTTTAGAAAAGCAAATGCTAAAAAGTTGACAAAGACTTTGGTGTATAAACCTAGCTTTTCTTAAACTGAGGCTAGAGGGCGCGACGTCCTCTCAAGGAGGGGCGAGGAATCCGGATAATAGTGGGTGGGCGAGGCTCTCAATTTTTTCAATTACCAAACAATAAATGTGTATTTTGATGGTATTATCAATCCCTTTTAATCGAAACAAAGCTTTTTTTTTTTTTTGAAGAAAGCATTTCAAAACGTTTCCACCAACGTGATTATTTTGGAGTTTCTTATATCAGACTGGTCAAAATTCTCCAGTGTTGCACATTATTATATTGACGACTTTTGTGTATCTAGAAACGGAAATGGGTCCGTGGCAAGAAGTCTTACTTAACGCGAAGATGGATCTTACGACAAAAAGAATGATTAAAAACAGACGTGTGCCATATGTACCACGAATGTCCCTCACATAACAGTGTCTGTATGTGCCTCCTTCTTTATTCGACGTGATTTGAACAGCGACTTTTTTTTTTAACTAGGATGAATTTTGCTCTCTGCTATCCCTTTTTACAAAACTTATATCAACTCACTCTGTCTGTCTGTCAGTAAAGTTTTTGAACACGTTATTTTCCCACACCCATTCTCGGATCAAGTTGAAACTTTACGTAATTATTCATTGGCGTAGACAATGCATGAATCAATAAGGAAAAAATAACCAATTTGTCGATTAATTACTGTTTATTAATTACTTTTTGTTTGATACCAACACGGGAAATTAATCATTCAGTATTCACAGATATGGTTAGATATTTAGGGTTTGGTCCCCTTAAATAATTGTACACGTTATTTCTCCCACACTCATTCTCTGATCAAGTTTAAACTCTAAACAGTTATTTATTGTACCTAACAAAACATGACTCAAATAAAAGATTAAATTGTATTATTACAACTCTAGATCCCACCGTGTCACCTTCAGCGCTTCTCTAGGTCCCCAGCTGGCAAAGGGGGTGTGACCGAAATCATTTTCATTTGTGTGTGTGTGGGGGGGAAGCCTTCTGTAGAAGTTTGAGGAACACTGGCCATAAGGAACGGAAAGACTAGGTGAGTCTCAGTCCATAGCGATCCCTTGAACCAACGCCGCCTTTGCTTATGTTGCATGAAGCTCCAGACTTGTTGACAGCCTTGCCCGGCGAGTTGGTAGAGCCCAGATGTTCGACATTTTACGTAGCACGTTGGTGTAGCGGTCTGTGTTCAGGCAATTAGCAAAGACATTTATCGCAATTACATAGGAACACAAGCCTAAGACAACAGAGAGTGCACGTGTTTTTGAAGAGAAGAAACTCTCCGTCTGTGTCAAGCGTGTAGTTGTTGCCTTGCCCAGGGTCCATCCAAACTATGGCTAACATACCAGGGTGGCCTGAGATCAAAACATCTCTCCCCCTGTTACTGACGTTCTGTTGTTGGTCGGTCATTGGATTGTAGCCATCGATTGACTAGTACAACTAGCCTGGAGGCGTATTACATTTTTGTTAAAATTTTTGAACTTGAACAAACTTCTTTTTTTTTATTTTTTTTTAAAGAAAACTAATTATAACTTGTATTACAATATTGACAAATTCAACTTGGGATGAAATGAAATAAACTGATATGTAAACAAAATCTAACCCACAACAAAATCACATCCTTCTTCAATATCTAGCATCCTCGAATCGTCTCTCATTCTTTAAATATCTCATAACAGAATAACTCATATTTCAATCTACCCTGCACAGCAACCAACCAATCGCTTAACCTCTCCTTACCGTCACCTTGGAAACTCACACATACACTCATTAAAACAGATTGTTAACCAGATTTTGTTTATTGTTTTTAGAAGTAGACCTGATAAAAAAAAATGTAACTTTGAAGTAGAGGCTTATTTCTAAACTAGCTGTTATTTCAGCCTTTCCATCTCTAATACATCACGAGAAAATCAAACGTTTTACGAAGGAAAAGAAAAATTATTTGCGTTTTAATAATTGTAATAAATCACTCTACTTTAAGCCATTCTAAAAATAAGTTTAATTCCAAATAATTTTTTTTTTAAAACTTCTCTTATTTTGATTGAATTGGCACCAATTATTTTTAATCAATCATAGATGTACACAAATGCATCAGTTACTCCCCTTGTCTCGCGACTTTTACACATCTCCTATCTTGCATGTTGACAAAGAGTTCATTTGCGCTTGGGGGTGGGGGTGGGGGAGCGCTGTTCAATCGCTGCCATATCTCTCGTCATTGCAAGCTTTATTTCTCTTTAGCTTGTTAGATTTGTCATATAAAACAAAATTAATTAATTTCGACTAATTGATTAACTGATTGGTTAATGTATAATTGTGCAAAGTTTCAATTGGATCCTAGAATGGGGAGAAACAACGTGTACAAGATTTTTACTATAAAGACAGACGTCGGATAAAAAAAAACAACCATTAAAAATAACAACCGAAACTAGGATTAAATAATGTGAATGGTAACACACATTACAAAATATTTCAGATGAGAATAATCTATCTACCTCTGCCAATAACAAGACATACTTGTCATATTCATATTTTTGTGTTAATATTACTCTAGCAATACCTCCCGAATTTAAAACCTGGATGTCGCTCGCTAAAACATCTTCACTTGTCTTTTAGTCTGTTGGACAGTAGGGGCAGCACACATTACCTTACAACCGTCTTTCACTGTTTCTGTCTTTCGCCTGGAGTCTCTTGCAAAGAAGGGCCTTTTCTTAGTGTTGTCTTCCCATCGCTTTGTCTGCATCTCCTTCTTTTTACTGGTACTGTTTCCTTCAGGAAAGTCTTCAACAGTTTTAACTTCCGTTTTTTTTGACAGTGTCAGATGATCATCATAAAGTCATATTGCCATTGTGATCCTGTTACGTATTTTTACGTTTGTAATGCAGGTCTTTGTATGTGATACAAAGAATGCTTCTGTAACATGTCAGTTTCCTGGTTGAATCTTCCTCTATTAATTCCACAGTTACAACTACTTACAACCCATGGGGGATTCGTGAGCATAGAAGAATATCACAATGACCAAGGAGCGCATACGTCTGATTTTCATGCTGAGGTCTAGGCCGTTGTCTTTTCAAATTGACGAGTTTCGCAATAGCTGCTGTAGACTGTGCAGTTCTGCCCAGTAAGTTAGGTTTGGTCTCTTCGTTTGAGACGATAGCTCCGAGGTATTTGAAGCTAATGACACTTGTCGGTTTTTCGCCTCCGATCCTGATGTGCATGGTAAAGTTGGTTAATGTTTGCTGTTGGTTATTTTTCTTCAATTTCTACTTTCGGAAGTATTGTTTATGCACCTTCTGTCAGAGGAAATGATATCCCTTCTTAAGGCGAGCAGAATTAAAATATTTTAAACAATTAAAAAAATATTTACGGAAAAGTTGGAGGGTCTAGTGGTCAGTCAGTTGATATGGTTTTATTTAAACCTATAGTTCTGTACAGTATAATCAATTTGAACCATCGTTCTTGAAAACACTCCATTCATTGTTTGGATTGTCAAAAGTGTTCTGGAGCATTTGTATTTTGTGTTCAAGATAATTAATTTTTTTGTCATTCTGTTATTGGCAGATTTCCAAATGTTTCCTTTAGGACATATCACTTTCAAATAGGAGAAGATAAGGAGGTCAACGCATCATCTTCAGTTTGAATCTAGCTCTATTCTAGTTTTCAAATCGGTCTCAAGTCACCACAGAAGAAATATTACTGAAAGATAAATTCGTAGAGATATTTCTACCCCATACTCAATACTAGGCTTATATAAAGAAACAACTTTAGTACTTATATATCCTGCTTGGTTCTCAAGCGGACTAACTGGCTAATGTTACCTCTATTTTTGTAGTAACTTTATCTATACTTCTAAAACGGGCTTGTTGCTGGCAGAGCTGGATGAATCTGGGTTTTAGTATTTATCCATCACTGTTTTCAAATAAACTTAGAAAATAAAAAGTCACGTGATAAACAGGCTGATAAAAATGAAATCAATTTAAATGAACCCCTTCCCACCAAGCCAAAAAAAAAAACAAAAAACTTAACTTCAAGTTCGTAATCGCCAGGAAAGTTATCGGTGATAGGAATGGTGCAAATTAGAAACTGGATGCCCCTTTTGTTTTGCATTTAAAGAAAATAGTTGTGTTGAGTACTTCTCTATCAGTATGAGAAAGCATTTCGTACCGGTCTACAAGAACTGTGAATCAGTAGATGGGGGACATGGTGGCATATAGCGTGGGAAGGGTTTTGTTTTACTTTTCTATCTCCAGCCTTTCTTGTTCAACTTTTTTTTAAAAATGGGATTAGGTCAAAAAGAGAAAGACTATTTTGAAAGCCTTTAGACTAGCATAGTCAAGTGCATGGGCGTAGTGGGGGGGGGGGGGGGTTGGTTCAATTCCCCCCCCCCCCCCCCGAAATGAAATTTCCCCCTGCGAGGGGGGGGATTTAGTGACTGATTTTTTGCTTTGATTTGGTTTATTTTAGTTGAGATTTTAATACTAAACCATCACTCGCCCCAGCGCAGCCAAGGGGGTTTTGAGTATAAAACCACCTACCAGGGGATTTTGACTGCAAAACCCCCTCTTATATAAAAAAAAAAAATGCAAACGACAAGCCCCAAATTCCAAGAGCATAACTAAGGAAGATTTGATTTTAAAACCCCCTCCAAAATCTACGATAAAACCCCCTCTTCAATATAAGACTATCAGTCACCAGATTCTATGAGCGTAGCCAAGAGGAGCTTTGTGTTTAAAACCCCCCTCCAGCGAGGTTTGCAGCTTAAAACCACCTCTTCGATATAAAAAACGCAAATTACACAGAAAATTCTTTGAGCGTAGCCAAAGGGATTCTTTTGTTTAAACCCCCGTTAATCGGGGTTTGAGGCTAAAAAAAAAATACCTCTTCAATTTAAAAAAAAAAAAATTACGCACTAAAATTTCTATGAGCGTAGCCAAAGGGGTTTTGAGTTAACTCTCCTCCTTCAGCGGGCTTTGAAGTTAAAAAATACTTCATTAAAAAAAAAGCAAATTACACACTCAAAAATCTATAAGCGTAGCCAAAGGGGTTTTGAGTTTAAACCCCATTAAGTGGGCTTGAAGCAAAAAAAAAAAAAACTCTTCAAAATAAAAAAAAAAGCAATTTAGACACTATTCTATGAGCGTAGCCAAGCCAGTGGGGGTTTTGAGTTTAAACCCCCTCCTCCAGAGGGCTTTTTTAAAAGTTTAAAACCCCTAAGGATGGTTTTGAGTTTAAATACCCCCATACAGAGAGTTTTGAGGTTGAAAACCTCTCTCTTCAATTTTATTCTACAGCAAACTACTGTCACCAAACTATATGAGCGTTGCTAAGGGGGTTTTGATTTTGTTAAAAAATCCTCCAGAGATTTTTTAGTTTAAAACCCTCCAACAAATGATTTTGACGATAAAACTTCCCTTTTCGATATAAAATCTTAAGCAAACTACAGTCACCTAATTCCATGAGCGTAGGCAAGAGAGGTTACAAATTTCTACCAGTGACTCCATTTATTAAGTGCAGTGAATAGGCATCTGCCGAAATTGATAAAGACTAAATGTGGCTCAAGAAAGATGGCTAAGACGGATTTTAGAAGTCAGTTATTAAGATCGGGTCTCAATCAAGGAAATTATATGCCGAACTGGGAGTCGACCCCTAAGTAAGGCTGTGACAGAGCGTCGCATGAGGTTTGCGGGACATGTTCTCCGACAAAATGAATTACGCATAATAAGAGTTGCGATGACATGGAGACCATTACGAAAAAGTCGCACACAGGGACATCCTAGTACAACTTGGCGCCACACTTTCATGGATGTCATCAGAGCAGGTAGGAAGAGGCTTGCCGCCCAATGCGCCGAACGGCGCGGGAGAATAGCACATAAGGTTTTTGAAGTAAAACTTTTAATAGCAGTATATTGCACTGTGTGTAGATACCTCAGAATATGGATTTTGTTGGCTTTCAATACCGGAAATAGTGCTTGGCGGAGGGGTTTCACCCCGCGCTAGGGAAGCTCACAAAGCTCCCCAAGATCCCTTTGCTGGCGATGGCTGGAAGTCTACAATTTGTCCACTAAATCCAATAAGAACCTATTGTAGGCTACAATAATGGCCTTCCGAAAGAATGAAGGGTCAGAATGTAATAAAGATTAATTATATACACACACATATATATATATATATATATATATATATATATATGCGGGGGGGGGAAATCCTCTCCCAACCCCCCCCCCCACTCTGAAAAATATCCTGGCTACGCCCATGGTCAAGTGTCAAGTCCATGACGCCTTCAGTTAAAACCAGTTAAACCACCAAGATCTCAGGACACTTCACTGCCATGTACCATATTCGCTACTAAATTATATGTGCAAACGTCATTTCCATTTCATTTGCCTCATTGAGTTTCCTACATGACTCTGTTTAAGCAAAGAAGATTCTGGAAAACACAATTATTGTGTCCATAGTCTTAGCAAGCCTTTCTTTCACCCCACCCAACTACTTTCACCGGAAATGGTAACTATTGGCAATGGTCCCCTGGGCGTCATCCCACTTCAGAACAGTTCTATGGAAAAGCTGACTACAACCTAGTACAATGGTGGTCTTCAGACAACGCCAAGTTCTTAGAGTGTGGGCGACTAATGATAATTTATCGGCAGACGTTTAGCCCTTCGGTATCATTGTTTATCGGATACATTTACACATTAGACTTGTAGCTTTCTGTGCTACACTTTAGAACAACGCTGTGCATTATGGGGTCTGGGGTTTGAATTACTTCAGTCGTTCTGTCTTTTTTTCTCCACACTTTCTCCCACAATAGCGTTAAATAGGTGTGTACCTAGCTTGAATCCAGCATACTAAGATCATCCCTCGGTCTAAGTTCTGTAAGATAGAATGACTAATTATCATAATTTCAACAGATTAAATAATTGCCATACTTTAAGTTGTATAATGAGACAATATATCTGTTATTTAAAGTACCAAAAACAATGCAAGAAAAAGTGAAAAAAGATCTACTTTTAGAAGTAGCTTGATATGATGTAGAGAGAGAGAGAGAGAGAGGAAGTAAAAGAGAACAAGACTAGATTACATCAAAGCTCTATGTTGCTCCCATTGGATACTCTGACACTTACGTCCTACGACCAAGAGCGATGTGAAACAATGATTGCACGTGACGTTAGGCCTATGTGCTCTCTGCTACCCGTAGCAAACGTCTATGGGTGAGTAGTAGGTAGTATAGAGAAGAAAACCTGTGTTTATAGACAATTTAAGATAAAGATACATTGACAGAAACATTGTATGTCCTATGAATAGATGACCTAGATGATGGCGTGAGGAGTTTTTAGGGGTCGGGGATGCACATTTTCTTCCCTCCTTGGTAACCGAGATATATTTTCACTGACCCACAAAATACACAATTGTAAATATTACCTCCATTCACCCAACAACTTCTTTGTTTAGCCACTTAGCGCCCAATGGTTTGCATAACTAAAACAAAGCTAGTTTCTGAGCTACAATGGTATTGGGACTTTTTAAAAATATTACTTTATGTGTCTGAAAAAAAAAGATTTTTATCCAATTCTCATTGTCCTCGAGATACAATAGTTTGACTTATAAGTAGAGCTAGATCTTATTAGAAATGGGTATCCAATGTAGGTAGGCTACTGTCCTTCCACGAGCGTTGATAATACAACAAGCTGTCCAGTCTTTTGGTGTCCTCACATATTTAGTTTATTTCTTAACAATGGAAGTTAAATTGACATGGAGTGTCGTAACTTATATTTGCCATTCTAATCAATGCATTGCTCTTGGGTACTCCCTTCATCTTCATTAATTCCTTAGTCTGTTGGGCCATTGAAGCAGAACACGTGATCTGACGACCGTCTTTCTCTACGCCTCTGTCTTTCGCCGTGACTAGAATCTGTTTCATTTGATGCTGTCAACCCATCGCTTTCTCTGTATGCCCCTTCTTCTTTTTAATGGTACTGCTCTCTGCAGGTCTTTGTGAGCCTTGAAGGCCTCGTGATATGGGTAGAAGTACCGGATATTAGAATGTTAATGTGGACGGTTTTTGCCTTTCACGTGATGTTTCGAAAAGTCTGACTTGTGCGCTGCAATACTGAAAAAGATAATTGTAAAGTTATAGAAAGTGATGCCACGACAATGTCAATGTGTGTTAAACACTTTGGATGCAATGTTATATAACAGTAACACATAAATCTACCGTAGTATGTATATAACAAAAGGCGGTGTACTGAACAAAAGTTTTTCTGTGTGTATAATTGCTTATAAAGCTTTTTGAGGCCGGTGTAGAATGCGTTCTAGATAATGAGAGAGCGAGAGATAAGCAGGACAGTAGACATATTAACATGATTTTTCATGACAGTAAAGAAAGTAATCAATGTCCTGGTTCACTTAAATTATCATTTGCAATAAAACTGGAGAAGAAATAGTCTAGAACTCTAGATTCTCTTGTAGTTTATGGTTTCTTCGAATAAGAGAGTTACAGAGACAATTATCTGCTCTTTGTTTAGATTTTGATTTTGAAGATCCGGTTTAAGCTAGGAAAAAAAAAGACATATTTTAAAGCTGTGAAATACTGTGTGAGAAAAAAAGAACAGAAAGCGATATAAAGAAATGTAGGAGTGATAAAATGAAGCTTAACAAAAAACGCAAGATACTAAAAAGAGGAAGACACAAAATGGAGGAGATTTTGAGATTACAAAATAAGTCATCACGGTCAAGGACTCAAGAAAGCTCTAGGCTTACTGAAAGATCACTGTTGTCGGTGCGTTGTCAACTAATTGCAAACATTTCTTTGTCCCGCAAGCGGAAGAGTTTAGCGATTTGATTTTTCAGTAGTAATAAGTGCACACAAATTATTCTTAAAACACACTTTAAAAAACATAAGCCTATATGATTATCAAAATACATAGCTTCTAAACGATTCCGGTATTCTGTAAACCAACTAGCACAGACCTATGCAGACTAGCTATTTAAAGATTTGCTGTCATAACGAGCAATCAGTCCTTTGGGTTTGTGCTTTAGCAACACGAGTAGAAAATATTTTTAATCAATCACAATCTCAATTGTCATCTGGGAATGTCGATTGAAAGCTAAGGGGAAAAAATGTTTTAACAGTAAAAGCAAACATTTTTCACACATAAAATAAAGCTGCCTTTCTTGAAAAAGTGAAACTTTGAGCTTCGGGGACTAGGCATTTTAGGAAGTAAGCAGCTTCGGAACTGGTCCATTGAGGAAGTAAGCAGCTTCTGAACTGGGCCATTGAGGAAGTAAGCAGCTTCTTAACTGAACCATTGAGGAAGTAAGCAGCTTCAGAACTGGGCCCTTGAGGAAGTAAACAGCTTCTGAACTGGGCCATTGAGGAAGTAAGCAGCTTCTTAACTGAACCATTGAGGAAGTAAGCAGCTTCTGAACTGAGCCATTGAGGAAGTATGCAGCTTCTGAACAGGAAATAAGTTAAACTAAATGTTGGACCGCGTGTCACAAAAGTGTAAAAGAATCACAGGTGTATGCGAGAATGTGAAGCTAAGTGAAAGTCTTGTAAAGAATGAATTACTTAAAAGTATAATTTGGTTTATCTAGAGTTTTATTGTAAGAAGCTACATCTCGTGTATTACTTATTTCACACCCACGCATGATATTTATAATGTCATCAAACATTTACAATCACAAGTTATAGTTTCCTCATCTTTGGTGTGATTTTTTAAATGAAATTGAAAAATATTTTTTATAACATACAGCGAAATCCCCATGATACTATTTCACATACTATCAAAGGACTCTAAAGGAGGAAGGAGGAACGGGATGGTGCAGAGTATGGTACAAGCTGTCTTTAACACCGCCTTTTAATAAGAGCGTTACTGTTGTAACATACAATGTGAAAACAATCAAGGGAAATAAAATACATTTTTTGAGATAGTAACTTCCCTTTCCTTACCTAATTGTGTTCATTGTCATTCTTAATAATAATAATAATAATAATAATAATAATAATAGTTATGCGTGGGGAAATTTCTTATACAATAGTATATTACAAATTAAAATGCGTTATAACAGCAAATGATTTGTATGACTGCATGCAAAATATAAGCTCACGTCACAGTTTCTCTATTAAACATTACTTTGAAGTATCGTATTCAATGTATAAAATCTACAAATCTATATATTTTTTCTTTAAGCCTACATTCAGCTTTAGACTAAGGCACCGATACAGTCTCCGTATTTTAACATAGACAATTACAAATCAAAACATAACTCTTGAGAAGGGTGATTTCATTGGAGTGGGTCAGCACGGGTCAAAAGATGCATTTGTACACAACAGAGGGCGGGGCGGGTAATTCCCCAGGTAAAATAATGACTTACTTCAGCAACAGATTAACTACGTCATAACAAACATTTACCAGAGGTGGCGGAGGAGGAGGGGGGGGGGGAATAATGCCCACCTTGCACCCAATTAGTTTCATATTGCAATACAATACAAAGAGAAGGTAGGAGAAAGGATGGTACCGGAAGGAAAGGGAAATAACTTTTCCAACTTAACGAAGTGAGCTTTTGTATCTAATTTCAAAAACAATTTAAAATGAGATTAATCAGCATCAAACAAACTTCAAACGTTGAAGAATTTTAAACTCACAATTCACACACGCATACGTGCATGTTTTATTTTCTTTTGTTTTGTTTGTAAAACATTTTTTTTTTGTTTGGATCTTGATATTTTCAAGTTCCTGTTTCAGAAAGCTCATTTTGAATGTTTAAAACTGAAGCCGCTTCCAAAATTCTTATATAGAAATGTCTTTTTGTAATGGTTTATTTTATAAATTCTTTCAGTATTTGCATACAACTTCATAACTTCCAAGATGTGGTTACGTACAGTGTTCTTGTGTAATTTAGTTTTTCTTTATACTTCGCTGGCAAGATTACAAAGTAAGTTTTTCATTTCTTTTTCGTTTTGTTTTTTTGCGATTTTTGTAGTTACCTTCACACCCACAAACAAATCCTACTCCCACACCCCCCCACTCTCACTTAACACAAAAGCCAGCTTCGCACTGTTATAATTGATATAGTCATTAGGTGTATCATGCCCCATTTAACATCGATTTCATTTACATAAAGAAGAAAGGAAAAGATGGAGAGCTTGGCGTGACGTGTGCAAAAGAAAAAAAAGCCTAAATAAATAAAAACATGCGTAGTTTATATATTACAGCCGATGATTTGTTGTTCACGACATGTTGTATCACCTACGCAACCGCACTCACACACATAGACATGTCTGCAGCCACGCTTACCCCCTACACATAGCCTACATGTTGAACCCAAGAAGACAAAGATTTGAAGAGTACCGTGAAACGGGGTGACTTTGCACACACTGCAAGACACATGATAATGCTGTCAAGTGGTTTCACTCCGTAACATTTACAAATCTACTTCACTTTGTGGTGATCCAGTGGGGGGATGGATCATGTTCTGGCGGTGGCTTCAAGTTTCACTCACCATCGGAATAAATTCCCAAACTATTTTATATAAATCTTTGTTCTTTCATGTTTAATCAAGTGATTATTAAATGAAGTAGGCTACTAGTAGTGCCTATACATTTATTGTAATGGACGTACAAGAGCCTACTATGTATGGAATTCTAGGCCATAAGCCTAAATTAAATACATTATTGCAAATGGAAACAAAAAACAGCGGCCTCGTAACAGGGCGCGAAGGTGTTTGTTGCCCCCGCGCCTATGATAAAAGGCCCACAGAAACAAAAAAAATTTTTTAACTAAATTTTAAATTGTTGATGCTGCCTAATGTGAAGGTGAAGTTGATGCTGCCTAATGTGACGGTGAAGTTGATGCTGCCTAATGTGACGGTGAAGTTGATGCTGCCTAATGTGACGGTGAAGTTGATGCTGCCTAATGTGACGGTGAAGTTGATACTGCCTAATGTGACGGTGACGTTGATGCTGCCTAATGTGACGGTGACGTTGATGCTGCCTAATGTGACGGTGACGTTGATGCTGCCTAATGTGACGATGAAGTTGATGCTGCCTAATGTGACGGGGGCTGATGAGTAAAAAAAAAATTGTTAAATCACATCTTTGTGCTGTAAGAAACGCCGCTTTCTCCTCCGCTTATCGTTTGCGTTTTGATGCACTTGACTGGAAATAACAATTCGACATTTTCAAAAACAACAACAATAAACAACAACAATAAACAACAACAAAACAACAAGTGTCTTCTAACATAGGTAGTTTAAAAAGTACATCAGTGAAAAAAAAAACTTGACCATATTAGAGACTAAGAACCTGATTAATAGACATATAGGCATACAGCTCTGTTTTGGATTTGATTTCTTTTCCAAAACTTTTTTTTAGTACAGTGAGAAGGCGGTTGCCTAGTTTGTCCATGCCTAAGGCCGGCATTGTTCCAAGTGCTGGATAGCTTCACGGGACGACTATGAGCATTACGGAAATATGATGTTAAGGCTTAAAGTTACATACTTGTATTACTAAAGAGCTTCATTCGCCACAACAAAGACAGGATGTGACGTGCCCTCAGGTGTTGTTCCAGAGGACGAACAGATCTACGAAGGGGGCAGTTTTATAAATGAACAGTGACAGTTAGAGGTCACTACGTGTGACCTCGGCGAGATGACAGGTGTTCTCTCTCATTCTAACATACACAATCAATACTGGGCTTTAAGTTGGAATAGTAGCCTATTCCGCTGTTGCAAGCGTATCCACCTTAAACAATCCAATTTTTAGGTCTTGTTACCTAGTCGTTGCATTAAAATGTAGAAAAAAAAATGTTGAATTAAAAATATTGTTTGTACTCAGCGTCAAAAAGCAGAAAAGGATGTGCATCTCTGAGAACGTGTCTCGAGCCGTTCCCCATGTTGGTAGATC
This sequence comes from Biomphalaria pfeifferi, assembly GCA_030265305.1. Taxonomy (NCBI): domain Eukaryota; kingdom Metazoa; phylum Mollusca; class Gastropoda; family Planorbidae; genus Biomphalaria; species Biomphalaria pfeifferi. Next base: position 1,510,174 of record JASAOG010000076.1, read on the forward strand.
TGATACAGAAAGACAAGGCCGGAGCTCTAGCAACGCTCACTTATGGAGTCCTATTAGACAGTGTTTGCAGGTGAACTGATATATAGTTCATTAAGTTGATAAGTTAGTTTTAATGGCACTGAATTACTCTATAGGCCGATATTGGATCATTTGTTTATTCATCGTTTGTTTTAACACAAAGAATGATATTCTTAACAATACTATTACTTTACTGAAAAAAAAAATGTTTGGATATTTAATATACACTGGTCGTTACATAAAGTTAGGCCCACTGAAGCATAAAATATTTCAGTGTTACTTTCACTCCGACTATTTTTCGTTTTGGGTATTTGTGGTGATTCTGTACATTATTTGTACTAAAAGAAAAACCAAACAACTTAAGCCTATGTTAAAGGTCTTCCGCGTTTCAGTTTTTGAGCTTGTCTTTTTACCACAAAAGTCCAATTTAATGATTGTTTTTCTTTCACTGATATTATACTACTGGGTTGTTATTTCCAAATGGTAAAGCTGCTCACTTCTAGACTCTATTTTTTTTTCCAAGCTTATTATCATGATTTCATATCCACGTATCGTCTGAGATTTCAACGTGTGATTTTAGGGATTTTTATGAATCCACAGCACTAATGGCTTACCTGGAAAAAAAGTGAGAAAAATTATAGAAACAAATGAAAAATAAATCTAGCTATTCTAGGGATAAGTCAACATGAACGACAATCTGGAAACAAGCTGTAGAGTGTGGACAGTATATCCTGACTTTTTACAAAGCGTCATCTCATTCTGACTGGTACAATTTTTTTTTTAAATTTTTTTTACACGTTTTATTTTCTCCCAGTTCCCATTCTCGTATCAAGTTGAAATTGTGCAGCATTATTAAATAGGAAAAGGGAGCTTATTCATGCAGCATTAAGATATATCCGTAACTTATGCGGTTCTCTCCCTTACATAAGCTTTGTGGCTGTTGTTTTTTTTTTAATTATCTTGTTTGTTTTCTTTCTTTTAACAGTAAGCAAATGTCACTAATTGAATGCATCTCTAAGTCTCCGTGCGAGATTTTTAACAAATATTATGTCAGCCATGCGGTGAGAGACACTCTGGAGTTTATCTGTGGTGAAGGTAGAGATGGTAAGCCCTATTGATTTGAAGTGTTGTTTTAGGGCTGCACAGTTGTTGAAAGTGGGTGGGACTTTTAGCAAGGTGGTAGGAAGAAATAAAAAAAAAAAACTGAATTATGTACCTTTTTTTTTTTTTTTTTTTTGAGGTGGGATATATTTTCATTAACACATCAACATAACATTGATAATGCCTCCTATTTTTTTTTTGTTTGTTTATAATATTTTTAAAAAATCATTTAATGTAGAAAATAATTTACAAAAGCGATAGTCAATGAGGGTTTTATGTGGCCAGAACAACGATCAACCTCTTGTACTTCCCACAGCTAATGTCAGATAGCCTACCTATCAGATTTGGATGGTATCAGGTGCGTCCTAAAAATCCCAGTCTTCACCTCGGTTAGAAAGAGATTTACAAACACGCTCCCTAATACAGAGATACTTGGCTTTAGTATTTTTCAATTTAAAAAAATATAAACAAAAAAGAAACAGTTTGAATGTAGACTTATGCACATGTCAATGTTTTCATGAAAGAATGACAAGAGCATTGTGTGGTCCACGAACTACAACACATTGGCAATGACCCTAGACAATCCACTGACCAAGAGACTATTTTACATCGACAACATTTTTTTTTCATTCAGGCCACCTTTAATGCGTTCTTTCTCTAAAATACAGAGGGGAAAATAATATTGCCTCTTTCAGTTGCGAATGAGCATCAGCTATGGTCGGAACGATGTCGCCCACACAGCAGTTCCCCACTCTCCAAGTAGCTGATGTATCCAAAGGAACGGCGAGTGTCAAAACATTTTAGATTGAGCAAGCTCCCCAAGAGTCGCCGGCTCCTGATTTTTCCCTTGTGGTTGACTCCCGAAACTTTCTCCGTGTTTGGGTAGGCCATAGCTGCAAGCAAGCAGAGGTTTGGTTTCAGTGTTTTCCTCTTCCTACGTGGTTAGCCAACCAAGGATAATGAGCCCCTCCTGCCCGAAACTTAGGCTACTGGTTTAAGCGCCAGATACTCGCCTATATACCTTTTGTTAGTGATAACCGTTTCCGCCGGACTCAATATCTGAGACACGCGTGTTGGACTAGTTGTCAGAGGCTATCTGAGACGCATGCAATTGGAAGCATTTATATGTAGTTGAGTGCCATTCCCTAGTGCTATTAGAGCATGGAATAGGTTGCCTGAGCTAGCCTGGAAAACCAGTGACTTGGCAGAATTTAGGTCATTGGTTAAAATGCATGACGCGCAGGACGTAATTATCTTCTTTTTTGAAGTAACGTCTGTTTAATATAAGATAAGAAGATTATACCACTTTTGGCAATAACAACCTTTCGCGAAAAAAACAACTATTTTTATTTACTAAATGAGGATTTACAGCATGGAAAACTTACATAGTTGTATTTTGTTCTTGTAATCTTGTATAGATCTACCCATTAACATTCTAGAAAAATTTCATATCGAAAAAAAAAAAAAGCGTAGGCTTACACTATTTGTTTTCCCTTTTAAAGTGTTGATGTCAGAAGCAGGGTGCTTCTCGAGGGATGACTTTGAATGGGGCGCCTACCAGTGTTCCAGGGCAATGAGGCTGGAGTCGGACATCGCCACCCTGCAATTACAGACAACTGTCAATCTAGCAAAACAAGACAAACCAAGCCAAACCGTTACTGGACTATGCGGGTAAGCAATGATGACTGTAAGTTTACATCTATAACCAACAGTAAGGATATTGATTCTGATGCTCTACTCTTTCTCGCAGAACCAATTCCAAATAGCCTATCTATCAGGCCTAATCTCTGAAATATATAGGTCTACCTGTTGTCAAAATGATAAATCTAAACAATCCTATTAAAAACAAGCCTTAACCAGTAAGCTGTAGTATCTTGACTCAATCAAATAAATAGAAATTTGAGACATTCAACTGTTAGTATTCTACAAAGAAAAGGGAATGCATTTTTCTTTTACCTATATCGCTCTCCTTTCTTTCACTACACTAGTTGGGCCTCTAGGTCTCTACCTGTGCTCAGGTATATGCGGTGGTCATTCAAAAAAACAACAACTTCTTTTATAGATTTAAGATATAGTTTCAGACGGAACTGGATAATATAAACCATATTACATCTCTGTGCATGTTGAGACAACACTGGTGAGGTTAATTCTCAGTGATCAAAGTATTGTGTAATTGGCTTGAAGTAGTATGTTATCAAATCGGCATACTAGTAGCGGTATGCATTGTATTTCATTGTGGTAGTCTTACTTTGTTCACTCTGTCTGGTAAAAAGTTTGTAGGCTACACGTTATTTCTTCCACACCCAATCTCGGATCAAGCTGAATTTGAAATTTCGCATAATTATTTCTTTTCCCTGACAAAACAAAAATCGATAAAAATGTACCAATTATTTAACTATTGGTAATCAAAGAAATCCTACGTGACAGATGTGGTGATACAAGTTACACTAGTCCCCCCCCCCCCCCCTGAAGAGGCTTAACTCATAATTTAAAAAGCGATCACCGTAACATTCACCCAGATACCCTCTCCCCCCTCCCGGTCCAGACCAGTGATAGGATCCATAGCGCCATGAGAACGCTAAAAGCTTGACCAAAAAAAAAAAAACGACTGGTAAAACTATTTCTAATGGCACAAACTTTATTTATTGTTAGTCCAGAGATCTATTAGAAATGTAATCACATGACTGATCCTAATTATAATTGATACAATTACACTTAATGTAAGTTTTCATTCAAAAGTAGGCCTATTATTTATAATGTTGTTCTTGCACTTTGAACTTCAGAGTCTTTCAAAATTTACTCAACTGTATTCACATCAACGCGGAGAGGACATGTTCCAAGAAAGCTGCCAACTTTACAAGATCAGTGTTTAAAAAAACTGTTGGCCCGTTTGCCAAGGGGCTAGGCTGCTCATTAAAATGATCTGTCTCCCTTTTTAATGTTTGTGCCCATTTCATTCAGCGAGTCAAAGAGAAACAACTTACCTATCTAGTCTGCAACACAAGTCACTTCAATCTGAATCACCATATAACTTTGTATGAGGATATAAAAGTTGTGTAATATCTATTAGGCCTACTACTTTTGTAATATTTTTATTCTACAGTCAAAGTTCACATCTTGTGACTGCATTGTTTTTACCATGACTTGAACAGATAAATAAACTCCATTACTGACATAAAGGTAGTCCTAATCAACTTAATATTTTATTGCATTTCATTTCTTTGATCAACATTAAATGTAGGCCTACACAATACGTTTTTCAAATCACACTATTGCATGTACATATTTTTGCTACTATACTGCTCAAAATTATTGCAGTCAAAACTCATTGTGTCAATTTTTTTTTATTATGAGATTTTTCTTAATAAAAGATCTTTTGGTTCCATTATATTTAACTTAGTAATGAAAGCCAATGAATTTAATAAGCCTGAATTGTTAAATGATATTAACTAACTAGTACCAGTAGAATTATTGCAGTCTGTTTATGCAATTTGATAATTGCACATTTGGGCGTCCTATATAGACATTATCTGGTATAAAACCATGTAGTCAAGTGCATTACAATGGCGGTGGGAAAGACCTCAATTCATATTTTGTCATATTCCTGATTAGATGTACTGTTGCAGTGCAAAGCATCTTAAATACCGGTAGCTCAAATATAAAGATTACATGTAAACTTAAGTTTGACTTGGCAAGTGCCTGTGTGATTGTCTAGTGATATTTTATGTAAAAAAAGGTCAGACTGCAAAGATAATTGCATTACAAAGTTTGCATATGATGTGATGATACTATTAATGCTAATGTTTATGGTGCATATTCCTACATATTTCATAGCATTGTTCATAAGGTCTGTATCAGTTTTATCAAGCGTGTGTGTATATCGTAATAAAAAAAAAAACAATCTTAGTGCCTTCATGATTTGTATAAGAGGTTTGTTCCAAACAAAAGCTGCAACACCAATTCCTAAGATAAAAATGACATATTGGTTGACCATAAGAAGAAATAACACATTTTGTTTCTAAAATATTACAAATCCAAAGACCTGCTTACAGTTACGCAAAATGCGTATCTCCCAAAAATGACAGCCAGTACGCAAATACGAATTGAACCCGTCGTGTTGCATATTTCGAATCCTTTTTTTTCCTCTTTGGACTAGCTTACAAGCGGTGGGGTGAAAACATTGTGCCCAGATTTATAGGTTGATTGGTTCTTGATAGCAATTAGATTTAGTCAAGAAATGAAGAACACGAGAGTGAGAGTGGCGGGTTGGTACCATCAGTCAGCTGATACACCAACATGACTTTTTTTTTTTGTTGTAAGTTCATTAGCAGAAATTAATTATTTTTGGAGCTTAAAAAAAGTTGAATGCAAAAAAATAATCCCTGATTCCGGTATTCATTTTAATAAAAAAAATTATTATCGAAGCGCTATAGATTCAAACACATTGTAGATGTAAATCTAGATTATTATACAGTATAATACAGGAATAGATCTAGACTCTAGCTTAATTCTCTACATAAATAGTTGATTGTGCAAGTGTTACACATTCTGGTACAAAAATATACATTTTGGCCACTAGTGTTACACACTTGGACTTTTTTTTAGGTAGGCAGGCCTGCGATACATATTATAAAAAAGAAAACAAAAAGAAAATTTGTACATTAAAGTTAACTTTTAATAAAGACAACAAAAAAAATGTCATTGTAGTAGCTTACTGATACAAACTTATCATTAGCCAACATTTGATGATAAATTGGAACTTATTGAACACTGAGTTTCAAAAGTGATTCTGCAGATTTCTTCTTTTTTTGTTTCTTGGTTATAACAGCCTCCGTCTCATCAACCTCCATATTTGATGAGTCTTCTACCTCAGACTTCTTCTTCTTCTTGCTCTTCTTTACTTCTTCGACAATGGTGTCTGCATCATTTGTTATTGCCTCATCTTCATCCTGGGTTTTCTTTTTTTTCTTTTTCTTTACTTCCTCTACAGTGGTATCTGCATCATTCGTTATTACCTCATCATCGTCTTGGGTTTTCTTTTTCTTCTTCTTCTTAGCTGGAGTACCATTCTCTGTGGTATTCTCAACAATGGAAGACTCATCTAAATGATTTGATTCAGCCTCCTTTAACTTGCGCTTCTTTTCTCTTCTTGCAATCTTCTTTTGTTGCTTTAAGACTTTCTCTCTAGCTTCCTGAGCCTACAGATAGAGATTTTCATAATTTAGTTAATCAAATATGCTCATAAATAAATCTAACTGAATTTTGGATACAGCAGCTTGAACTAATAATGGTACAAGACTATGTTAACATGGGTAGAAGATTACTGATTCTTTTTGTTGTTTAGAAAAAAAAAGGATAATGGATACTTAGTGAGGGTACTTTAAACAATACATCAAATTTGTATTGAATCATTCTGCATATATAATTAAAAAATACAATTCCCACTTTTAGAAAAAAAAAAATTGACATGGCTAAATAATATTTTCCCAGTCTCACCTCAATAACAGCCTGCTTCATAACATCAATATTCTTTGCTGGATTCTCACCAGTCTCATAAAATTTGAGTCTGTCTTCAACTTGCTGTTTCAGATGCTCTCCTATCACTGCTGTTGGCACATCTACAGATTGAAGTGAATTTACATTAAGTACCAGTAAATGTATGGTGACTTCTTTAAAATTACAAGTAAAGATCTTTGAAAATAAAAAAAACATTCAGAGAAAAATATGTACACTATAGTTTAAACGATGTTAAAAAAGAAAGAAACCTACCTGAAAAATTATCAACCCTAGAAGCTATTGAGCACTTGTTTGCAAGATAACGTGAGATGCGTCCTTTATTTTTAGCACCAGCTCGTCCAATAAAAGTAGAGTGAAAAATAAGACCATACTTGGGTGTGTTGCCTCTAGTCTTAAGGGCTCTATAATAAAATAGAAAAAATATATAAAAAGCCTGTAATATTAATTGAATTTTAAAACATTTTTTTTTAAAAAGACGGAAAGAAAAAAGCAAAACCTGAATAAAGCCTTTTCAGCACCAAGTATCTGAACTGTTGAGGCTGGATATTTAGCTAAATTGGTCAGACTTCCAGCATGAGAAATCAAACGAGCACCCACCTGAAATAAAATACACCAGTTTAATCTTTGTTTCTTACATTTTATGAAAACAGAAATGAAAAAAATAATTCGTAAAAAAAAAAATAAAAATTTATTACCTGTTCACCAATCAAAGCTGCCAGATTTGGGGCAACACTTTGCATCTTGCTGTGTAGATATTCTGACAAAGACTTTCTGTACTCTGTGAGACTTATCACTCGTTTAGCAAACATCTGAATATTTATCAAGTCGATTGTTCCAATATCAATTCCTATTTGAAAAGAATGGGTACAATAACAGTAAAGATATTTTTTTATAAGGTCATATTTACACCAACAAGCAAATTACCTTTATAATTTATTAATTGTTATCTGAAAAAAAAAAGTACCCATGGATGATTTTGCTGCCTCAAAAATAGCTTTCACTTTGGCACTGTCCATAACAACTTCTTCGAGAGAATCTGCCATCTCTGGTTGCAACTTCGTACGATCACCAATTAAATTTGTGAGACGGGCAAACATGTAATTGTCATTGACAATTTTTACCAATTCTGGAAAATGGTATGAATACCACTCCCTATAACAAAACACAAAAAAAAGTTTTTAATGTCTCAGACCTAGTTGAAAGATTTTTTTTGTAAAGCCATCAAATATCAAACAGAAAAAAAAAAAAAGTTACAAATTATTAACCTTATTCTCATAGAGAATGTATTGATATCTTTATCCAACTGGTCCAATAAACTGATACTCTGTATAATCATGTTGTCTACTCTGTTGACATTGAACTTAACCTTGTCTCTGGAATAACTGTGTCCTAGGCCAAGTTGAGCTTTACCAGCCGTAGCTTCCGTAAGTGCATTAATGAAATGTGGAAAGTGGGTGCGAATACCTAGGAGCACAAGAATAGTTTAAATTATTTCTCTAGCATCTTATTATACATTTACTAACAGAGTTCATGTTAATTTCAATTTATTATTAGCTAGGACTTCATTTTTAAATTTTTTTTTTAATTCCTCAGAACATAAAAATATAATTAAATTGAAAATAACACCAGAGATTAGGCATGCTGAAATCCATGAATATATATCAAAATTAATAAAAAATAAAAAGATATCCAAGTTTGGCACCAACTTGATTATCTATGAATATAAATCAAAATAGTCAAACTGCCCCACAAAAAATGATATCACACTATATACTAATTACCTCTCATAATCTCTGTCACAACTCCAGCATGCTGACAAGATATGCCCAGAGTGTCAGATATGACTTGCCCAATTTTGGAATCCCCAACACCAAGGATAACCTGCACTTTCTTTTTAGATGCTGGAACCTCTTTTTCCAAAAATGTCTGTAAATCTGGATGCAGTTCACCTAAAAAGAAATTGAACCTTTTATTATGAAAGCCAGAAATGAAAATATTTATTTTGAAAGCTAAAAACAAGTTGAGCAGACACACTAATAAGAATGAGAAACTGGTGAGCAGTGAATGAATCAGCTCAATCTTACAAAATGATAACGTAACAGGACTCATGACTCAAATACAGGTAACTAATGTGTCTCATTCCCTTAGATTGTGTACAGAGAGAACATAATTTTAAAACTTATCTCAAGTTGTAAATGTTCCCAGTTGCTAAAAAACATACTATTTTTCTTTTTTTTTCTTCCTATTATGCCTTTATCTACTTAAATAGTGAAATAGTAATAATTAATGAGTCTTATTATAGCTAAAAACTATTAAATAGTACCACAATAAAAAGGTGTAAAAAAAAAACAAAAAAAAAACAGGTTTAATAAATTTGATATACAATTGATGATATTTTTCAATACTAATAATATTAATACCATACTGAAAAGTATGTCTGAAGTACTGTTAGATTTAGAGACCCATCAAAAACCTACAATAAGTGAGATATGTAACTTTATTTTAGTGTAGCTATTAAAAAATCTGCAATTAATACTAATAGCTTTTAGTATATTAGATTATTATATATTTATTATATATAATAATAAAGAAATGTAGAAGCTAGATCTAGATTGTTCTAGATTAGAAATTAGATTTTACTAGATCTACAAAAATTTCGTACCTGCTGCAATGGCATTGATGTTATCCAACGAGTTTGGTCCATTTCTAAAAGCTTGAAATGCCACAAGTTTAACAACAGACTGAAATTTACTAATATCAGTAACACTACTTTCTACTTGAGGTAACAAAGCTGCAACTTCATCAAATTCTTTAACTGAAAACAATGCATATCCTGCTGCATGTTCAAAAAGTATAAAAAGGTGTTTAATCTGAAAAATAATAATGTCACAATTTTAAATCATTCATGATTAGATCTAATACATCTATAATCTAGAATCTAAAGGTTTTGATGTCTACTTATTAAATTAATCTTCTCCTTGAGTCTATCAATAGAATATAGAGGACTAAATTTTTTAATAATACTCCTACTCCAGTTTAATCTAGAGCTCTAACTAGTTTAGATTAAAGTAAGCTATTATATTTTGGACACCCCATCAAATTCTCTTTCATTGAACGCATCGCTTTTTTTGTTTGTATTTCATTTCTTTTTATGTTTGGAGCAAAAAGGCCATTGTGGATTCTCCAGAGAATCTCCTTTCAATACTAACTGATTGCTTTGGCCAGACTCTGGATACTGAAGATCTCATTCTGAAAGCCCTGAGAAATGTGAAGTATTTATCGAGATCACAAAAGAACTTGCTGAAGGTTTTTGTAAGGTGCTACAGAGACAGTACTTCAACTGATAATTTCCAACAACAAACAAATCCATTATGTGCTTACCCATCAAACAGTTATATATATTTTATTTTAAGGGAACATGTTGCATATCTGGGATGTTATTTATTTAATGTGAAAAATATAATTTCACAATACAGCTGATAATTGTGCAATGAACCATTTATATTAAGCCTTGATAATTTTACCCTTTCAGCAAGACTACATTGGTATGCATTAAAAGTATTTCAGCCAAACAGATAGGGTACACCCAAACAATGTTCATCTTCAAACAATCATGCATGATCCTCACAAGCTCTGGATACTGACGTAGATTTGCAAACGCACTCAGACTGATGACATCAAGAAATCTATATTTGTTATTTACATTATATGTAAATTTAAATACTCTTTTATTTATTTTTATTTTTTTTTTATTTTGTAAATCTTGTATAATTATCTCTTACGTCTAGATTAAAATGTTACAGCTCTCAAAGTATGAAATAGAAATTTTTGTTTTTATTTTTGTGTTGTTTTTCCAATATGTTATTCATCCAAAGTTTATTATAAGTATTAGCAAAAAGTTCATTTCAGTTAAAAGCCTAAAAAGTAATTTAAGGCTAAAAAAGTTGCAACATTTTAAGTGTCAACATAATGAAAACTTGTTTCAGATTATAATAAAATAAACAAATACATAATCATGCATGCATTCCTGTAGAAAATTTCATTTAAATTTCTCAGTTTAAAATTTATAACCAACATAAATTTTGGTTGTTATAACCATTTTAAATGTCAACATAATATTTTGTCGAAAAAAAAAAACTCAACTCAAACTTGTCATTCCACATTTACCAAAAATCAAATTTTCAAAAAAATTCTTATCTCAGGGTTAAAATAGAAAAAAACAAATAACACATAATCATGCATTCCTGTTGAATTTTTAATTTAAATATCTCAATTGGATAAAGAGTTATAATCAACATAAATTTTGGTTGTTTTTTTAAATTGTTGTTCCACGTTAACAAAGAAAAATTTTTTTTCTTAAACTTCTTTTTCAGGGTTATAATAGAATAAACAAATAACACATATTCATGCATTCCTGTAGAAAATTTCATTTAAATTTCTCAGTTTAAAATTTATAACCAACATAAATTTTGGTTGTTATAACCATTTTAAATGTCAACATAATATTTTGTCGAAAAAAAAAAACTCAACTCAAACTTGTCATTCCACATTTACCAAAAATCAAATTTTCAAAAAAATTCTTATCTCAGGGTTAAAATAGAAAAAAACAAATAACACATAATCATGCATTCCTGTTGAATTTTTAATTTAAATATCTCAATTGGATAAAGAGTTATAATCAACATAAATTTTGGTTGTTTTTTTAAATTGTTGTTCCATGTTAACAAAGAAAAATTTTTTTTCTTAAACTTCTTTTTCAGGGTTATAATAGAATAAACAAATAACACATATTCATGCATTTCTGTTGAAAATTTCATTTGCATATCTCTACTGGTTAAAAAGTTATAACCATTTAAGTGTCAACATTTAGTTTTTTTGTCGTTTTCGAAATGTCGACCCACATTTAAGAAATTTTTAAAAAAAGTTTTAACTTCTTTGTCATAAAGAAGAAATAAATAACACATAATCATGCATTTCTGTTGAAAACTTCATTCAATTATCTCTATTGGTTTAAAAGTTATGACCATTTATGTGTGAATTTGTATTTGTTTTTCAAAACCAATCCCTACATCAAGGGCTTAACAAAAAAAAGTGTTAATAGATATCCCAGATTTAAAATTGTCATAATTATCAGAACATAATTGTGCATTTCTATGGAAAATTTCATCACATTATCTTTAAGCATTAAAAAGTTATAGCAGTTCAAATGTATAAGCTCCTCCTTTCGGTCACAATTTTGTTGGTATTTTAATAGGCTAATTTTCCTACACTAAAATGGTCATAACTTATATTCTAATTAACCTAGAAGCATAAATGAGGTATCACTGAACTCCATTCAAAAAGATCTATCTTACTATACTAGTTTCATTTAGATTAATTAAAGTTGAAATTTGTATCAAAGTACTTCCACACTGTGACTAAGACGACTAAGTCTAAAGTTCTAACTAAAGACCTACTAACCTACTTCTACTAGACTAGTTCTAGTCGTCATAACTAAGACTAAGTAACTACTAATATACTAAGACTAAGTCAGCTAACATTAACAATGACCGAAAGAGTAACAAAGTGGGTATGCAACTAATTACAAAAGTAGAACTGTGTAGACTAGAATGTCTAGAACTGTGTAGTGTGTAACTCTATATATAGTATAAATAAATAATGGTAAATTAAAACTAGATATTTTAATACCAAATAAATAAATATGGATCTATTTCTAGATTAGATCTATATATACATACCATTTTAAAATAATATAAACATCAACTTGATACAAGTTACTTATTTAGCTATAATACACGTGTAGAGGCCATATTTGTTTCCATGCCAGGAAATTATGGAAGACTAGATCTAGATAAAGTTTCTGTGTTGCCTAATTTGTTATATGAAACGCAGCAATAGTTAACATTTATTTTGGTAACATATTTATAGATAAATGAAATAATTGAAAATTTGCTTTGAGTTTTATAATTCCTTTACAGATATTCGTAATCAAAATGCTTTAAGAAATTAGTACTGAAACTATAACTAAAAATTCCAAGTTTTGCGATGGGTGTAGAATTACAAGATTTATTTTGGTTAACAAATGCATAAAAATAAGCGGAAAAAATTGAGGGAATTCTGCTACCTTAGGTTGGCGGTAACTATGAAGGCCAACTAAATTTTGTCTTGGATTTTATTTACATTGATATTTATTGTAAATAGTATATCTAGATCTACAGATCTAGATTAATTTTGAAATTATGGACAAAATGATAGAAAATCAACCCCCTGTGAAAAAACTTAGACAAGGTAGAGTCTGGATCTAATAAACTTAGACTTTAAGTTAATAAATTATAAAATTAAAGTTTGTTACTCACGATTAGTGACTCTAGTGTCTTTAGTCCCAGTAAAAAAAAACAACATTACAATGTCATGAGTGTCTACTATCTAGATAAAAAAATAATCATTCAATGCCATGACAATAGTCTAGACTCTAGATAATTACTATACTAGACTCTATTAGTATTAGTATCTAAATCTAGATCTCTACCAGCTGAATCTAGCTTCTTCCAGACTCCAGGTCAGGTGTCTTGGTTCGGGGTGAGTCTTTCCAACTGCCCCCATCTTCAATCTTGCCTATCTGCTTGACATGCCATCACTCATCACTGCATCAGCTTGGGAGCTTCCATATATCCCTTGCTGTGTAGATCTAGAATCTAGGTGTATCCCTCTTCTTTTCTTGTATTGGGGGTTCCAGGTTAGGGCTTGCCTTGTTTAATTGTTACGTTGGTTACAGTTACAGGCTTGTAAGTGTGTGACCTGTCCATCAACGTTATGATGACAGCATTTTATGAATAAACAGGCTCAACGCCATAAGACATGATAAAACTTAAGTCAAAATACAAAGAGGGGCTTTGCTAAAATATAAAGCTTAAGACTAAAGTTGAAATACAATGAAATACAAAGACTGAAAGAGTAAGAGATTTTGCTAAAATATGAAACAATCTTGACAGCATTTCGTTTTAGTGAACATTAGCTCATTAGGATATTAAATTACCTTCAGACAAGTCAACTTCATGATCTGTTGTGTGTATAGTCAGCTCTAAGATGCAGATGGTCAAACTAGGTTTCTAAATTATTGAGAAAGCAGTATATGAACTTGTGATTAAATTAAAATGTCCATTTCAAACCTTATGATCTGTAGGGCAGATGATGTTATGGTCATCTTGTTTCTTTGGCTAATGGTTAATGAGCAACATAACAAACAGCCTTTACTTTCCCCAACTATAGTCAGGTACCTGTTAGAGTTGGGTGGTCGGGGAGGGCTAAAATCAACCGAAACAAAATCTCTTTACCTAGATTTGGACACAGGACCCCAGGTTTGGAAGCCAAGCTCTTAACCACTGCACCCCATGACCAGATAGGCAGTTAAATAATGGAGGAAGAGTGTATGAAGAATTGTTTTTATAAATTAATTATAGTTGGTATGCCTGAAAAAATGGCAAGGAGTGAAACTGAAAATAAACAATATGTTTGTTAATGAAAGATCTTCATGTAAATACAACATGTATATTTAATGTATATGGTAGCAGGAATTTTTTCACATTAGAAGATTCCCCATTCTTACACTTTATTCATTTAGTAATAGTGCTTATCAGATAGTTTACAAAATCATCTAATGTATCATTCATATCTATAGCTAACTTCTATCGATACATTATTAAACTTAACACAATTATTTTGAAGACATGTATCATATGTATGATTTGATGTCCATCATATGGCATACTATTTTAGTATTTGTGGGCCAAATGGTATAGAAATGCCTAGGCTGATTTTTGACACCCAGTCTGCCCCTGTCTAGCTACTTTAGTACTTCTTATGATACTCTCACACTTACAGTCATCTCATCTCATAGACTCTAAATCTGTATGATGATATTCATACATAAAAATTCCATTATGTTACATAGATTTAGATCTAGTTCTAATAAGTGTCCTTAGGAACAGTCTCATTCATCATGATTGACATGAACTTAATGATGAAGTCATGATCAATCATTGATTGAAATCATGATTCTCAGTCATAGACTAGATCTAGAACTTATCTAGATTAGAATAATTAGATCTTTGTTACTATCAATTTATATAAATAGCAATGCATGATCATATGTTCATTCATAAATAAACTAGATCTAGATTATTCTAGATTTAGATTTAAGTTATAGAGATTCTAGTTTAGAATAGATCTAATCTAAAAAAATTAATTAATCAACATTTTGCAAAATTAAAAAATAACACCACAACATGACAATTAACATCCTCAAATAATAGGCAGTAGATCTATCTATAGTGTATAGTCTACAGACTTAACACACCACCAAAGTATATCTCTGCCACCTACATGGAGTTACAGGATCGGTGGGAGGCTGAGACCCACAACAAGCTAAGATGGGTTGTGGTGCAAGTCAGGTGGCAGTACACATCTAAAGGTCTGACACAGCATGGAAGCTTGACCTTGTCCAGACTTAGTGTTGGCCACACCTACATCACACTCCTTTATGCTAAAGGGAGAGGAGCCCAGACTGTGTGATTACTATGATGCTTACCTCACTGTAGAGATTATCTTTTATTGCCCCAGATACCATGGTATTAGAGGGAAATATTTTGTAAAACACTGTTTAATTGCATTTATCCTGGGGAAAAAATATATATGCAAGAACTATGCAATCAGATAAATTAAAACTATCATACTATGACTAAAGTCTAGTATGACTTAAAGGAAAAAATAAAAATTCAATGTGCAGGTTTTTTTTTGTTTATTGGTTACTTCAATCTAGATTATTCTACCTGATAAATTGGAAAACAAATACCATATAGACCATAAAATTTTATAGACCAAAACATTAAGGATGTAAATAAGATATTTTTAGAAGCTTTACATTACTTAGTTAAGATTAAATGAATAAAAAAACAAATAGATTAAACTACACATCCAACAGACCTGGATCAGTGGTAGATTATTATATATATATACTAGTCGACCGGCGACGTAGCATATGCTGCTATTTTGCAGGGCCAGCCTTAGGTGATAGCGGTGGGCCCTGCACTTTCATTGGACCTGCGCTAATTCTAGGTGTATAAATTATTAAATCAAACCATTGTACAACTTATAACAGATTTCCCGCAAGTTCCTGTCAATTTACCAGGAGCTCCTGAAAATCTCCTGAACTTGCAAAATATACGAAAAAGTCCTGGAAATCATTAAAATCTTTAGGAAACTCATACGAATCTCCTGAAATATATAGACAAAAATTGTCATTTGGGGGTGTCATTCGATAAGGAAAATGCCAATTCTACGCGCGATATTCCATAATTTTGGAATCTGTTGAAAGAAGCTTCTCGCGCCTCAAACTTATGAAAAATTACTTTAGTTCAACAATTCTCGTAGATTTATTGAAACATTTGTTAATTCTTGCTATTGAGCGTGATCTGTGTAGGAAATAGAATTTTTATAATATACTGTGTGACTTCACTAGATGCAAGGCTTGTAAAGTTCGTGGAATAACTATCCGCAGAAATAAAAGAGTGATCTTTACTTCTTCTTCTCGTCCAAACTCTTGAGCGAAGAAGAGAATTATATTTATATATATAGATATTATCCCTGGACTATCTGACAATGAAATGGTTAATTATTTAAAACATAAAAATTCAATACCAACTAAATACTCATGAAATGAAATAAATGCTGGTTTATTTACAAATTAAGAAACTTTGCAAACAGGAAGAAAACCTATTTTTAAAAATTAAGGCAGAATGAGTCCATAAAAAGTGACTTAAACAACTAACTAAAAAATGTGGAAAGACAGATGCAGAGGGAATACATAAAGTAATATGTGAGGTCATACATTAAATAAGAAAATTGAAACCTCAGGAGTAGTTCCATTAAAAAGTGAAGATAATTTAAAACATAATGATAATGAAATAAAAGCTAACATTCTAAATAAATACTTTGCATTAGCATTCTCAGCCCCAAGCCAGGAGACAAAGACATATTTCTTAATTTAATTTAAACCAGGCATGTCAAACATGGCGTTTGGGGGCCGCATGCGTCATGCGCCCACTTTGCATGCAGCCCGCTTGGCCACCCCAAAAAATTATCAAAATAATGTTAAACTATTACGCTGGAAAATAAGGAATGACAAGCTTCTTGAATTGAAAAATAGTATTTGTTCAACTGAACAATGAGAGTGAGTCTGCAGTGAAAGCAAGCTACATTTTGTCAAAGCCATAGCAAATCATTTAGTAAATGGGATTTTTTGCAGGAGTGTGTCGTTGAAGCCGAAGTAATTTGTCCAGAAAAGGTGAGAGCATTCAAAAAATAGCGTTAACTAGGAACACTGTGGCAGATAGAAGAAATGACATGTCATTCAGACTGTGTGAACAATTAAAGAACAAAATAGCTGATTTTGAATTATTTTCATTGGCTGAGTCAACTGATGTAACAGGTGTAGCACATTTGGCTATGTACATAAGGGCCTGTGATAGGAATTTTGAGATACACGAGGAGCTACTTGAGTTGTGTTCTATGCATAACACCGCAATTTATCTATTTGGTAAAGCTAGCTAGTCTAGCAATGGATGGCGCACCAATCATGAAATGAAATGGTTTTGATGCAAAGCTACTTGCATAAATAAGAGAGACTGGTGCTAATTTTAAGTTTGCTCATTTTCAGTGCATCATACCATATATCAAGAAACATTCTGTGCACAGCAATTACAGTTCCTACATGTCATAAGACCGGTTCCAGTTGTCAATCAATTTTATTCGTGCCCGTGGTTTAAATCCTTGCCAATTTTCAATGTTTCTGAATGACATTGGACAGAAATTCAATTGTGTTCCCTACTACACAGAAGTCCGCTGGCTCTCATGACATAAGGTATTGAAGAGATTTTTTGCACTGCATGAGAAAATGGTATTGTTTCTGAACATGAAAGGTGAAACTGTTGGACATTTCCAAATTGACAAATGGGCTCATGATTTGGCATTTGCAGTTGATCTCACTAGTCACCTGCAAGACTTGAATTTGAAACTTCAAGGTAGAGACACAATTGTGTGTAATCATGTGAAGTGCTTTCAAGCAAAATTACGACTCTGGATAAACCAAATATGAAGAGAAAATATTGTTCACTTCTCAACGTGTCAGCAACTATAAAGATTAAATACGGCTGCAACATTTGGTAAATGTCTCACACCTGGAATCGTTAGCAGAAGCTTGCAATAAACATTTTCGTGACTTCGTTTTATATGAGCAAGGATTTTTATTGTTTTTATCTCCATTTTCATTTGATTCTGAAAACGCTGCTGGTAATGTGCAACTAGAGCTGAAAGAATAGCAGTCAGATTCTTTGTTGAAATCAAAGTATATAGAATTGGCTGTGCCAAAATTTTACAGTTATTTACCCTGAACAGTACGTTGAATTGCGGAAATTTGCAGCCAGAATTCTAGCTATGTTTGCAAGCACTGATCTCTGTGAGCAGTTCTTTTCCATAATAATTTACATAAAATTTTCTTCCTTGTTCTCATTTTTATGTTGGAGCGTTCAGATGACTAGACCAATATATGAGATGAACTGTGTAGTGGTTTCCAAATCAAGGAGCTCTCCATATAGTTTTCTTTCTATTGGGGTGTTTGGCAGGATTCCACAAGCAGGACGCCACATCTAGTAGAATTGTTACTGAACTCCAACAAAGATGAGGTTGCGTGTCAATGTGGATGCGCCAGGAGGTCCATTGACTCCGATTTCAGCCTGCTTTTCTTTTTGGGTGTGCTCCCATAGCCTTTGCTCACCCAAGATCATTGGCGAGGCAGCAGGTGTTTGTTTTCAGAGTTTTCTCTCCTAGATGAACTGCTATCCCTAGCAGACTACCTAACGAGCTTAATCTACCTGGGTTTAGAGCGCTCTATACTCCCTTTTTCGCAATCATTTCCCTGGATTTCTGAGATATTTTTAGTAAATATTCTAACCACTGAAATACTCCACCTCATCCTTCATGACTGCAAACCAGTTGGTCTGCTGCTGTTTATTGGGTGTTCACAGCTAACCCTTATATCTAAAGGTCCTTCCCCTATCCACCACCTGGATGCGCTCATGGTAGAAGGTGGTAGCTCGCCCAAGAAAACCTTCTAATAGGAGAGATATAAATGTACAAGAAAAAGGGATCCAAAAAACTATTAGCTAGCTTAAAACCAAATAATCTGGACATGATGTTATTCCAGCTAGATTGCAAAAAAAAACTAAGCCACGAGCTAGCACCAGTGCTCATAATACTTTTTCAGGTATCACTTAATCAGGGTAGGCTACAGAGAGTCTGGTAAGAAGCAAATGTCGCTCCTCTGTTTAAAAAAAGAGAAAAATCATGATCTGGGAAACTAAGGACCAGCATCACATATAAAATACTAAAACACATAATATGTAGCAACATCATAAATCACTTAAACATAATGTCTTCACTCCATACCAGTATGGCTCTAGGAAATATATATACGTCATGTGAAACTCATTTTTTAAATGGATTAAATAATAATGAGAAAATAGACACCATTTTATTAGAATTTTCGAATAAAATAAGGCATTTGACAAAGTTTTCCACTATAGCTTGCTAAAAAAATTAAAATACTTTGGCATTACTGCATCATTACATCAGTCTATTCAGGTTTTCCTCTTGCGCACCCTCCATTGGCTTCCTGTGAATTCGAGAATCGACTACAAGGTGGCCACACTTTGTCCTAAATTTATCTATTACAAAGAAATGCTCTTGTACCTAAGCGAACTGATCACTCCATATGTCCCTCAGAGAGCCCTGCGCTCAATGGACTCAACGCTTCTAGTGGTGCCACATTTCTCCCTCAAAAGCTACTGTCTGTCGGCTTTTTTAGTGCACTGACCAAAGGTTTGGAACTCACTCCCTATTGATCTCAGACAGACAAGCTACACTACTTTCAAGAACATTAAGAACTACCTATTTAAAACTTTTTTAGATTAGTTTGACATTTTAGCTCTCTTGTTTGTGTTTGAAATGTTATCACAGCGCTTTGAGCCTACATTTTGTTTAACAGTGCTTTATAAATAAAATTATTATTATTATTTTTGGGAGAGAACAAACAGTAATAACAAATGGCACCAAATCAACACGAATAATAGTTATCTCAGGTGTATCTCAAGAAACAGTCTTAGGCTCACTACTGTTTCTAATTTACATAAATGACCTACCTATTTGTATTAGTCAGAAACAAAAGTATTTGCAGACGATTGCATAATATATAGAGCAATATAAAAAACACAAGATACTAAAAGTTGAGCATTTGTAAAGAATCAGAAGGGGAATAAAATGGGAGAATGTCTTTGCAACCAAAAAATTGCCAGTTATTAAAAGTAAAAAAAAACCAATGCAAAAAAAAAATAATTCTTATTTTAAAATATCTAGGTGTGAATAAATGAAAAGTTATCTAAATTCTAGCTTTTGAATGAATTTTTTTTTTTTTTTTTGTCAACATTAAATTTTTTTTTTTTTTTCCCTAGCTACACTGTCTTTTTTCAAAGCAGCTCCTGTAAAGGAAATGGGAAAAGTTCAACCCAACGTGCAATCGAAGAAAAGAAGAAATTCTAATTCCCTTGAGTCACCAAGTGGTGGGACAAAAATCAACAAAGCGTTAGCTCCTATATTGGTCATAGAGTCCCCAAATTCAAAAGCATCTAAGAAAAGAAAAGTATCTCATATTTCAGATGAAGACAAAACTAATGAAGTAAGCTCCTCCTCAGAGGCTGACTCTGCATCTGGTAAACATACAAATGGAAGATGTTGCCTATTGGACAGGTTTGTCAGAGTATTGCCAGCTGATGTTCACCAAGAAATTTCATCAACAAATGAAGTTTTGGATGTATCAGTTGATTTTGAAACTGACCAGCCTGAGAAAACACTGGAACCTGAAGATGTTCCTGATAAACTTTTCGACACAGCAAAGGTGGGTGAAGATAAGATCATCATTATTGATGACAACTCATCAGATTCTTTTTCAAAACCAATAGCAGATGATACACACTCAAAAGTAACACTGTCTGACGTTGTTCCTGCTATGCCATTTTCAACACCTGCAATGTCAGACACTTGTCAAACTGAAAATGAAAACATTTTGTCAAAAACTTTCAGCTTGTCACAAATAAATTCTGAAGAAAATAAATTTACAGTGGACGCCAGTGATGTGAATAATTCAACTTTGGTAGATACAAGTGTGTGTTCTGAAAACAATGTTTCACAAGAAGTTGGGGCTTCAGTTCCTTCAGAAGGGAATTGCACTGACTTTGATGGGAATATCTCTCATTCATCAGATATTGCCAGTTCTACTCCATTAAAATCCATGGGTAAAAATTCCTCTGTAAAAGCAAAAAAGAGATCTCCTAAAACACCATCTTCTGAAAACTCATTGAAAAAAAGAAAGGTAACTTTCATTGTGTTATAATTTTGTGTGCAATGTTAAGCTTTGACAAATGACACATATTATGATAAAATTCTTTATTTATATCCTTTAAAGTCACTACAAAAGGAGTCAGAAAAGACAAAAAAGAAAGAGGAGCGAGAAAGGGAAAGAATGGAAAAGAAAAAAAAGATTGAAGAAGAAAAGGCAGAAAAGGAAAGATTAAAACAAGAAAAAAAGGTATGACTAAAAGATTTTTTTTTTTTTTTTTTTAATCTTTATAAACAAGGCATGAATCATTTAAAAACTCTATATAGTAAATGATATATATATTTATCTAGTTATTTATTACTGTTTTTTTAATAGCTTATGAAAGAAGCAAAAGAAAAAGAAAAGCAGGAACATAAAGAAAAGTTAGAGAAAGAGAGAATGGAGAAAGAAAAGGCCAAAGAAGAAGAAAGAAAGAAAAAAGAGGAAGAAAAGATGAAGAAGGAAGAAGAGAAAAGGAAAAAGCAGTTAGCTGTTGAGTGTGTATCTTTTGTCATTTGTTGTCTGTGTCATATTTACAAATATATATTTTTACACTTGATATTACATTGTATCCCACATCCTTTTACACATTATCGCTTCCTTTTTGTCACAATTCTTCCACATCAAAATGTTACTGTTTGGCATTGGCACTACAATGTCAAGATAGCTAATTTTAAAAAGATGTTTTAGTTTTTAACTGCTGCTTATGTTTAAAAAGGATGGTCTGTGTTTTCTCCTGCCTTGATCTTACTTTGAATTTATTACAGGGCTAAACTGGAAGAAAAGCGCAGAAAGGAGGAGGAAAAAGTTAAAGAGGAGGAAGAGAAGGTAAACTGGAGGGTTGATAATAGGCTCTAAAAATATATAGATTTTAAACATAATTTTTTTTTTAGTTCTGTAGAGACACTTATTATAGAAACTATGGCATTTTTTATTAAGTATTTGCAACTGAATTTCTGTTACTTGCATTGTAGACACATTGCATCTTATTGTCTCCTACAAACAGGAAGTGCACTGTTCAAACTAAATAAAAATTCGGGGAGAGTTGTCAATGGAGTTACTTTTCTTGGTGGTTACATAGGAATAGGATATTGTCTTTGGAAATAGTTATCAGGGGGATACTTCAATAAGAAGAAATGCAGTAACTTAACCGTATGACTGTATTTCTAAGTTGTAAGTTTGATATAAGCTTTTTGATAAAGAAAAATTTTTTTATATATATAAATGGTATTAAATCGCTGTGTGACTTGTTAAGAAAAGTATACTTTTTACAACTCTCTCTCTGTGTGGTAACAAGTTTTTACATGTTACCTCTCCCACACCCATAATCAGATCAAGTTAAAACTAAACAATTATTTATTGTACCTAACAAAACATGAATCAGTAAAAGAAAAAATTAACAGATTAGTCCATTAATTATTGTGAATTAATTATTTTGTTTGATGTCAATAAAGGGAAATAACTTCTACATTATTGAGACATATTTGTAAGTGCAGAGTTCTTTCCATTAGATAAGCTTTTTTTTTTTTATTATTATTATATTTTTCTTCTTTATCTATTACAGTCTAGAAATTAAAATGATTGCTAAAGTCACCCATTTGAAATACATTCATTACTTTATTTGTGTAGACTCTAATTACCTGAATGTTTATATTTAATAGAAAAAAAAGGAAGAAAAAACAAAACAAGTATTCCAGAAGTTTTTCATCAAGCCAAAAGATACACCAGTCAAGCAAGCTGTGAGTATTGTATATTTTGGTTGTATTCTTTTTTAAATAGGCAATGTAAATATACTTACAATTATAAAATCTTTATTATCCATAAGGAAATTGGTCTTACAATTTGTGCATTAACCTTCTTAAGACAACGCAGCCGATATATCAGCCGCGATGTTTCCAACCAAAGGATTGGCTAACCAGTGTTTGTATCAGCCAATCAGATTAGTTCTTACTATTTTCACACATTAGTAGACTGTAATGGCGGCTTCCTTCGCTGTTTTAACGCGATAATTTTTTTAAAGGATTTTTTGAAGTTAGCTAGTGAATGGTGAAAATTTTAACATTTCAGCCATTGATATTGATGAAAGCTAACTCACTGACTCTGATTTTATTTGAACTATGATAGCCCTAATAAAAATAAGAGCAGAATTGAGGAAAGCTTTAGATCTAAGTTTACACTGATACTAGATCTAGTGTGTGTTGACAATGTCTATTCTTGGTAACATGGTTTAGAGGTAAGGGTGGGTAGCTGGATAGAGAAGACCCATTAGAGAACCAAGGTATTAGCACCCCATAGGCTGTTTTATGCTTTTTACTATCAATTTAGTTCAAACATTTGTCAGGGAGATTATTAAATATGATGCCAACTTTCTGACCAACAAACAGCTAAAAAAAAAACGATCCCTGGGTCATAAATGGGTGACAATAATGAAGATGTTTGTTTCCATGGTACCGGGGGGGGGGAGAAAAAGTAGTAAAATAATGTGATAGAAGTGTCTGAAGGGTCTCAATGTTCCCTTTTTCCATAAAGACATGTATTATGGCTTATTCAAGCCTAGAACTTCTTAAAAAACATAATTCTGTTCTGTTTTGAAAAAAATGTTTTTGGAATTGTATGTGCATAAATTATGCAAATTAGCTTATTTTAATAAATGTTAATATTTTAGACAAATTCTATAAGATTAAATTAGTTTATTCATTTCTCTACAATAATATATATTGTTTTATGTATGTTAAGTAATTAGTTTATTTGTTAGGAATTTTTTTGTAAGAGAAGTGTTAAGGCTGGAAATAGTGCTCTGTCTTTTTGGCACAAGTCATGCTAAAATGCTCTGTCTTAAGAGGGTTAAACAAAACATAACAAAAGAAAACAAATTGTACATTCACAACTGAGTCCCTCAAATGTTACATATGAAATATGTATAATGTTGAATTGTATTTCATTATTTAATTGCCAGGGGAACAAATGAGTTTTTATGTCTGTTTGTCTTTGTTAGTTAGTTGCCCAGGTTTTTTTTTTTTTTTTTTTTACCAATAGCCTTGTCAGCAGCATTGATTTTTAATGTTCAGATTGCCATATCAGGCAGTGATATTAAACTTAAAATACTTCAGATGATAGCATGATTAAACATGCCAAGGCCTTTTTGATAACACTAAAGGAGGACATTTTTCTTAGTAATTGTAATCAATTTGCCCTTGTTTGCTGATATAATTCATATTTGCAGTACAATGAAATTTAAATTATTGTCTTAAGACTGTACCAAGGTTATTAAAAGATTGCACTATTTCAATGTTCTCTCCAGCTACAGAAACAATGTCATTTTCCTGCTTTTCCCTATCATCTTTTTTTTTTAAATTACATTATTTAAAAATTATCATTACAGTATTTTTCAATATGTTTTACTTCTCTGAACTAATCATTTTCATCTTACCTCTCGAGAGCAGAGCAAGAAGAATATCATTATCAATGAATGCTTATTCCTATATTTCAGCCCACTTCTGGCATGTTCATACCATTTCAAGTAAAAAAAGACATGCACCTAGCTCCTATTGTTAGAAGAGATGCACTCTCTGAAGATAAAAAGAATACATTGGATCTTATCTTAAGCAGTCCTCAGGTACAAGCTTTGTTTCAATGTTATAATGTATACATTATTTTAAGGGTTTAGATGATTGTGATGATCGATCACAACATAACCTGTAAAAACAAAGTTTTGATAAAATACAAAATAATGTCAACAACAAAAAAATGTGTAGATAATAATAAATCACTGTAGCTACATAGAATGATCCTTCAAAAATCTAGTACTTTTTAGCTGTTCCCTGAACTGTTTAACTGTTTACTCGAGTAAGTTAAAAAAAAAAAATGATACTGCAAACTCAAATGGTGTACATTTTAGTAACTATTCATTTCATTATAAAGATTATAAATATATGTATCTACAGAACTCTGAGAAGACATATCTTCAGCAACTGAAGAGTGGCGATACGAAGCCTCATAGAACAGGCAGAATACTTCGCCAGTATGTGAAATCAATTTTTTAAATTATTATTATTGTTTGTTTCAGTGAGATTCACATTTTAAAAAAAAATCTTTTGACTGCTTTTAAAACAAATTTCTGGGTGTTGGTATATATATCTATATTTCCTTTAAGTCTTTGATCTAGATTTAGACGTAGCTCATTAAGTTTCATGTTATATTAGCCTACTCTTAATATTCACTAGACCTTTTGTGGAAAGTATTTATAAGTTACAGGATTACATTTTGGAAGATTACAACGAAATAAAATATTTTGAAATAATGAACATTTTGCCATTATTGAAAATAAATAAATTAATAAAATAGATGATTTAGGGAAAGAAACTCTGTTTAAAGATTGTCAAACATTGTTGAGTTTTACTAAATCACTCTCTTTTCTCTAATTCAACACTAAATACTTCATCAACCTGCATCCTAAGTTCTAACATTCATAACTAGATCTTCAACTTGTCATAAAACCTCACAAGTTAACACAATGAATTGCATCAGCAAGCTGTGCTTCATAATAAGTCTGAATAATAAATGTGTACAATATGGACTCGTTTATGCTCTATTAATGGGAATATAGTGTGGTGCAATTTTGAACAGAATTTTTTGATAAATATATTCTAGATTGGAAAGGTTTATTATAATTTTTTTTCTTTTGTTTTATTATTGCAATGTAGTGTGTTTTATAGAAGTAACCTACACATTAAATATGCAATTGTTACTTACAGAATTTTTAATGGTTTTGTCAGGTTTTTGTATTTTTCGTTTCATGGTTTATAAAAATTGGGATATTGAATTTAAGTATTTACATTAAAGATGAGCATTCATGGTTTTTGTAATTTATCTTAGATGTAATGTGTCCGTCCCCATTTTGTTCATGCAATGCCATTCACTACCACTACCTGTAAATATTCTTTTATACTAGTAATCCTAAGCCTGTAGCAGATGTTGAAGTGATTCATGACTCAGAAATACTCAAAACAGTGACACACCAAGTCAAGCTACTTCAGTTCCATACTGATTATAGGCCACCATACTATGGTACATGGAGAAAACAACCCAAAATTTCTTCCAGAAATCCTTGGAAAAAAGATGAGGTGAGCTGATTTGTGTAATTTAATGTAGATTAACCTGTTTGTGAATACTTTTCATCTCTCATCGCCATTATGCAATCCTTATGTTATTTCTCATTACAGTCTATCTTTGATTATGAGGTTGATAGTGATGATGAATGGGAGGAAGAAGAACCTGGAGAAAGTTTATCCTGTTCAGATGTAGGTTACTCTTAATCATTATTTACATTAATTTTAATGAACATCTAAAGCATGCTGCCTCGTAGAGGTTAGCTCATATAATGACTCAAAATGCATTTTTTTTTTTTTTATATCTGGCTTATTCTCCATCTCCACACAGGGAGAGGAAGAAAAAGGTGAAGAGGTAGAAGAGGAGGAAGATGATGGTTGGATGGTTCCTCATGGCTATTTATCTGAAGGTGAAGGTTGCAGTGAAGATGATGAGGTTTGTTGAAACTTAGTCACATTATTTTTTGTTTTATATCTTTTTTGACAGTTTTTTCATAGACTCTAAAGGCTAGATTTTTATAGCAGATGTAAATTTGTTTACATTTCACTAAACAGTCGAAAAATAATTTAATTTACAGAAAAGCTAAAAAAAAAATATTTTTTTTACAGTTTGAGTTCTTTGGTATACTTTATTTTTAAGCCTTTGTGTTTTACTGTTTTAGAAAGGTATCATTGTTATTATATTGCCAAGTAATAATGAAATACACCAGAAAATAAATCTACAATACCAATATGTGATAGTGATGTTCTCATCTTGTCAGATCACACCAGAGAAGCTTAAACGCCAGCAGTTAGCTAAGGCCAAAGCCTGGGAAGAAGAACAAAATCGTAAACTTCAAGTGGCTCCATTGATCACAGTTGGCTGTTTCTTTCAGCATTCTCCTAGTGTAACCATGAGTGGGGATGTCCGACTGCTCTATGAGTTTAGGGTAGGTGTTTAATGAAATCAAAATATATTCATGTTTAAAACTACAATCTTAACTCTTGACAACTAATTATTTTTCTCTTTCATTATTTTTTTTTTTACACAATTTTTATCCCATATGCCTATTTAGAAATGTCATACTGTTTTTTCTGTTTGTTAAAACATAGACTTGTTCTACACAATTTATTTGGAAATCGAATGTACTACAAAATAATTTATAATTCAGTGATATAAATTGTCACTGGAAAAATAAATTAGGTTATAGAGATGAAAAAAAAAAGATTTCTTTTAAAAATTGACTTACCCAAGAAAAAAAAGAATATCCCAACAGTCCTTATTCATTTTTATTGTAAAAAGTATAAAACTAAATCCAAATATCTACAGAAAAAACATAACACTGGGTCATTCCATGTCAACTCAACCAGTGGTGTTCACCACACCATCTCACCATCTCTTAATATTTAATCTAATAGTAAATTTTTGTCCAAATGTGCACAATGGCAGTTCAGCCATATTCAATAAATATTGATTCTGTATCATATACATAAAAAATTCCATACTAATTCAACCCAAAAAAATACAAATTTAAATGCTACTTTCTCATAATTCAATAAAACTTTTAGTGTATGTTTAATTGTTTATAAATGTTTTCTATTAAAAAAATTACAAAAATTTACCTACATCAAAAATTTACTATTCAACTAGACAGGAAAAATGTTTGGATCCCTTGAAAGATTGCAATTACAAATTGTTTATTAAAAAGTTAGAGAAACTGAAATAATCAAATTAAATATTAGATTTTAATAGAAATTGCTTTCGAATATCAATAACAAGATGGCGAAAGATAAGGAAATGAGTGCCCATGTGACTTATTAGCAAAGGCTACCAAAGATCAAATATTAAAAAAGTTGTTTTAATAATTATTATTTAGATTGCATTAACTTTAAACTCATAAACATAGTGATTTTTTAAGAAACCATTGAAAAAAAATTTTTTCCCCATGTTTTGCCTTAGATTTATAATGGTTTGGCAATCAAATGTTACACAAGAAATTCATTTGAAAATATTCACTTAGAAACATATCAGAATCAATTTGGCATGTAAAAAATGAAATTCACAATAAGAAAACCCAGTCCATATAAGATAACATTTCAAAAATTCAAAATTACTATGGTCCACAATAGTGTAAAAATTCTGCGATTTCAAGCAGATTTTTTATCAAAAAGGAGACAAGACACCAACATGAAATTTTCACCATAGCTAGTACTTACTGAGGTTAATAAGTGTGCAAAATATGAAAAGTGTGAATTACTGTCAACATGGTCATCTGGGGGCTGCAATGCGCACTAAAATTGATGACCGTGAGGCACAACAGTACCTACAATGAGTAAGTTATTATTAATTAACATAAATTCTCTATGAAAATAATAAACACATATATGGTACTTACTAATGATATAACAAACATTATTCCATGTGTCATAGGTTTTTGGCTATATCAGGTCAAATATTGGTGAAAACTGTCTAAAGTGCAATGTTTGGACATTTTTAGGGGATATTGTATGCATGATACATTTGTGATAAAAACATCATTCAACTCAGCATGAAATAATGAATGAATGTTGAAAATTTCAGCTTGATATCTCTTTTAGTTTTTGAAATATTCATGTTCAAATATCGCGAAAATGTAAAAGTCACGCGAACTCGCGACAACCCTAAAAACTTTAAAAAATAATATCTCAGAAAGTTTTTGACCAAATGACCTATAATTTTCAGGAATTACTTAACTTTGAATGTACTACAAACCCTGTAAATTTCAGGAAGATCTGAGATGGTGTGGTGAACAATTGTCAGAATGCTGGTTGAGTTGACATGGAATGACCCCACTGTCAAACTTTTTCAATATTTGATGCTTTCGTTTAGTAGATCTAGGAGTGTCTAAATGTAGATCTATTTCACTATCAGACTCGCTTGAATCTAAAGGCTGAAAATTGCATTCAGAGCTTCCAGGACAACTTTCTCAAGTTACTTATGTCAATGCTAAACACTGCTGCAAACACAATGTCTAAAAAGATATACAGAGTCTGATCAGCAGTAAAACGGCGATGAGACCTACAACCCAAGAACAAGAAGTCAAATAAACGAAAAAAAAGTCACTTATGCTAAATTATATTTAGAATAATAAAAACAGCTTAGATCCACAATTTTTGAGAATAAAACTTTTAAAATGTCCACTCTAACATTGCCATAAACTATTCAAGTAATTAAAAATGTGGATTTGAAAAGAAAAATGAGTAAATGGAGAAGTTGATTGAATGCTTTTAGTGTCATTGTGGTCTTCAAGTGTTAAGCTAAAGGCCTTTTTTATTTATTTAATTTTCCCCCTTTTTTTTTAGATTAAATTTGAATTTTTTGACTTGCTCATGAGTGATTGACTAATCTAGTGCTGAAAACAATCCTTAGTTTTAACCTCAAGAAATATTATTTGTACTCATTTTGATTGAAGGAAGATGGTTCAGCTGAGAAACTCATTTGCTAACAGAAATGAATGCTGATGGACATTGTTGTTTTTTTTTTTTTCATCATTAAATGATCCATCCAAACAAATAGACACTTAAATAGTGACAGATTTGTTGATATTTCAATTTAACCTGCCCTTAATCAAGCTAAGTCTCCAATGTTAGACTTTATTTTTTAGACTGATCAATGAACTGGAACATTCTTTTTTTGCAGGCTGTTGTGTTGGCAACATCTACCCCAATACCAACATGTCTTTATGGTAGCTCAGAACTTGAAAAGGAGGAACTAACACCACTTAAGAGTCCAGCAGCAACAACTCCTAAAGGTCCAAGGAAGAAGTCTGTACCAGATGAAGGTAAAAGGCCATCAGTTTGTTTTTATAGTTGTTTAATCTCAAGTTATTGGTACTTTTTTTTTTCTATCCAAAGACCTAACGACTACTACTACTACCGGGTACTACTAAATATATACTGTGATCCACTTTGATTTCCCTTTAGTTCATTTGCTTGCCTAGGTTTACAAGCTCTTGTGTTGCCTTCCTAGATTTAAAACTGAATTGTTTGCCTAGATTTACAAACCTAGGACAAACAAGCTTAATGAAATGAATCAAGGTGGATGAGTATGTTTATTTACAAAGGAAAATTATAACAAACACACAGTAAAAATCATAGCTTTAGGGTTTGCACAGTTCTCTGTTGGTTGGAACATTTCTCAAGTACTTCCTCAGTCACATGTCTGTATCTAATCTACATCTGCTGCTATCCTGACTGTTAGGAACAGGTGCTACACACTGCTGCAAACACAATTTTCCTATATCACAAAATCACCTACAAAATACACACCATTTGCTTCCTTGACCCAAAATATATACCTTTTGCTTCCTGGACTCTATACATAAGTATCTAATTAACCCTGATGATTTTATTTATACCAGTCTTGAAACAGATACCTTTACACTGTTATCTTTTTGTTCTTTGCAGAACAGAAAAAAATAGGGGGGTGTCTTCTGTCTGTTTCACTCTTGGCTGGAAGTTGGTTAATTCTATGCTTCACAATACTGGTACTTGGTTTCAGCTCTGTTGTGAATGCTGTACACTTAGTTAATATCTATGCTTCACAATACTGGTACTTGGTTTCAGCTCTGTTGTGAATGCTGTACACTTAGTGATAATGATAGATGAAGGTTGCAACAAAATAATATTAAAGGGCTTATAATGCAAAACTAGTTTTTTATTTTTTAGATATTAATTTGAAATGCTGTGCTAAATTGTAACAATTATTATACTCTTTTTTTTAAACACATTTGCTGCATTTATTCAATGCAGGTTTGTATTGTAAATTATCACTGAAATTTAATTTTAAAAAAGTATTTTTTTTTACAGCCATGCCAGACCTGATCAGACTTGTACATGGAAATGCATCAGGAATCAAAAGATTAATTCGAGAGTTCAGAATATACTGGTTCAAACAGCTAAATCCAACATCCACTGTCACCTTATCTCCAGAGAAAGTGGATAAGTTGAATGTCACTTTAGGGGATATAAATGACAGTATCAATATTAATGAAAGTTTAAATGAGGCAGTACCTTGTGAATCTGAAGAAAAAGAAAAATCTGGTGGTGATGTAATTAATGATGACTGCATATCAAAGCGTCAGCTGGAATTAACTATAGCTTCTATTGCTGTTCGTGAAAAGCGTGATTGCTTCCCAAAAAACTGTTGGTATGTTTACAAGCATATTCTAAAACAGTATAACATGACAGACACAGACATTCATTTGCCCAATTCCTGGGTTTATCTGACAGCTCCACCCAAAATTAAGGGAACACCAAACTCCAAATCTCAGGGAACACCTAATAACAAATCACATGAAACCCCTAAGAGTAAAACAAAAGTGACACCAAAGCTAAAATCACACCGAACACCAAAGTCAAAAGTATTAGAAACACCAAAATCTGATAACAATGCAGAAGTTCTAAATGAATCAGAAAAAACAGAGAAAGAAGTGGTGTTAAAACAGCCTCCTAAGGATCAGCGATCTATCAAAGACTTTGCTCTCTCTAAAGAAGAGTTGTCAAAAAAAATGGAGTGTCAGCCAGCCAAATCAGAAATTTCGAAAGAAGAGATTAGCAAAGTGAATCAACCACAGCAGTCAACTCCCAAAGATCTAAAAAAAAATTCCAATCAAAGGTCAATAATGGAATTCGCCAAGAAGCCAAAATGTTCTGAAAAAATTGCTGAGTCTATGGATAGTAAGCTGAAAATGAAATGTGCTGTTATTCTTGATAATCATCTGAAGCTTAATGTGTTAGCTACAGCTGCAGATACACCGCCTTCTACTGAAGGCAGCTCTAGTGTGGAGTCCATGGAGACAGAAGAATGCTTACCAGTACCAACATCAACAGTTAAATCTCTCTCTTCAAAAGAAAGTGAAATGGCTACTTCAAATGCAGTTGATGATCAAGAAAAAAGAGATTACATTTTAGTTGAATGAGGTGTTGTATAGGAGTAAAGATCCTATAATTATTTATTTCATTTTTCTATGTGACTGTTTAATCTCGTAAGTTTTCATTCTTAATCTGCCCAAGGTTCTGAAATGGTTAAGATAAGGAAAACTTGTTTAGACATTTGATACAAAGCACTATTAAACCAATACAATGCTTGAGATGTAAGCACTGTTAGACGTGTCAAGCAACTTAAGTGTCCATATTATTTTATTAATTGGCTTTACTAAATTGTTTCTAAACATGAGAAATGAAGAATGAAAAAGTGAGTTGTATATCAATGTTGGGGTACTACAGAAGTTTTGATGAGCCTAGTGTTGTTTATACTTTTGGAGTTTCAATGATAGAATTTGTTTTTGGTAGGTTATAAATGCTATTAAACTTAAATAAAAATGTTGTTAGTAAAATTATACAATAAAGGTAAGAAAGTGATAAAACTTTTAGATTTTTTTTTACCCAAAACCTGTACCTCAAATGAAAATAAAATGGTTTCATTTTTTTTTTTTTTTTTGTTAAATAACAAACAAAACATGTATACAATTGATGTTGACCAAATGCAAAATTAAGGATGGTAACATGGGGAATGATTGCATTGAAATGGCTATTTCAACTTTCTTTCTAAAATGACTTGCTGATATAAATAGCCATTAGGCTGTTTTCTCCTTAACAAATTTATTTAAATAGAAAAAATATTTTGGATGTCTGTGAATCCCTTTGCCTTAGTTATAAACAAAT
Organism: Biomphalaria pfeifferi; assembly: GCA_030265305.1. Lineage (NCBI taxonomy): Eukaryota > Metazoa > Mollusca > Gastropoda > Planorbidae > Biomphalaria > Biomphalaria pfeifferi. Next base: position 1,543,087 of record JASAOG010000076.1, read on the forward strand.
GTATTAATTAACATGTATGAATCAATTAGTTACTAAGTTCAGTTGTTTGAATGTGGTCAGAAATATGAGTCGTCATAAATAAGAATATATATATGGTTGTATATAAACTTGTTAGTTGTGATGTTTTTGTTTCAATGTTGTATTCACTTTTGGTAATTACCAATCCAAAATTGTGTGTAATCATTAAAATGACATACAAGATTGCTTGATTTATTCATTGATGATTACTAGCACACGTTTTGTAACCACTTTTTTTATAGTCCGTATTTGATAGTATGATTTGGATATTTAGAATATTACCTCTGCTTGTTAGAATATAAACTAATAGATGCTACACAAGGATTCAGTGGTGCAAACATTTTTCTTCAATTGTTCTTCTTTGTATAGTAAAAAGTACTACTAAGATAACCTTTTTTTAAAAACTGGATGTGGCTTTTGATTCTACTATTATGTAACAATGATTAACTAAGAACTAGATATATATTTTTAACTTCCTAAGCTTTAGACCACTATATTTGTTTAGACAAGGAAAAAATTAAGTATTTGTTCCTGTTTAAATAAGTTTTAGGGGATGAAATCTATCATTAAAAGAAAAGTAGGGAAAAAGTTTAAATGAACATTAATTTATTTATTATTTGTAGAAATTTGTCAAATGAATGCATAGTTTGTTAGACATAATTTTATTGTAGCTATCCAACTAAAAGAAAGTTTTGGACTTCTTTTTTTTTCCCATACTTATAAGTCTATTTCACTTACTGTTTGATGTATATCCATAACTTTTGCTTTGGTAATAATTTTATTCATTAATATTTTAATTCTGTAGATACTGTAGAATGAAGACAAGATTGCCATTTTTGTGTACTATCTTGTTAAACAATTTACACTTTATACTGTTTGACATTGTGTGTCTGAAACTAATGTAAATAGCATAGAATCATTTCGTAGTAATAAAGCAGATTAATCTAATTACATGAAAGTTTTTGTTGGAATTGAACAATCAAGAAATATTTATCTAAAGTGTAACTGAAGAATGTCTGCTTTTAGGCTATTTTGTAAAAATGTGAAGTAATGTGAACTTGCTCATAGTCCCTTCAAGGGAAATGTCATCATTGGAACTTCATACTGGGATTGTGAGAGCTAAAAGATTGTTGAATTAAGTTATTCAATACCGGAATTCTCTTTTCACATTTAGTTTACTAACAGCTGCTCTTACAGCCTCCCCCCCCCCCCCCCCCCCCCTTTTAGCAGACCCGAAAGGGGAAAAGACGCTATTAGTTTTGTGTGAAATGTCTGTCCGTCCGTCCCGTTTAGATCTCGTAAACTAGAAAAGATATTGAAAATCCAACTTCACAATGTTTTAGACCATTCAAAGTTCTGATGCAACGGCTACTTTTTTTTTTTTTCCTGGAAGCGAAAATTCTAATTTTTAAAATCAGTTATGCAAGCAGTTTTTTAAAGAGAAAAAGCTTAATTAGTATGCATTATAAGTTAGACCTAATTTAAAACGAATAGTAATCTTAAAAACTTTACCTCCGTGAACATTTTTTTTTATTTAGCGGAAATTTTTTAATTTTTTTTGTTGAGTATTCGAATATGAGATTGAGCCTTTTCAAAACAATTACATTATTTATTCCGAACCGAGGGTCCCTGGTGAAGACTGGGATTTTCAACTTCTGAGTCTACCCAGCTCTAATGGGTACCTGACGTTAGTTGGGGAAAAGTAAAGGCGGTTGGTCGTTGTGCTGCCTACATGACACCCTCGTTAACCGTAGGCCACAAAAACAGATGAATTTTACATCATTTGCCCTATAGACCACAAGGTCTGAAAGGGATACTAGTTAGGCCAGGTTCACATCTAACATTACATTCACTTTCACCTATCCTTTGATCTGCGGGACCGTTGGGGCACTACACAAGATCTGTTAACCTTCTTTCTCCATTCTTATCTCTCATTTGTCTTTAATATAATTTCATTCGGATGTTCTTTCTGAAAATATTGAAGCCTACCTGGGTGGACCACTGGTCGTGCGGTTTGCGCACTGGACTGTCGTTTGGATTTATTGACAGTCAAAGGTTCAAACCCTGCCTGCTCCCATCCCCCGACGTCCTGTGGGAGGTTTGGACTAGGAAGTAAACTATCTTCAACTCTGAAGGATTATCCGAATTATGTAAAACATTTTACTTCGGGGGCCGATTTTGAGTTTGTGTTTCCACACAAACTGTCTTTTGTAACCTTTTTTATTATTATTAATGCTATCCCAGTGGCTTCTAGTTCTTAAGTTTATACACAGAAAACAACTATTGTTGAAATAATTGTATAAGAAGAGCTGCAGACCGGGAAAGTGAAGAAATTTGGTATGGCACAGATAAGAGAGATCTTATTCACTTGTATTTAGGAAGAGAAGACACTCTATTGTGCTTAAACTGCAATTTGTGAATAATGCTCTACACATTTGTAAGCATTTATACATGAATACTTAATTTACTTTACCTGTACATAAAGAAGTAAAGGACCTTGTGATACATTTTTTTACAGATTGCCAAACCCTTTTACAAAGGTTATATATCAACTTGCTGTCTGTCTGGTACAAATTTTGTGCATATTATTTCTCCCCCTTCCCATTCTCGGAACAAGTTGAAACTTTGCACAATTATCTATATTGCCCTAACAAAACATGAATCATCAAAAAATTAACCAATTATTTTATGTTAATTAATTTTGTTTTTTATGGATTATATAGTAAAAATGTGATAAGCTATAGGCAAGAAAATTAGGTGATAATTGCAAGATAGAGTAAAATAAAATTAAATGTTAATGTAAAGATTATATCTGTATATTAATAAAAATCTAAAGAAAACTTAATGTAGAATTTTAATTAACATCGCAACCACCATTTTCACATATTGGTTTCCTTCTACAAATATACATTGACTTGTATATCAGATGCCGAAAGATTCGAAAAATCAAATCAAACTGTAATAGTTTACTAAAAAGTAGAATTTTTAAAATTCTTCTCCATTATTCATAGTCGATGACAATTACAATACGTGAATCTATAAAAATTTTTTTATTAAAATCAATTAGTGGTAATTAATTTTGTATTACAAAAGAAAAGGTAGTTAAACCCTACCATATTGAGAGCTATGGCAGTGATTTTTGTTTCCGGTTCTTCCCTTTAGATAAGCTTTGTTTTAAAAAAATATATTGTAATCAGAAGGCACAAACTACCAGCTACTTTCCTTTAAGCCAGTGACAAAAAAAATGTCTAAGATCGTGTGTAAAAATAAGGCGGAAAGAAAAATCATCATAAAAAAATTGAGTTCCAAAAAGACATTGGAAGCGAACCGGACCCGAACTTAAAAACTGATTGGTACGAACTGTCCTTACCCGAACTAATTTTTAAAATGTTGCAATCTGTAAATCCCTTAACTACATTTCACATCACAATAACAATTATTGCCTTATAATTATAAGCAAGAGTATTGAATTAGGCCTACTGAGTTTGCCGGGTTTAAAACTGGCGTAGCCGTAAAAGAAAGACAACTGAAGTTCTTAGAAATCTTCCTGAGACTATAAAAAAAAAGTAACACTATGGTATTTGTTACTGATAATGGAAGTAATAGGTTCTCTTGTAACGATGTCAGTACCCGGGTATTGGTTGTGCAAGCATAGTGAGAAACCACCAGGAACTAGAACTCGTTCTTTAAAAATGTCGTTGGAAGCGTCCATTTTTTCTATAGCAATCGTTGTCGTGTCAGAACAAACTTGAGCTACTAGGCTAAATAATGTTAATGAACAATGTGCATCCCTTTCACGAAGCTCTTGTGTAAAACTGTCCTATGACATACATGTACAAATATTGTCACATGACATCCATGTCACAAGGCTATTGTCACATGACATCCATGTCACAAGGCTATTGTCACATGACATCCATGTCAATAGGCTATTGTCACATGAGAATGTGCGATATCGCCTAGTGTGTGGCCAAGCTATTTCGTTTTCGATAAATCAATGGTTCTCTATGCGTGTAAATGTTTTTTGTTTTTTTTTCTGTAGAAAGGCGGACATTTCTCAAATACAACATGCAGTCCTGTTTGTTAAACTGACAGTCGACAGCGGCAAGATTCGAACCCCGGACCTTCGAGATTACATAACGACTATCCAGAGCGCATATCACACTACCGCAACTTAAAAAAAAGGATGTGAGGCCGGCAGAAATTCGAAATATTTACTCTCAATCAGAACTCACAATTCTTTTCTATAAAAAAAAAAAAGGTAATAGGTTTAATTAACTCTAACAAATAAGGAGGCAGCTCTGGTCAATATTATTATGCGAGGGACATTCTAAAAAATTTAGCCAACGTAGGTAGGCCTACGTCTGTAATAGGCGCGATCTTAGTAAGACATCTTCGTGTTAAGTGGGCCTAAGATATAAGTCGTCAATATAACGATGTGCAATTGTCAGGTCAGAAGAAGACCATTCTGACACAAGAAATTTACTATGAATCACGTTAGCGGAGAAGTTTTGAAATGTCTTCTTTAAAGAGTATTGAGTCCATATTTTTTTTTCCACTTGAAAAATAAATTAACAAATTCCCCCATCCCCTTTTTTTTTACGCTTGTAGGCTACTCCATTGCCAGTTTGTAAAATCAAATATTGCCTCTTTGTCACGTCACATTCTTTGACCTCAAATGCTAATAGGATTAGTTAAACAAATAATTGTAATAATTATATCAAAATTCTCAAACAATTTTAATACTATTAATGACTCTTTTCAAATAATCTTTACAATCATATTGATCTATTTTAAAAACTCGAATTATTTTTAAATCAATGTAGCTTATTTAGCTTATTTTCAGAAGCGTTTTTTTTTTGATGCCAAATAATCAAGATTTAAGCTCTACACTAGATATATAACGCTGCAAAATTTCTGTTATAGGCCTACAAATCTTATTAAAATATATAATACAGTTCAAAAAAAAGTTTTAAAAAACATTTTTTTAAAGGAATCTATTTTTTTAGATATATGCTATAATAAAAATTGAAATTTGTTAAATGCCAAATAAATAAATTTAATATTTATTTTTTGTTTTTATTGGTTAGCCTTATTCAATATGACATAAAGACGTTACTTCAAAATAGAAACTTCCTAAGAAAGAAGGAGCAGTTGTATACATTTTCCTTAGCATATGAAATAAAAAAAATGTGTTTTTATCTCTGCATTTTTCTGAGTATTTTATTAGGTTTTGTATTTGTAAGCTATTGCTGAGTGTTTTATGTATTATTGCTACTTTACCTTTTAGTCTTCTGTCCTGAGGTCTCTAAATTTATTAATTTTATTAAAGGTGTTAATCACATGTGGATATTCATTTGTTATAAATCTCATGGCATTATTTTACGTCTGTTCTAGTTTCCTTATGTGTTCTGGAGTTGAGGGGTCCAAAACAGAAAATGCATATTCTAATCTAAGCTCCTTCTCTGGCAGAATATCTGGCAATTTTTCATTATACGGCCATGTTCGTCTCCGGTCAGATAACACTGCAGTATAGTTGGCCGGTTAGTAAAAAGTATACTTTAGTATCTACCTGTCTAGCGGTGCGGTTCTCTCCCCACATCTTATTTGTTTAGTCTATAGGGTTATCAGACACCTATAGTTCGCCCATCGTGGTTAGATGATGACCACTTTTGTCATCCAGGGGGCTGAGGGCTTTGTAGGTAATGGGGTTTTGTGCCTCCTCATGTGGCTGGTGAGACCTATGTGAGCCCGGAATGTTCGGCTGTACACTGCGAGAGCTAGTGTCATTGGCTTTGGTTTTCTCTTTGGCGTTTTTCTTCAGCCAGTTTTGTTCTCTTTTCCTCAGCAACCTTTGTGCCAGTTTTCACAGCGCGACGCCATGATGCTCTGCAATGTGCCTCTGTCTCCCAGGAGGCTGGGTCTATGCTGAAAGCCTACAGTGAACCCCTGAAGCGCTTCTTTGACCGCCTGCGAGCGCTTTCCTTCCCTCGGCCATACAGGAGTCGTTTAGGGATGCGGCGGTCTTCCATTCTGCAGGCGTGTCTTGCCAATGGCAGCTGGGACTGCATCAGGATTGTGTGGATGCTTTGCAGACCCGCTATTTGAAGGACTTTAGTATCTGGTATTTTTTCTTGCCATTTGACATTCAGTATTTTTCTTGTGGAATAGGTTCAGTTTCTTTGCACGTTTTCTGTACACTGTCTACGTTTCTGGGGCATATAGCAATGTAGAGAGGATGACAGCTAGATAGATCCCTAGCTTTGTATTTGTGGTGACACCTCGTCTGTTCCAGACATTTTTAGACAGTCTGCCATAGGATGCACTGGCCTTGGCGATACGCAGGTCGATTACATTACCGATCTTTCCGTTTCTGGAAAGTGTGCTGCCAAAATATGTGAATCTGTCCACTGCATTTATAGGCTTTCCCTGGAGCAGGCAAATATTAGACTTCAGTCTTTTTAGTGTTAATGGTAAGGCTAAAGTCTAAGCATGCTCTTGAGAAGTCACAGATCATTTTAAGAGCAGGCATTTAGGGCACAGTCGTCACCAAATAGCAAGTCCCTGATTACTGCTGATTTAATTTTTTATTTTGCTTTGAGCCGCCTCGGTTGAATAGGCCACTATCAAATCTGTATGTTATATTTATCCCGTTTTTTTCTCTATTTGTGAATGCATTAGAGACCTAAGCTACATAACTACATATCCAAAGAAGGACAAAAAGGAGGAGAAAATTTTACAAAGGAGAATAAAAAAGGAAAAGTAAACTTTAAAAACTGAACTTACAACAATAGCTCTACATAGTCTAAGGAAAAATCAACGGACGTAGCAATTGCTAGTATAGCCTAATATAAACAAAATTTATTTTTACAAATCTTGTTCAGCAATTCACTAAATGTAGGTACTTAAATGTAGACATATAGGCTACTCTGAAAAAGAAAAATATTGTATATTGAAGGAAAAATAAAGCCACTTTCTTTAATTTTATACATTAAAAAAACATTATCGAATCTTTTTTTTTTAGATACTTAAGTTCGTCGCTTTTAAAAAAAATTATTGTTAGTATGAGGTCTGGATCGAGGTTTATGAATTTTGAAAGCATCACATTTGGCAACAAAATCGACGTGTTTTGTTTCGTGTGATAGATACAATGTACAGGTTTCACATCTAAAGTACAATGTGTTTGAGCATGACGATGATGTAATATTAAGAAACAGTAAATTATGTGTCGATAGTTTTTATCTTCAACCATTACAAGTAAATTGCACCATTTAGATCTCTATAAAATCGAGCTGGATCTAAACCACCATATTAGCCTTTTGATAAACCAAAGGCTAAAAGTGCTAAACGTCCTCATTCAATCAAGACGAGTATCGGAGTAACTCAACTTACCATAGGCATAAGTTTTGGCGTAAGCAACATCGCAAGAGTCAAGACAGTGTCGAGTGTGTGATTTTGAAACATAAGAATCGATAGACCTAAAGATACAAGATTAGAATTGCTTGTTGATTAATGGCTACCCTAAGTAAGTAGAGAAGTCCTCAGGAATCTAAGAGTCTAGACTGACTAGAGTCTCTAGACTACTCTAAGTCTAAGTCTAGACTCTAGATAGTCTAGATAAATATTAAATTACTCTGGATAGTAGTACTTAAGTACTAGATATACAATCTAGATTTATTTATTACTAGAGTAGACTCTATAACTTACAGACTGTCTTATAATACTTATATTACTATATATAACTTAAATCTTATTCCTTCTCGTGATTGACTTATCTTATAACTTACTTATTTTTTTTTTACTTAAGTTTTATAGACTATCTATATAATATTAATCTAGATCTAGATTCTAAATTGTAGATTAATGTAGATATAATATAGATTGTTGATCTAGTATATTGTATTACTGTCTATAGATTTACAATAGATGATAATATTGTTATAACCCTGCCATGCACACCACCAAGCTAGCATGAAGGTTCGCGCTGTTAGAGACTAGGCTGAGATGAATGTTTATGTTAGAGTTAGATAGAAGCAACAGAGTTCTTCCCAAGTCTAGAAGTTATAAAAAGTTGTGCTCAAGGCAGACATTGTTATATAAATGTTTGTGATGTCCTGTGAATAAAAATCTGTATAGTTGAGTTGCCTCCCTTAAGTAATTACATTGGTGTCGAAGTGGAATTATAGGAGACTCAATTGACAGTAATCGCAATTGAAGGAAGGTAGGATTTTCCATGGCATCTCTGAAATTTCTTAATGAGCTTGATTTAAAAGATTTGAAACAAGAACTCAGATGACGGGTGCTTGAAATGCTTCAAAAGGAACCAAGAAGTTCTGAAGAAGGATTTGCGCCATACTCTGGTAGAAGAAGAAGACCCTGATGTTTAGCCAATTTGAAATTGAACCTGATTTAGTTAAGATCATGGAACTGATGAATAAAATTGTGTCGCAATTGAAAGGCCGAAAAGACTTGTTGGTGAGGGAGCAATTACCTAATCAAGACTGCGGCTGTACAAATAGTTGTGACAGATGCATTGGGGATTGTAGTGCCATCTGTGACTGTGTTGTGTGCAAGTCTCTTGAGTGTGGCTTTCAAGACAAGGAACGTAACAATGATTGCTGCGACGATCTCAATGATAGGTAGAGAGTTGAAAGGAAAGAGATGTCTTATATAACATGGCTGAAGTTTTTGTTACTGATGTTCCTGCTAATAGTACTTCAATCAACCAGACAGATCAAGACAGCCTTGTGTCTCCATCCAAGCCTTTTGCTGCGGACCGTAAAGACTTCTGTATCTGCCAGTGCCTACAATGAGAACTTAAAGCATGAAAGCCAGAAGACCATCTCTAATGCATTACTCTTGATGTCTGCAAGTGAATTTGTAAATACAGGCCCCAACAAAGGCAGAGACAGAAAATGTGTTTTACATTGCGTGCAATAGAAGAGGAACTCAAATCTTGATAACTGCACTTGCGTTTAACAAAAACTGTATGCACAGCACCTTGAATGGAAATACCTGCAAATACCTGGCAGGACAGATATAGATCTGCAAATGTGTGTCAGAGAAGATACCTGCAAATGTGTGTCAGTGAAGATACCTGCAAATGTGTGGCAGAGAAGATATCTGGAAACTGCATGGCAGAGGAAATACATGCAAATGTTTGGCAGAGAAGAAACTTTCAAACTGCATGGCAGAGAAAATACTTTCAAACTGCTTGGCAGAAGAGATACCTGCAAAGTGTGTTTCAGAGAAAATGCCAGCCAACTGCCAGGCTGGCTTCCTGTGGGACTAACATGTCCCTGGGAACTACAACAGTGACCACCACTACCTCTCTGTGGGTTTGATGACTGGCATCAGCCATCATTAGGAAAGTGAAAGGATGGCAATGACATCATTCCAAGAAAAGACTGGCCATCTGGAGGAGGAGAAAGTGAGGATGCCTTTGTGGGGAATATGCTTACTGTCATTCCCACAGATGAACCTCCACCTTAATTGTCAAACATCCACTGTGCTGTTATGAACCTGTTTCTTTTCGGCATGAAAAGTGCTAAGAAGGGAGCAATGTTATAACCATTGCCATCCAAGATAGTGCAGAAGTTGCGCACTATTAGAGACTAGACTGAGAAGGATGTTAACATTAGAGAGAAGCGACGGCGTTCCGTCCAGATCTAGAACTTATGAAGAGGCTGTGAAATTATGATTAACTTGAGTATATAAGATATTGTGTTTACTACTTGCAGACACTATTTTTTATCTTCAAATGCCATTTAACTGCTTTCAGACAATACATAGAAAATATACATATAAATAATACATTTTTTCCATAAAGACTTTTCTTTTTCCAGTCATCTGACCCCATCTCTTTTCTTTCACATATGATCTAAAATAATTAAATAAAAATATCCAACTTTTGTTTTTTGGTCACAGGGGAATATTCCATGGCTGGTGATCTTGATTTCACCCATTTCAGTATGGTCTGTCAATCCATTTCTAATGGGTATGTTGAGACAGTTGGGGTAAAGTAAGGCTTCGCTATGCCTTTGTTTGTTAAGAATTAAACAGATAAACCTTACATTATCAGCCCAATGACTGAATGTGCATAGATTATTATGTCTTGTACATAGGTAAAAGAAAAGAAATTGACTGTCTTGTAACTAATGCCATATGTATTTATTGCCAAAAGCTGAAATCTACACATCTGAAACTAAAGGAGATGACACAACAGGAGATGGCTCTAAAGATAAACCAGTGAAAAGTGTATTACAGGTAAATGCTTTAATGCCTCTGGAAAAATTTGAAATCAAATAGTTTAAGCATAAAATAAAAGCAACATATGCTGTTTATAAGCCAGTTTGTTCTCATGCTAATTAAGTGAACTTTTTAAACAAATGTTGTATATGAAACATGCACGATAGGTTTTCAAGGGGATGAAAAAAAAACTAAAGAAATAACAAAAATGTTTCCGTTTTCAAAAAGTTGACCTTTGAATGGATAAAAAAAAGTGAATTTTAAATATAGATATAATATAAAATAAAAATCGTTGTCTGATCATCATAACCTCTAATTTGTCAATTACTTATTAAATCACTTGCTAAAAAAAAAGATATTTACTACAGGTAAAAAAAAATTTTTCTCTCTTTTTTTTTTTTTTTTATTTTTTTTTTTTTTAGATAGCTATCTTTTGAGCTTTAGGCAAAAATTTTAGACAGACTTTTTCAATGGCTTTTTTTAAAGTATATAAATAAATGCTTCCTTGAACATGTATTATTAATCTGAAAATGGATGAGATTAAATCAATAGATGTGATGATAAATAAAGTTAGACAGTTTAGCATGGTATAAAAAGTGATAGATTTTATTGAAGTGACTTGAGGACTATTCAGGTACTTTAGCTAAAAAAATATTAGAAAGCACAGAAAAAAAAAAAAAGAGCAGTAAAGAGGAGGAAATTAATTTATTAACAAAAATTGTATCCTCTTTTTTTTGTAATATAAACCCTTTATAAACAATTAGGAAATCTAGAAAAATTTTGAGAGAATTGCTTTAAATTTGAAAGATAATAGTTTTCATGTTGAGCTGTAAGAAAATTAGCTCCAATATCTTTGTGAACACTAGGATATATGTAAGGGCTAAGGGGGGAATGGCAGGTATAAAAATTTGTGATGATTTGTTACAAGGGTGGAGAAGGATTCTGAAGTTTTGTTATGTAACAAAACAAAAAAAAAAGTATTCAATTGAAATAACAGGAAGCAACAAAAAGCTGAACAATATAAAACCACTGCATAAAAAAATATAGGCTACTTGATTTGTCAATACAATCAAAACTTTAAAAAATTATTTCATCTGCATTCACTCTTAGAAGAAAGTTCAAGCAATATTAAGTCTTAATTTAGCATTCAAAAATATGATGTGAATGGTGTGTGATGTGGTACAACTATCAAAAATTTTAAAACACTAAACAAAACAAACCTGAATCAATTAGCAATTAAAAAATTATCAAAATTTAGTATATTTTTTACTTATTGGTAGCAACCATAAAGTTAAAGGAACTTTCAAACTACTGAAGTAACTTCAAAAATGCTTAATGTTCTTTAATTGGTTTGAAAACTTGGATAATGAAACAATTTGATACTTTCCCTATCATTTCTATCGATACCATGATGAAAAATGCAATTTGTGAAAATAAATAATAATTAAAAAATAGTGTTTTGTATAATTTGAATTTTCTTGTTATGTTATGTTACTCTGGGGGAAGGGGTGTATTGAGTTACATTTGTTACAAGGGGGGGGGGTGTACAAATGGAATTTTTGTTGTTAGGTATATTCTGTTACAGATTTATGCATTGTTATTTTGACAACAAAAACAAGTAATTTACTCTTTTAGAAATACTAACTATAAAATCATTTTTGTTTTAATTTTTAAAAAAGGCTATGAGATTGGCTGGTAAAGAACCATTTCCAGTTATCTATTGTGACTCTAAAAAAGAAGGAGAGGTATGTCTATAATTTATTGTTGGCTTTAAAATGATAGCCATCATAGTTAAAACATAGATAGCTGCATTTTTAAAGTGTTAAACTTTCAGAGGTTAAAATTATTATTGAGATACTTATTTGATCTGCCACAATTATTTAAGCAGCTGTATTCCTATTGAGACATTGTAGCAATGTGATTAAGAAGGGAAGGTCTAGATTTTTTCTCTTGATAGATATATAAATGAATAAATAAGTGGTAATATATATGCAAGATTCTCTGATCTCAAAAAAGTTTTTTTTAAATTTTTTTTAGATTTATGAACCAGTAGCCAAATCGCAATTGAAAAAAGTACAAAAGATTTGGCAGAGAGAGCAATATAAGAAGGCAGATGCAGAAGATGCCACTGTAAGTCATTTGGATTTTTTACCGAGTGCATTTAAAATTTTTGGCTAGGATTAAGTCAAGTGAATGCAATAAACTTTGTCTAACAAATACATGAAGCCACTCTAAAAAAGAATACCACTTCAAAACTAGTTCTTTTTGTAGAGTAAATCTAGTTAAAACCAATGAGGTTTTAGCCTATTTATAAACATGTCTTAAACAAATTTTATTGAAAGAAAGCTGACTTTTCTCCACTTGAATTAAATGTATTAATGCTGTTCATTTCGTCTCCTTTTAATCTTATTTTACACTTTTAACTTTTTTTTTTTTTTTTTTGCACTGTAGCAAAAAGATGCAGAAAGGAGAGAAAAAAATTTGGAAGATGCTAAAAAAATTACTATTGAACAAGATGCTAGCTTGCCTGCACCACAAGAGGTAGGTTTGGTTTCTTCTAAGTTTCTTTTTTTTTCGATGTGTTATATTATTTCTTAGTTGATTTACTATCTACTCTTCTACTTTTGTTGAAACGGTTTAAAATTATTTTTTACGATTAGATCAAATTAAGAGATTCTGTGAAGACAAGAGATGTCAGAGTGAAAATTTTTGGTTGGGTCCATAGGCTGAGACGTCAAGGTATTGAAACATTGATTATTTTGCAGTTAAAAACTGCAGACCAAGTTTTGTGGCTTATTTTAAAAGCCTTGCTAAAAATCTGAGATAATTTTTTGTTACTATTTTATTCAGGTAAAAACCTAATGTTTGTCATACTTAGAGATGGAACAGGCTTTCTTCAATGTGTTTTTGCAGATAAACTGGTAAAACACTTTTTTTATTTTAAGATATGTTCAGCACAATAGTTTGATTCATAGAGAATTTCTTAAGTGGAAGAATTGAACTAATCAAACTTAACATTGGAATTTTCTACAGTGCCAAACATATGATGCAGTCACCTTAGCAACAGAGGCTTCAATAGCAGTTTATGGTGTCATTAGAAAATTGCCTGAAGGAAAAACTGTGAGTGAAGAAACAAATTGTTCTGTAATCAAACTTTCATTTGGTTGATAATTGTGATTTATATGCCAGTGAAATATCATGATATACATCACAGAGATGCCTACTAGCCAAAATGGAAATGTGTATTCCTAGACCTGGAAATGTGTATTTTGAGGGGCAAATGTGTATTTTCCTAAATACTAAGAAATATAGAGAGACTAAAATCGTTCAAGCACGTAACATACACAAAATGCATCAATCTTAAAGTTAACACAGCCTAAAGTTATACAAGACATTTTGTATATTTGCCAAAAATATTTTCACTTTTAGTTTTTGTAATAGAGTTCTAGAAAATGCTAGAATGATGCCATTCTTGTCACAGGGCAATGATTTTATGATCATAATGTTTCTAGTGTATTCCACATTCCATAATAGCGGCAACAGATAATTCATTCAAAAGAATGGAAATTTATGTTAAACGTGAAATTAGACTTAAACCAGATGTAATGGTTACAGTTACAGATATCTAGAGCCTTGAGCTTCTAGAACTAGTCAATAGTCTAAATCTATAAATAGATGTACTTTGATCTAGATTAGTTCTAAATCTAAGTTTAGTACACACCTAATCACATATAGATGTAGAATCTATTTAGATCTAGACTGTAAATCTTAATTCTGAATTTATATTTACGAAAATTCTTTTAGGTGTCTGACATCGTAAAATATCTCTAGTTCTAGATCTAGATCCAGTCTAGATGAATTAGAACTAATCAGTCAATTCATTCCCAATCAGTTTGAAGATTTGATATAAACTGACACATTGTCTCACATTGAAAGGAACTCCGCTTTATTTAGATCATAAAGATCTAGATCTAGTAAACATTAAAAACTTAGCGCGTCAGCGCGGGGAAAAAAAAGTGATACTTTTTTGTGGTAGATTTAATAAGAATAGTCCATTTTTGGGCGTTGACGCATGGATCTATATATATATATATGATTAGCAAGAACTACTTGTTTTTTGTTGTTTTTTTTTCTTTAGAGGGGGAAATGCGTATTTTTAGATAACCGTTCTCGCGTATTTTTGTGTCCATTTCCGTAAGATGTGTACTTGTAGGCAACTCTGACATCATCTTGGACTGGGTTACTGATGTACATAGTTTGTCATACTCTGTACTTGCAGCAATGTAATGTTCAACTGATTTCTTTCTAGGCTCCAGATAATCACGAGATGGCTGTTGACTTCTGGGAACTTGTTGGTCCCTCACCACCTGGTGGAGCTGACAACTTGCTCAATGAGGTTGGCATTAATTTCTTAAAATTCTAAAACGTTTTATATTAAATACATTAAATAAAATCAAAATGTTGATTTATATCATAAGGGAAGTAACTGCAGTTCTTAATTCATTTTCTAATAAAATTTAAAAACTTTTTTTTCCCCAGGATGCTCATCCAGATGTACAGTTAGATAACAGGCATATGATGATTAGAGGAGAAAATGTGAGTTTCTTTGTGGATCTAGTGTTGAGAACAATTTTGTAAAAGTAACCTCTCCTTAAGAATGTTGGTTGATAAAATTATCTTTTGATAACTTGTAAGTTTTTTATTTTTCTAACATGTCAAATATCCTTTCAGACTGCCAAAATTTTAAAGATGAGATCAGTTATTGTCCATTGCTTCAGGGAACATTTCTTTGACCGTGGTTACTTTGAATTGACACCACCAACAATAGTGCAGACTCAGGTAGAGGGTGGATCAACTTTATTTAAACTCAACTACTTTGGTGAAGAGGTGAGTTTCTAAATGAATGCACAGTAAATAAAAGACTTGGTTCTAATTCTAAGTACCAGCTATTGTAAAACAAATTTTTGTCAAAGTAAAATCAACTAGTGAGTGCCACTTTCACTACACAGAATTAACACCATGTTGTGTGCTTATTTGAAACAAAATAGAGAGTTTTAAATCTTAAGCTCTTACTGTCTCATTTATTCTATTTCTTTGTTAGTAATGTTTTGATTAATTATTACCTTATTGCAATGGATTCAAGAGGCTTGTCTAATTATTTCAGGCATACTTAACTCAAAGTTCTCAGCTCTACTTAGAAACAGCTATTCCAGCCATGGGGGATGTCTTTTGTATGGCCCAGTCATACAGGGCAGAGGTATCCAAAACAAGACGCCATCTGGCTGAGTAAGAATTTTTTGTGCTTTGCTTATCTTGATTTTATTTACTAAAAAAATACTTGTATAAATTTAACAGAAGCTGTAATGAACATATTGTAGAAGACTTAAGTGTTGTTTTTTTTTGTTTTGTTTTTATTTGGTCTGTTTAATTTAAATAATTTGATTTAATTTCTCCAGGTACACCCATTGTGAGGCGGAATGCCCTTTTATTACATATGAGAAACTTTTGGATAAAATCGAGGATCTAGTATGTGATGTTGTGGATCGTGTTCTCAAGTCACCTTATGGTAACATTGTGTTTGAGCTCAATCCAGTGAGTGTCTTACTCTATTCTAAAAGTCACAATCAAAATGAAATATTGCATGCATTGACTTCAGCCTTTTCAATAGAATCCAAGAAATATATTATTTTATACATTGTTGGTGCTATAATTATTGAAACAGTAAAAAAAAGTTCCCCGTTCAGACCTTGTGGTCTATAGGGCAGATGATGTAAAGGTCATCTGTTTCTGTGGCCTACTGTTAACGAGGGTGTCATATGGCCAGCACAATGACCAACTGACTTCACTTTTCCCCAACTAATGTCAGGTACCCATTAGAGCTGTGTGGACTCAGAGGCGCGCGAAGATTCCAAAATTAAAAATCTGTCTACACTGGTATTTATAACCTGGACACCGGTTCAGAAGCTAAGTGTTTAATCGCTCAGCCACCATGCCTCCACTCTAAAACAGGCCACACAATTAAAGATTAAGATTTTTTAAAAATGAAATTGACAATTTGCACCATTTTATCCTAGAAGCGATTTTCATGGCATAGAAGCCCACATCAAACTCCTTTTTTTAATGACCAAACACATACTATAACAATGGTCTGTCTACAACTGCTTAAGATGATCTTCTAATAAAGTGCTCTTCTTTTTTCCATTCAGTCTGGCAGCCTTTGTTAAAAATAAAAAATAAAAAAGACTGGAAATGTGAAGACATTTTAAATAACTTTGAATCTGTTGAACTGGTGCTGCTGCCTTAACTGTTGCACAGACAAAGCCAAATAATGAAGTTGCAAATTTCAAATTTCTATGTTGCTGATTTGATCACAATATGAAAAAACAAAATGGCATGGATGAATTAGTCAGGCATAATTATTATTTCTCTTTATCAAACAGGACTTTAAACCACCCAAGAAGCCATTTAGAAGAATGGACTACACTGATGCCATTGTCTGGTTAAAAGAAAACAATGTAACTAAGGAGGATGGTACATCCTATGAATTTGGAGATGTAAGTCTATATGCCTGCACTCTACATTCAGTGATAGGGATAAAAAAAAATGTATACAAATAAATAGCAATGAAAAACTAATGTATGTAAATTATACAATTTTTTTAAATGTATTTTTTTTTAAATTAATTTTTCTAAATCTGTCCATAGGACATTCCTGAAGCACCTGAAAGGAAAATGACTGACACTATTAATGAGCCAATTATGTTGTGCCGTTTTCCTGCAGAAATAAAATCTTTCTACATGCCGAGATGCAAAGAAGACAACAGATTAACTGAATCGGTAATGCAGCCTTTTTTTTAAAAAAGATAGAAAGATTACTATGCTTAAGTTTAAATTATTGAAAGATGTACAATTACATTTTGTTGCATTTCACAACATAGCTAATATTGATCAATCGAATACAAGATAATTCTCTTGTTTAGTTATTTCATCTTACTCTGCTCACAATGCCAATGAAAATTATTTCTGATTGTCAAAGGTTGACCTTTTGATGCCTAATGTTGGTGAGATTGTAGGAGGCTCTATGAGGATCTGGAGACAAGAGGAACTTGAAGCTGGTTTTAAAAGAGAGGGCATCGATACAAGTCCTTACTACTGGTATTTTGATCAGGTAAAAATTCATTCATATGGATTAAACATATTACAATAGCTCCTATTTCTACTAAAAACACAGCAGTACATTATTAAAATATTTCTAACTGTCGTATGAAATAATATCAGATATGTTTTGTTAAATTTACTCAAGTGCAAGCTTTAACTATTCTACAACCCAATAATTCTACTCATAGTTGAATATACTTTATTGACTCAAGTCCTTGTCTCAGTTTTATATTATGTCCTCTATGTTTCAGACCAAGTATGGGAGCTGTCCACATGGCGGCTATGGACTAGGTGTTGAACGTTTCCTATGTTGGATACTAAACAGATATCATATCCGTGAAGTGTGTGCTTACCCTCGATTTGTTGGCAGGTGTAAACCTTAAGCACAATGCTTGCTAGAAACATCTCTTTGGAATAATTGCAATGTTTTTGTTTGAATGGCTTCAAAACTATACAACTTATTCTACGGTCATCATATGTTTTAATTAACCATTGTGTGTATGTTATTGTTCAGGTAATATGTTCTTTGTCAGAAATAAAATGTAAACATGAAAAGTTACTAATTGCGTGATTGAAAAATATTCTCTATTTGTAAGAAAGTACATTTTTTTATTTATTTCTTGAAACTTAATATTTGAAACTGGTTTGTTATAATGTGAATATCTTACACTTAACTTTAAAATGTTAATACCTTACACTTTACTGTGTAATAGTTTGTGTTTCAATTAGTAATATATCTATTATTGACTTTCTAAAGGATCTTTTAGAATTCCTGTTGCAAGTCATGTTCATTGTCTGGTAGTTGGTGGTGGCAGCTTGTTGAGTAAACAATTTTTGATCAACATTGTTTTTGTCAAGCTTTTAATCCATGAGCAGAACACAGTATCCTTGTGGTCATGTACTTCTTCAAATAGTTTTAGAGGATTTATTGCCTTTGTTCTTCTTGTGTTTGTCTGCTTAACCTGTTCACAATAAACTTTCACTTTAAGAATTGTAGTTTGGGTTGTGTGTGTACAGCATTGATTATTTAGAAATAAGAGGATATCTTTTTAAAACTTATATCTCTCAATTTAGTTTCAACTCGTACATAGCACTGAAAACTATAAAATTGATCTCTTCACTTTGAAGTTTGGATTAAAAAAATATATATATTTAAAATATCAATTTCTCCTTTATGTAACTTAGGTAGTTTATAATTTGTCATTCTATTTATTTCTTCTAATGCCTCACTATTGCAAGATGTCTTTTTAGTAAGAGCTTCGACTAATCAAGCTCTTCTTTTAACAGTCCATCAAATTTGAATATTAAAAAAGTAGTAAAGTTCCCCCTTTCGCACCTTGTGGCATCTGTTTATGTTGAGTACGGTTAACGAGAGTGTCATGTGGCCAGCACAACGACTTTGCTCCAACTAATGTCAGGTACCCGTTAGAGCTGTGTGGACACAGAGGCGCCCAAAGATTCGAAATTAAAAAATCCCAGGATTTGAACCTGGGACCCATAGTTCAAAAACAAAGCACTTTACCGCTCAGCCACCACGCCGCCTCCTAATTTGAATACAAAAAAAAAAACATTTGAGTCGAGTGCGAGAATTACCGGTGAAACGTAAGCCAAATTTAATTTGAAGATTTTATTCTGAAAAATTATAACGATCAAAGCAGAGTGTTCACACTGTGGTCCATTAGGTAGTTTTTTCCCCAAAGATATACATAAACTCATTTCTAGAACTAATTTAAGTGTAGGAAAATTTAAGTTTGAAGTCTTTCTTCCTAAAACAACTTTTAATTGAAAATCACAGGACACGTACTAGAGTAAACAATTGCTCAGCCAAGAACATGGGCACACAACTCTGAAGGACACATACCGCTTGACTGGTTGTACGTGTTAGGGCATCTAGCCAGAATAAAAAGGAAATAAAATACTGCTTCGTCTAGTAAATCTATTTATTTCAAGTGAATAACATAGCAACCTATGTAAAGACCTTCTCACTGTTCCAGGTAGAGCGTGTAGTACGCCCAGGGTTCAGGGATGTAGATGAGCCCTGGATATTTCTTTCTCAAGGTCTGGTCATCCCAAAGCCAGAAGGACCACACTCCTGTCAGGACAGTGGTCAAGGTGAAAGTCCAGATAAGAAAGCCACCGTTCAAGTCGCAGGACAAACCCCGAAATGAGTTGATGACACTGACTGCCACCATGGCCAGGTACGTGATAAAAAACAGTGGAAAGATTTGTCCCTCTGTAGCTAGATACCTGGATGAAAGAGAAGAAGTAAACATTGGACAGACAGGGGAGCTAACATACTATCGATTCTTTATTAGGTTTATAGGCTTATATTATAGAGACGACCATTTACCAGTAGTAGGTACCGCTGACTAGCACTAATATGGACCAGATGAAGCCCACACGTGTACTTAAGGTGGATGATTTCGTGAAACAGCCCACATAGTACAACATGAGACACAGGAAGAATGGGATGTACCTGTACAACACACAAAGCGTCTGTTATGGTTTTATTTTGTTTGTGAATTTAAAAAAAAATCGTTTTGAATGACATAAATAATTTATAAATCAATTTTAGCTTTTAGCAACACGAGTCACTATAATAGCGCCCTATGTGGATTTAACAACAGTTGTCCAAATAATCTACCATTCATTTGATTATATCCAACAAAAACACACGCAGACATACACACAAAAGAACGCCATTGTTCTTGGAGACTTAAAGATGAATGAAAGCGAGAATGAAAAAAAAAAAAAAACAACCCTACCATAATACAAGTGCCAATAATGTAAAGTGACCTCTTCTAGATGTTGAAAAATGAACTTTTCATGTATACTTGTTTTCTCAAGACTTCGATTTTCCGCCCAGCTAAACCAATCATAGATAAGATAATTTCTAGGTCTAACACAGCGGGGTTAAGTTTTTTTTTTACCATTGAAGTCTTCAAATGTATCACAAGTAACAACAACTCAGTATGACAACATACGCTGTAGGCCAGAGTGAATCAGTTGAAATTAAAAGCACGCTTCTTCTTCAAAGTGTAAACTGCAGAAGAGCTGTACAGAAAATATTTTAAGAGATGCATTGAAGAAGTACATTAAAGGACCTAAGTTACAGTTCTTCTGTAGTATTGCTGCCTAGGATATTTAGTATATTGCTACACATGATGTTTAGTATAATGCTACCTAAGATGTTTAATATTTTCTTTCAGGATAAAACTCGTGGATTCTCATGTTCATTTTGATTGCCCACATTCCCTCTGTCACTTCTCTATGTCAAGAAATGCGATTGTCTCTACTTCTTTTACGTCATATATAAGTCTTGCATTGCTTACTGGTGACTGTTGTTATGCAAATATTAATTATCTTCACCAACGTTTCTCAAACTGTATAGGGTGCCACAACAGATAAGTAGTGCTTTATGAAATTAATTAATTAGAATACCTATTTACCACATCAAGTGTCCTATTTCTTCGTCATATCTGTACAACAGTTTGAAAGACTTCAGCTACAACAGAGGTCAAGGTTATGAGATCATAATGAGATGCAATAAACATCTACATCAATATGTAAAATATATACATCAAGGTTATACCTTGCAATAAATATGTTTAATAAAAGATATTAGTTATGAGTTTTGACAAGCAAAAGAAAGTATACAGTGATCTGATCTACTTGTACATTTGTGTCAAATGTTTGACATGTTTCAAGTGTTCCTTCAGAGTTGATAATCTACGTCCTAGTCCAAACCTCCCGCAAGATGACGGGGGATGGCAGCGGGCAGAGTTTCGTTACAATAAGAGAGAGCAATAGAGAGACATGTTACAATAAGAGATGATTTTAGCTTTAACATACTCTAGTAACTTACAATTTAATCCTAACTACATTCTAAAAATATACGTAGGCCTACTACAGTATTATTAAAAAATCTTCACTAGATTTTGTTTCTTTATACGCAAACTGTCACGTGACTTTTTCTTGAATGTCTTTCAACATTATTATTAATATTATTATAATAATAGGCTAAATGCGCTTGAACTTGGCTTGGCCACCTATGAAGGGGGCTTGAGGTTCGACATCCGACTCGGGCAGAGTTGTGTTTAGTGAGCGCATGAAGGCAGCACGGAAAAACCTTCTCCTAGATACCCCCCCCCCCCCCCCAACTGGTCCACAACTGAGATTGGACCAAAGCGCTCTGAGCATGTTATAAGCATGAAAGTAGCGCTATATAAAAGCCATAATTTATTTATTAAAAGCACAATACAATCAGTCCACATTGTGATCTCAATTGATCAATAACTATTATGTTGTTAAGGCAATTGTATTGCTCTACATCGGTCTTCCAATGACTTCAAGATTGAAACAATTTAAGACACAATTGTAAACTTTAATGGGTACAATTTCCCGGGTACTTCCGACCACATCCGGGCTTTAAAAATGTCTCAAATAACTCAGATAAGCAGTAATGATAGACTAACGGAACATTACAAAAGTACCACTGTTTGAACTTTATTGATTTGCTAGCATAGTAAACCAGTTGTACTACTTGGTCGATAGGAAGTGACCAAAAAAAAAAGGTGATTGGAACTTGACTTTCCCCTCTGGACTTCGTAAAAGGCTGTAGAGCAGGGAAGGGTCCAAGACGAGCTAAATCACCGAGTCCAGCTTTTCTTAATGTTAGGTTGATAGTGACTCCAAAGTATCTTCGCGGCTTTGCCATAATCGCCATGAAATACGACGTGTCATTGGACGACTGTGTAGGTCAGTGGCTCGCCCAAACCTCACAACCAAAAGAGCCAAAATGTGAAACAGGACAGAACTGATGTTGACCAAGTAGCCTCAAGCCTTCAAAAGTTTTGGCTTTTAGTGGGAGACATTTAAAAGAAATATTTTGGATTACAATTACAATCTCGAGCTTACTTTTGCTAAATACCAATGTCTAAGTTTAACGAACACTAATACTATATTAACTATAACTTCTGTATCATACTTATAGAAAGATAATATTTACCTTGAAAATATATAAAAAGTTAAATAGTAGAAAATGTATCCTTAAAAAGAACTTTGAATTGTCTTATTACGTGACCACTAGCCTTGCATTTCTAGCCTTGCATTTCTTTGGAAATGTTAGATCTAGATGTCAATATAATGAGCATACCAATAAATAATCGCATAAATATGCCTTTCTCGCAGGCCGAATCAGAAAATGCATTTAGTTCTAGCAGATGACGGTGTCCTGGGTTCGATACACGAATCGAATCAAACATTTTTTTTACATTATTTTTAGAAATTATTTTTATTATATTTAATGTGGGGGCACTCAACACCGATGTCCCCCGAAACATATCTAGACTAAAGGTGAAGGGTCAAGTTCTAAACGTTCTCATTCACATCCACGCATGTGCCCCCACCCCCCATCCATATTCCAAGCCTCAATTACAGGAACAGACTGCATTTAATGGACACATTTGCATATCATTACACCGTCAGGTCCTGCAAGTAAACGCAATAGATAGGGAAGCCCCCAGGAGACACGATACTAAATAAGATGGCGCCTAAGATTAATGAAATTATTGATCCGGTCATAAGATTGCAGTTCTGGATGTCTACCATCAATATTTGTCTTCCAAATTACGTCAGCGCGTCAAAGAAGAGGGTGAAAGGTTACACTGGTACAGTGCATTGATAAACTGTTCTGGTTTCACATAGGCGTCCACACCGTTAACTTGGCGACCCTTTGAGTGGGTTATGTCTAAACTGCAATGAAAGAGAGAGAGAGAAAGAGAGAGAGTAAGAGAAAGAGAGAGAGAGTAAGAGAAAGAGAGAGAGAGTAAGAGAGAGAGAGAGCAAGTAATGTTACAATGTCCATAAAGCATCTCATTCTAATAGCATTTAAAAGATAAATCTAGTAAAACCTATACCGATAGAGAAAGCATTTCTGCGCTATTTAAAATAGAATTCATTTACGAATTTACGAATCTGAGTCAAGAAGATGGAGAAATAGAGAAAGGCGGGTGGGGGCGGGGGTTGGCAGAGAAATATCGTAATAGTATATGAGAGATGACTAGATCTATTTAGCTGCCTACTAGTTCCTTGGGGCGAAGCTCCTTCATGATTGGGTTCTCCGCCACGCTCAGGTGATTCTTGTACCCCAAGTGGATGAGCCTATGGTTCACCGAGTCTCCCACCAAGTGGATGCTGGCGCCCATGACGAAGACGATGATACTGAGGTAGGTCACGTTGGAGGACAAGCGGTGGGTGCTTCTTTCTAACAGCTGGGGACACAGGAACAAAGTGACACCATTCAATAGGTGTTGTGTTTAAATACAAAGATGCACATGAAGGATGCAAGGGCAACAACTCTTTGTGAAGTATACATTTAGAGCGTTTATATGGTTTACTTGTTTTCTAAATACATGCATTATGTATATGCTAATATAGGAACATTAATATTCAAACGGTATGCTTGTTTCCATTTGAAACATAGAGGAACAGAGGGCAGATGATAAGTTAATTGGTTTCTAGGTCAACGGTTAACATGGTGTTTCTTGGCCAGCACAATGTGTCAATGACGAAACATTTGTATTCTTCCAGCTGAGACAAAGTAGCCATTTAGATTTAAATGACGTCAGACTTTCACCCAGATCTCAAATCACGCGTCGTTCGGCTTGACATCTCGACCACCTTACTCTTAAAGCATACATTTAGTAAAGAAAAATAAAAAATGTCGACATGCTCTTAAAATAATAAACGAGTAGCGTCCCTTTATTTACTTTTAAAAAAATCTTTGAAATCTCTCTAGTTTATATATATATGTATACATGCCTTTCAAATGAGTGTCTTGTACTATTTAAATTTAATTATATTGAAACTTTATAGTGTAACAAGTCACATCGCATCTGATTGACCCGTGTATGTCAGTAAAGTAAAGTAGTCCTTACAGATTGTACGATCTAAGGGACATCTGATGTTAAGGTCATCTGTTTTTGTGGCCCATGGTTAATGAGGGTGTTTTTACTTTTTCCCAATAAAATTGAGGTACCCAATAGAGTTGGGTGGACTCTGGGGCGACCTAATAAGTCCGAAATTTAAAATCCCAGTCTACGTATGCGCCATTTTGCTCTCACTGGCATAAAGGAAAGCAGCTGGCAGCGGATGGTCTCTGAAAGACAGATGGAGAGCTCTCACTAAGCTCGCGGGACACACATACAAGACTCATAGAAGGGCCCTTGCCGAAGTCTTTTATAAAAATAACAACAACTTTGTTTGCTACGCATAAGCCTATAAAAAACACTTTGTAAAACAATGTTGGGTTCTCCCTTCTTTCTACAGTCTGGACATCTCAACACTCCTGGTTCCCCATTGACTTTCAGACAATGCTAGGTCAAGGTAACGGTATTCATTTCAGACCTTTCGATCGATGGGGGCGGATGATCTTTTTATATGAAGGACGACTGTTAATGAGGATGTCATGTGGCCATCACAACGACCAATCGCCTTTACTTCCCCGACGTAAACAGAGTGAACTCAGGAGCGATACCTCAAAATCCCAGTCTTCATCAGGATTCGAACCAGAGCGCTTTATCAATCACCCCCCCCCCCCCCCCCCCCCCCGCAGACAATACTAATCAACACGACAATATGATTCCACAAACAAAACAACAACAGAACAACAAAACAGGTCATGGATGACATCTCTGTTAGAACAACAAAACAGGTCATGGATGACATCTCTGTTGGAACAACAAAACAGGTCATGGATGACATCTCTGTTGGAACAACAAAACAGGTCATGGAAGACATCTCTTCCTAAAACCCAAGTCGTCTCAAGCTTTTTTTCAAATCACTAAGTAAAAAATGTCTAACAAACATACGTCAGAAATGTAACATGACATGCTTATCTCAGATGAACTCAACAGCCACAAAAGACACAGCAGACTAACGAGATTACCCCCTTCCCTCATCCACTAACATCAGAATATCCTCGGAGACAATGAAATTTAAGGACGAATCGAAATTCTAGCTTTATAACTAGGAAGACAAAAGTGACACGGCACTAGACAGCAGTTTGACTTCTGATCTATTGAAACCTAACCGTAACTCTAACCCATATAAACTGTTATTGGAATCTATTCACTATTTATAGAATGGAATGTTTTTAATCAGGGCATCAATGTCAAGTTCTGACCGACTTTCATTTCGATTCCCACCGCTACTTTTTCTTTGGTTCAATCAAACAAAGTAATTATCCGGGGAAAATAAAACACACAAAATCGAATGTTTCACTAACTGAAATGTACTCGGGGCTAGATTTTGTTGGACTCCCCGAATAGACAATGGAAAAGATGTACACCAGAGGGCGATAGCAGCAGACAATACAATTACCTTAAGTAGGCAGAAGGGCGTGATGACGTTGTAGGCCATGTGGAAATAGTCTCCGATGCTGGGCATATCCAGGGGCGTCCATGTCAATGGCACGAACATCTGAGTAGAAAAGAGGAAAAAAAGGAGTATAAAAGTTAAAGTAAATATTTTCATTATGTAGTGACACATTTGTTATTATTAATATTATTGCGTGTTCTTTTGATCAACACCCAGGTTACATCAACACCCAGGTTACATCAACATCCAGGTCACAGTGACAATTTGTTTAGAGTTTAGGATAACACGTCCAGTTTTGAAAATCCAGAAGGAACATTATGTAAATAACAGAAGCGTTCAGACATTTAGCTGCATGTATTTATGTATGCTGGTAGGGAGTCTGTGCATTTCATTCGTTCCACTGTTTATTTAAAGTCCATGATGGTCATTATTCTTTACCTTTCATAAATAGAGAAAAAAAAATATATATAATTTTTTTTATGTAGACGATGCACATAATACAGAAGTATTGATTAGCTATGAACTATGAAAAGCATAAAATAGCTTAAAATGTGTACTTGTAAGCTCTTTTTTCTGAAAGTAAAAATGAAAGTTCCCCTTTCAGACTGTGTGGTTTATGGGGCAGCTGATGTAAACGTAATCTGTTTCTGTGGCCCACAGTTAAGGACCAACCACCTTTACATTTCCCAAACAAATGTCAGGTACCAATTAGAGCTGGGTGAACTCAAAGGTGCCCTAAAAAAACTAGAAATAAAATCTCAGTCTTTAGAGAGACCCTCCGGTTTGGAAGCCAAGCGCTTTACGATTCAGCCGCCGCGCCTCCTACTCTTCTGCTTGTATTACAAATTAAAAACAAGAAAAATATAAAAAAGTATTTTTAAAAACCTTATATATGGCGTAGATGCTTGGGTCATTCACGTGATTAAATTAGTAATAGATCTAAACTAACAATTATACATCTGTGCAACTGGAAATATTTCTACCAATTGTTTTTGTTAAGCACAATTTCATGCTATTTACTTTACTGAGACTTGGGTATCTGAATGAATGTTACCTTTCTCTTTTTAAATGCATTTAAAAAAAAAGATGAACGACCTGTATTCGAACTCGAGGGCTCAAGCCTCCTTAGCCTTCTCAAACTAACATACTAACCACTAAAAGCGACGATCTGCAAAGTATTTAATTTATATCCCCACATCAATCAAGTACAATTTCTTTCCCTTGTTCGATACCAAATTAAATAATTGGTTAATTTTTATTTTTATCGATTCTTGTTTCTTAAAGTAAAAGAAACAATTGTGCAAAATTTCAGCTTGATCCGAGATTGGGTGTGGGAGAATAACGCGTACAAAGTTTTACCAGACAGACAAAGTTTGTAAAAAAAAACAACACTTCACCTCGAGACCAAAAGTAACAGTTGTACCTATATTTTGGGAACGTTAAAAAGAAATGTTGAAATTAAATTTTCAGTCAATAGACAATACAAAAAAATAGACCAAAGGCTGCTTTTCCTTTAGGTCCCGTTAAAAAGGTTCTTCCCATCAAACGATATAGCTTACCGCAGCTATAGGGCGACCAAAGTCAAATATCCAGTTATCCAATGCAAGGATTAGCCAAAGGTCATAATGAAAGGGTTGAGAACCATCTTTGGGTTTTCTGTGAAATCAAAACGAAACAATGTTTTAAACAAAACTGAAAGTTATTCACAAGAAATGTTTGAATGCAAATGTTGAAGCGCGTCTGGAAATGTAATACCTGGACTTCTCTTTCGTCTCTTTCTCCGTCTTGGAACCAGACTTTTGCCCCACGGACTGTGCCTGCCTTGGCCTCAAGCCGCTACTGTCGTTTTTGACCATTTTCTGGGTATGTAAAATAAAATACATAGTCACTGTGTAGTGCATACAAAACTAAGCTCGTAATTAGGTCAAATTTTCAAATAAATAAATACTTAAAACACGACACAAGATGACAAACGTTTTGGTTTCGTAAATAGTTTTGTAGATAATTTCTAAGTCTTGTTGGAAATAGCACAAGAGAGGAATCAGCCCCCCCCCCCCCCTTTCCTTTAAGGGAAAAGATCTAGGGGAAGCGCCGTAAGCTTGGCCAGGCACTTTCATGCGTTCGGGGCTTCATCATTTTTTTATGCCTTCTACAGCGCTTTTTTTCTCGTAGTATGCAGAGCCCATGTCAAAAAAGGTTAAAATATAACAGATAAGAACGTTCCGATATTGTAGTATTTTCTTGCAATCAGAGCACACTATTCATTCAAGCTAAAACAAAAAAGTAAGTTGAAAGCCAAGCTAAGTCTAATAAAGAAGGTTAACATTGGTCAATACTGTTATTCGAGGGATATTCGAGCTCTATATCTAGCTCAAGCATGTCTGTAGTGGTTTTGATGAACTTAAGATCATTTTCTTGTTTAGTATCCCGCCACAGGTTTCTAACTCTTCAGAAATATTCTATTATTCATCGCAACTTCGAATTCGCCTACACAAAAAAAAAAAAAAAAACAACCTAGCAAAGCAATTTTCCACCATCTTGTGTCAAACTGTGGCGGACTATATTTGTAGCTCTGCAATTAGGTCACATTAATTTTTAAACCCTAACGGATCGATGTTATCAGTCTCAGTTCTATGCACCCCCCCCCTTTCTCTAGGTCTGCTCTAATCAGAAGTAAAGGCGAACACTTTATGCGCGCCTTGTGTTTTCTTAGATAACATTTCCCAGCGTCCATCGGTGCAACGACAGCTCGTGTGCCTAGAAGACGTGCGGCTTAGTGAAGATTTGTGAGGGTCAGGGCTGATCGTTCACAGATAACTGGTTCAACAATTCGTTCCCAGCAATCGGTTCACCCGACAAAAGGTTGACAAACAACTGGTCCATTGACAAATGGTTGAAACATGGCTAACCAAAATGATTGCTACGACAAATGGCACACTAAACCACCTGCCAAGCTACAATAGGTTTCTGAATACCACGTCTAGTGAAATACTAGAAATAGATCTGTGCAAAAATGTAACTATTGAAGAGAATGTGATAAAACCTAAATTTAGAAGAGAGAATAATGTTGCACACCTACTCATTGATATATGTCAAATTACCACTACAGTGGCGTTGCTAGGGTGGGGGAAAGAGGGGTCCAAATTTGAGAATCCCCAGGGCCCCCACTTGAGGGAGGCCTTCAAATGAGTGTCCGAAATTTGTTTTTACATTAAATATTACGCCATTATCTTATGTCATGATGTCGAATGTCAAAATGCACGTCGAATGTCAAAATGCTGGGGCCCCCAAATCCTTAGCTACGCCACTGCCACATAAGAGCTACAGCAACGTGAAAAAAGCAGAAAACTCTGGGACACGATGCAGGCAGGACCTCTAGTCAGTGACAACGAATCTCCACTCTTAACGTGAAGTGGATCAGCTTTGTAGGAACTCGTGGAAAACCACTTGCGTAATGAATCATTGGTGAATGATAGCAGACGAGGGATTTGCACAATCAGATCCAGCACAAGAATGTCTACCTGTGCAGATATTCTGGTTCAGCTTTGGATGAACGGGTGGGGGACTGAACTCTTGAAAGCAACGGGCAGCCTCTTCCAAGCTCAGGACCTTCTGGACATGTCAAGTAGGCCTACACAGGGTAAGGGAGGTGGGGGCTAGCAGAATGCTTGGAATAATTTAAAAAAAAACACTGACAACATCAACGGCTAAAAAAAATCTATTTGTACATGATAAGAGCCAGATAATTGTTTGAAAATGTCATAGTAAAAATTAAATGAGGGAGATGGGTTATATATAGAGAAATAGTACATGAAAATAACCTCGCCCTTTTTTTATCCATTAAGAACTTACGAAACTAGCGAATCTACGTATGTGTACATTTACACCTTCATAGTATATTGTGACTATACAGAGACTGTGTAACATTTTTAAAAAATAAATTTACACCACTATTGCACTAAGGACTGATAAATATAATACCACCACCTCTTCTCAAACACTTAAAATTCATTATTACAAGTTAAAGAATCGTTTTTATTATATCCACATTCAAACTAGAAGCTCCTGCCTTGACCTTGTACGCATGTCACCCTCTAAGACAGTTCTAAATATAACCTTAATGGGACTAGGCGACTAAACGTTAAAACCATGATTTTAAAATTACCTGCAAATACGATCAGAAGGAGGAAAATAATAATAAGAAAGACCCATGCGGTTCCAGGCTGTGCATCCACGCTATTATTGAATCACACACCTCCACGCACACACTTTCACAACACACTGACACACTATCACACACTCAGAAAGCTCCACGTGTGTAGTAGGTCACGCTAGGACGTTTTCATTGAATGAGGAAGGGGAAAAAAGTTCAAATAAGCGATAAATGATTGTAGCACGCATGCGCTGTGAATACTAATAAGAAATTAGTGTGTTTTTTTTCGTACATCAGGCGTCTCAACGATCGCATATATAGATGTACAATCCGTCTGCAGGGGCGGATATCATGTGCTAGAGTTCCTTGCAAAAGGAGCTAGGGAGCTGAGGCGTAGCTGAAATCTTTTCAAAGGGGAATAGGCCAACACATTTCATGTGTGAGTAGACAGAGGCAGCCTTTGCAGTCCGCGAGGCTCTGGGCAAGTGTCATATGCGGGGACGACAGGGATCGTAGACCTAAATATAGACTATATTTAGGGACGGACTGGCTATATGGGCATTCTGGCAAATACCCAGTTGGCCTGTACCCTGCAACACTTTAAGCGTCGTGATAAAAAAAATCTTTTACACTTTAAACTTTAATACTAATCTAAAGCATAGTCGTAAATACCCTACATCCGTATATAGTGCTTCTAGTATTCTAGTAGATGTCAATTCCTTATACAGACTCAACGATAAACAAGAAACTTAAGGTCATTATTTCGTATAGAGATCGATGTTAAAGTCAGGTTTCTTTGGCGGAGGAAATTCCAGCTACCGTCGCCTCAGCGTGGCACCTCCGTGGAAACGTCTGCCAGGGGAGACAGATAGGCTAAGAACGGTAGCGCACATAGCTCTCAGTGGGCTTCCACACGTACGGTCGAGAGAATGTACACTGCACGTGGTAGGGATGTAACAAAGGCTCGCTAACCCGTCCAACCCCCCATCGATTCGTTCCCCAATGGGGGCCATACGCGCTGTGATGGACCCTCGCACGGGTTCGATGGGACATTATAGGCATACGAAAGGCCCCCACGCGGCTCGGCCTCCGGCCTCGCACGGGAGGAGGAACCCGTGCTTGGCTCAAGGGGGTCGTGTCCAGCGACATACCGGACGTGAATATATGATCGTTTCGGATAAGGCGGGATTTCGGACAGAGGGATTGGTGAAGAGCCGATGCCTCATCCTGGCCATGGATAAAAGCCTTTCCTTGGTCAAGAGGTCCTTTAATAGGGAGCTGGACGTTCTCGGACCTTCAGGACATCTGTATCAGGTTTCTTTGGCCAATGGTTAACGAGCAACACCAACCGCCTTTGCATTCCTCAACTAAAGTCAGGCATCCTTTTGAGTTGGGTGGACTCATAGGTATCTATAACGGACCAAAATTCATAATATAATGTTTTATTTCTATGAATTAATTTCTGCGTTTCTAAATAAGTCACGTGATTTTTAGCAACCCCCGAAAGGGGAAAAGACGCTATTAGTTTTGTGTGAAATGTCTGTCCGTCTAATCCATTCAAAGTTCTGATGCAACGGCTACTTTTTTCCATTCTAAAAGCGAAAAATCTAATTTTTAATAATCATTTATGCAAGCAGTTTTATCATAAAAATACAACACTTTTACAACTATTAACTATTAATAGTAACAAACACTGAAGGCTCTTAGTAGGGGAGAGGACAATTTGCCATATTTTCAACACATTTATGCTAACGGTTTTTTATTTATTTGTCAAAAAAAAAATTTTTTTTTTACATTTGTATTGCTAAGCTATGTAAGTTATGTCATATTAACTACTACAATTAGATGAAAAAAATGTTTATTTTTTTAATGAGGAAAAATCTATTTAATATACATATAAGTTGGACATAATTTAAAACAAAATTAAGTAATTTTTCATATTATCACCTGAGCTTCAGTGGTAGCTGCAGACGACATAACAAATAAATAAAAGATTTTTAATCTTTTTTACGAATTTTTTTTTTTTTTGGAGGAATTAGAGATTGACCATTTACAAAGCAATTAGATCAATTAGATATTCATTATAAGACATCAGTTAGGCCAGGTTCATATTTAACTTCACAATCACTTTCACCGATTCATTGGTTTGCTGAACCGCTGGGGCGCCACACAAGATCTGTCAACCTTTTTTCTCCATTCTTCTCTGTTATTTGTGTTTGATCGAATTTAATTCTGATGTTATTTCCGAAAATATTGATACTTGCTTTTTTATCTGTCTGGGGGCCGATTTTAAGTTTATGTGAAAGGAGGCAATGCTTTTTGTCTGTAGCGCCGGATGGGCTCCTGTTCTGTATAGAGGACGAGAGCATACTAAGCGGGGAGAGGAAGGGTAGCAAGACAAACATTGGAAGGCGAAATAGCGATTTCTTTTTCTTCTCTTGCAGAATAAACTTCACGTTGGAGGGTTCAGACTAGTCCTATATTTGAGATGAAACTACACAATGGTTTCCCGATAAGTCAGCTCTCTTCATACAGTTTTTCATGTATATGGCTGTTCTGGGGCAAATATTTGCTTCGGGACGCTCGATATGAAACTTGGAAGAGGGGGAAATCTTAGGATAAGAGTCCTGCTTGAAGCATGCACGCGAGAATTTCTTTTTGCTTTCAACAGAAGCATGAATGCTCATTACTCAATAACTAGTTCATTACATTAGCTGCTAGATTCTACAATGTTTTGCCTAAAATTTCTGATGCACTACTTTTGCTACTAAATATTTAGGAAATCTTACTTTGTACCCTGCAGTAACACCACGTGATTCGCATCCCTAATCTTTTTGACTTTGACAGAGGCTCGGGTCTGCATTTCGAAGAAATTTTGCTCGGATCCTCTTCAATTTCTAGTTGACATTTCAGATGTTGGCTTCATCTTTCGTCTGCCAGTGACGTCCAGCAATGTGAACTTACTGCAATAATGAACTTAGACTCGTATATATATTCAATTTTCACTAGTTATGGTTGTTCTAATTCTATAAAGCAAAATAGTTGAAAAAAAGTGATATTTCGTCTCCTCATACTGTAATACATACCCATTCTCCTTAATTGAAGGACATTCAATTCCAACACATTGTAGGACATAGCTATTCTCAAAAAACAGTAGGACATATCCATTTTCACACACTGTAGGACATCGCGATTCTCATACATTGTAGGATATTTCTACTCTCACAAACAGTAGGACATAGTTATTGTCACACACTGTAGGACATATCCATTACCACACACGGTAGGATATAGTTATTCTCGTACAATGTAGGACATTATCGTCCACTCATACTGTAATACATTGCACTTCTCACACACAGAAGGACATCGCTATTCTCAAACAATGTAGGATATAGCTTCTCTCACACACCGAAGGGCATCACTATTCTCACACAATGTAGGATATAGCTTCTCTCACACACCGAAGGACATCGCTATTCTCACACAATATAGGATATAGCTTCTCTCACACACCGAAGGACATCGCTATTCTCACACAATGTAGGATATAGCTTCTCTCACACACCGAAGGACATCGCTATTCTCACACAATGTAGGATATAGCTTCTCTCACACACCGAAAGACATCGCTACTCTCACACAATGTAGGACAAACTATTCTCACACAATGTAGGATATAGCTTCTCTCACACACAGAAGGACATAGCTATTCTTTCACTCTCCAGGACAAGTCTGTCCATTCACACCGTGGGACAATGCAGGCGTAAGTCGTTTCAGAGATTAAATCGATTCGAACATGGTCAGCAATCAATGTTTTGACCTGCTTTCTAGAAGTTGTAGCCCTGCCTCTCCCCCTCCCACCCCATCTCTCCTCTCATCCTCCCATTGTCTTCCATCCCTCTCTTTTCTCAATGAAGGATTGTTTTTGTGGAGTATAGATTTAAATTTCACTCTTTAAAAACAATGTATCTAAATATTTTATAGCATGCGGATGACTACATTCGGAGGGTAGTGTTCAGGTTGTTGGTTAGATAATTGTCCCAGACGAACTACTTTGTTTTAATATTTGTCCTTAAGGTTGCAATATTATTCTGGCTTAGTAACACACAGAAGAATTCAACATTTCGCAGTGGGCAACGCTTAGATCGGTATTACTTTCTTAACATTACACGATTTTTGTCTGGATATCCGATTAAATTTTATACTTTTATACCAGGATGTGTCCCGTTTGTACACGGAATAAACTCATTGTCAAAATCATACGTAAATAATGCCGAGTATAATTCTGGGTGAACATATTCCGTGACAGCAGGGCCGGCCTTAAGTGAATTAGGTGGCCCCCTAAATGAAATAGAAAAATAAAAAGACCGAAAGATAAAATTACGCAATGAATCACAATCTTTCTGTATCCATGTCTAAATCAACAACAACAACACACACACACAAATAAATTCATCTAGCGCGATTTCAGTAGCGATCCGTATGGCATCATGAGTCATAGAAGAGACTTAGAGCTAGGCTAGAAGACAAGAGTTCTGCTATGTTTGAGATTTTAGCCATTTTATTCTTTCTTCATCGATGCCTCCACTAATCGGATGCCCTAGTAGTTTGCCTATATCTAAGACCGGCCCAGGTGACAGCCAATGACAGTCGATTTATATTTTCTAATATAACCTAATACATCTAGTTCGGAATCGGAACCATTCAATTTTTCAATTCAAGATGTTTGACAACAAATGAAGACACATTTGACATTTAGCGTCTTTGCTTGATTCCTGTTTTGTTTTTTCCCCCTCGTAACCAGTGATAGATTCACGAGGAGAATGTATCGTTTGAACTATACTTGAAGTTGGCAGTGCCAAAAAGTGTGTGCAGAAAGACAAAGCGTTCTTGACCTAGTTGACATGATTAGAAACGTTGAGAAGAGAACTAAATGATGATGGAAAAAAATATTCTTTTTATGTGTGTTTGTGTAGTAAAAGAAACAGTTGAGTGTGTGGTGGACTCGTGAGCCGCTAGTAGCTGATGTGTTTATCTCACATGCACGATACACGTCCGGATAGAGTGAAAGACAAGGTAAAACCTAGAGCCTCCATTACTCAAAGTGTCTCCCACCATTTACCTTTCTTTCTCTCAATTACTCTTATAATTATCATATGCACTACCTTTTCTCTTATCTTTGTTCCCTCTCTCAATCAATCTCACAGCTTTGCCGTATCTCCCCCTCCTCTCTCACTCCCCCCCCCCCATCCATCCCTGCCCCATCTCATTCCTCCCTTCCCTCCCCCCCCCCCCCCAACTCATAGACCTAGAAAAAAAAAGTTTGTTGTTGAGAACTCAATGTTGAAATCACGTGAGGGTCTGCTCGCGAGGCGGCCTATCTCTCTGGAGTTCTCCCCCTTTCTCTTAGTCCTCCCGCGCACCCGATGCCGCCAAACCCCCCCCCCCCCCCCAATGTCTTCGGACGAGCGATGTTCTCTGCCGATTTGGATGTTTTTTTTTCTTCTCTTTTTCTTTCTCCCTCAGCATCTTTGTGAGTGGTGACGTCACATGGGGGGGGGTACCATCTTAAAACAAAACAAAAAAAAAAAACAATTAAGGAAACGATGACGATGGTGAAAAAAAGAGGGGGCAGCGCAATCCATTGAACGCCGCACCATGGCGCAAGAGGCCCCCACCTTGACGCTCTCTCTTATAGCAGGCATGTTGGCATCAAATTAGTACAAGATATTGGCACACACGTGCGCTGCCAAGTGTAACTCTTCCCTGCGACCGACTTGTGGAGAGCTAATGTGTTTTTATGTTCCCTTAATAGCTCAACACCTTGTGTGACAGGTAGAGAACGAGGAGATAGTTCACTGGATTACTTTTTGGATACTGGAGAATTAGGAACAGAGCATCGGATTTCCTTGCATAACATTTTGAAGCCGCAGAAACAGGTCACAACGTTGTTTGGAATTGTTACTATAGCAGCATTAGTTTGGGATTTACATCTATCTCTATAGGTGAGTTACACTATTTATTACAAAGCTTATATCAAACTTCTGTCTGTCTGGTACAAATCGTGTACATGTTATTTAACCCACTTCCCATTCTAGGATTAAGTTGAAACTTTACACAATTATTCACTGTCCATGACTACACATAAATCAATCGAAAAAAAAGTTAATTAATTAGCCGTAATTAATTAATTATTTTTTGTTTCATATAGAGACAGACTTTTTTATTTCTTTTTTTAAAACTGTTTTTGAAAAGGCTCGCATATAGCTCCCCCCCCCCCCCTTCCACTGGTCCATAAAAGTGTTTGGACCATAGCGCATCGAGCATGCTAATAACAAAAAAGTTATGTGAAACAAAACTAGTTCCAATGGCACATATTTATTATCGTTTCTCTACATCTACAAAAATTTAATTACATGATGGATTCAAAATAAATGATGCAATTTCAGTTAATATATAAACCTTTTTTAGAGTGTGAAGTATTTTTTTTTCATCATTTTTTTGTACTTTAGTTGTTGTTGTCAGCATAAATGTGTTAGTGTTAGAATTCAGTAGGCCTACCGTTAGACTAAAACTCCGAATCGTAGGCAGGATAATTGAAATTGTGATAAATGAATATAAATCACTTATATGAAATTGAATATTTGAAAACATACAAAATGAATGAACAAAGAAACCATTTCAAGTATGAATGCACAATAAAACTAAATTTGAGAAACAGATCCGCAGAAATATATTCAAAAAAGAGTCTTGAAGCATATGGGCCCCAAGATTACATTTCGCTCCTTTATATAGTCACAATCTAGGAATCTATTTATTACTATTTTTAGCTTAATGGTGACTTCAGGAATGAAAAAAAAAAAGAATGGAACATCTTGTTAACGTTTTGGCGATCTTGATACGTTGAATTACATAACAAATTTATGTTTCTATTGTTTAATTAAAAAAAACATTTATGGGATATAACACAAAACAGACGAGCTCCTAACAGACGAGCTCCTAAAAGACGACCTAACAGACGAGCTACTAACAGACGACCTTCCAACAGACGAGCTCCTAACAGACGACCTTCCAACAGACGAGCTCCTAACAGACGACCTAACAGACGAGCTCCTAAAAGACGACCTAACAGACGAGCTCCTAACAAACGAGCTCCTAACTGACGAGCTCCTAACAGACGAGCTCCTAACAGACGACCTCCTAACTGACGAGCTCCTAACAGACGAGCCCCTAACAGACGACCTAACAGACGAGCTCCTAACAGACGAGCTCCTACAGACGAGCTCCTAACAGACGAGCTACTAACAGACGACCTTCCAACAGACGAGCTCCTAACAGACGACCTTCCAACAGACGAGCTCCTAACAGACGACCTAACAGACGAGCTCCTAACAGACGACCTAACAGACGAGCTCCTAACAGACGAGCTCCTAACAGACGACCTTCCAACAGACGAGCTCCTAACAGACGACCTAACAGACGAGCTAACAGACGAGCTCCTAACAGACGACCTAATAGACGACCTCCTAACTGACGAGCTCCTAACCAAGATGACCAGTGATGTGAGTAGACAGTTCTGTTGAGACATAAGGCATGCAGTGAATGGAAACGATTTCCAGTTTTAACAACGAAAATCTCAAAGCCAAATAATAATTGTAATAATACAAAATTCTAATTTTTGTTTGGATTGAAAGTAAAACCTAAGAGTCGAGAAACGTGTTTTATTATTAGATCTATTTATAGACATAGAACTATGTCGACTGGCCAAAGAGACAATTTGCCTTCGTTCTATCTATTGATAGTGTAAACACATTGGTCGTTGAAGATTATTTGAAATCGCTCTTCACCCAAAAGAAAATCTTTAATTTTAAGAATCGAAATAAAACACAATCCCCATATTCCCGATCAAAAAGATCTAGCTATACATTCTAAGGTAATAGGGGCATTTAAAAAGATGTTTGACGGCCTTGTAAGGGTGCGCACAATGCCTGCAGTGCAGTGTATTGGGTGTATTATATTTAGAAACGTCTAACTACAGTTACATCTAGAAACATCTAGAAACATATCAATGCTGATGTCATTCTAAGTGAATACATCTAGAAACATATCAATCCTGATGTCATTCTAAGTAAATACATCTAGAAACATATCAATGCTGATGTCATTCTAAGTGAATACATCTAGAAACATATCAATCCTGATGTCATTCTAAGTGAATACATCTAGAAACATATCAATGCTGATGTCATTCTAAGTGAATACATCTAGAAACATATCAATGCTGATGTCATTCTAAGTGAATACATCTAGAAACATATCAATGCTGATGTCATTCTAAGTGAATACATCTAGAAACATATCAATGCTGATGTCATTCTAAGTGAATACATCTAGAAACATATCAATGCTGATGTCATTCTAAGTGAATACATCTAGAAACATATCAATGCTGATGTCATTCTAAGTGAATACATCTAGAAACATATCAATCCTGATGTCATTCTAAGTGAATACATCTAGAAACATATCAATGCTGATGTCATTCTAAGTGAATACATCTAGAAACATATCAATGCTGATGTCATTCTAAGTGAATACATCTAGAAACATATCAATGCTGATGTCATTCTAAGTGAATACATCTAGAAACATATCAATGCTGATGTCATTCTAAGTGAATACATCTAGAAACATATCAATGCTGATGTCATTCTAAGTGAATACATCTAGAAACATATCAATGCTGATGTCATTCTAAGTGAATACATCTAGAAACATATCAATCCTGATGTCATTCTAAGTGAATACATCTAGAAACATATCAATGCTGATGTCATTCTAAGTGAATACATCTAGAAACATATCAATGCTGATGTCATTCTAAGTGAATACATCTAGAAACATATCAATGCTGATGTCATTCTAAGTGAACTACTAAACGCTTAACTAAATAAAAGTACACGACTAAGCAACTTACACTTCCTATTATTAGTTTGCACTTTAGTTCCATCATTACTTAGATCACCTTATTCCCATCACTTTTTGTCTATCACTTATTTCTATCACTTATTTCTATCACTTACTTCCATCACGTATTTCCATCACTTACTTCCATCACTTCTGTCTACATTAAGTTTAGAAGTTCAAAATTTCTTATTTCTTTGTTTTGACG
Organism: Biomphalaria pfeifferi; assembly: GCA_030265305.1. Taxonomy (NCBI): domain Eukaryota; kingdom Metazoa; phylum Mollusca; class Gastropoda; family Planorbidae; genus Biomphalaria; species Biomphalaria pfeifferi. The sequence continues at coordinate 1,582,217 of JASAOG010000076.1, forward strand.
CAACTCTTTTAGAACCTTTGATCGTCTGCTTATAGTACCGGAAGTAACATGTAACTTACTTCCTACAGGATAAAGCTAAAAAGAAACTACTTCACCAAATGAATGTAACTCCATTATTTGTGTCTGTCTCTTTCTCATCACTCTAGAAAGAGTATGGAAGACATACAACAGTCGGAAATGTACAAACACACTTTAAAACAGTATTTTCAATCCATTATTTACAATATTTAGGTAAATTGATTCTAGTCCAATTAGGCACGCTAGCCCCTACACGGTAGAATGATTTCAGGTCTTGTTCAAAGAAAAGGTTGGTTTTTAAGTTTAACTTGCCTCGTATTATTTATTTATTGATCTTTTTGTGCAATTTTACTGATCCCAAAAAGTGGACAAAATTGGAAATCAATATTTAAAAAAAACAACCAAGTAATTAGAAGAATAATCAACGATGATCTTGTATTGTCTATGGGTAGGACATAAACACCTGTAATATATATTACATTTTAGCTTAACGTCGTTTATCAAACTTATAGCCACCTTCCCACCATATCATACATATCGACTGATGTTCAAGGCAAATGTATGCAAAGACCGGAACTTTGTTATCATACATGTTTGAAGTTTATTTTATTACTATTTTTTTTTTTTTTTGCATTGAGTGGGCTCAGGAGGTGTCTTTGATCGAATGTCTCCATTTTAAAATTCGTTTTTTTCCCTTTAGTGTTGGGTGATCTAGCGAGGTGAAATTAAATTCTGACGAATTCCCAAGTCTTGTAGTAGATAAAATGCCCGTGTTTTGGTTCGTGTTTCCAAATGGAATTTTACTTGGACGATTCAACGTGAGAATTTATAGGTCAGTGTATTTGATATAATTTTCACATGTTGAGTTTAATAAAAAAAATGCATCCGAAGTAATCTTTCGATCTAATTTATATTCCTCTTTTTAAAAATTAATTATTTACTATCAATATATATAACTCATACTGCATTGTCTTCGGTCCGATGATTAAGGATGAGTTCCTTATTTCACGTGACTTCGCAGTTCGCAGACCCAGTTTCAACCTACATGATTTGTCAGATCTGATGCAAACAAAACCGTTCAACGCCTCTATTTAAGTTCTCTTTTCGCTGTCTACGCCTCTGTTGGGCGAAGGATTGTCTTTTGTCTCAAATGTGTGTTAAGTAACACGCTCTCTAGTTGTTTCTTTCAGAAACCATTAGCATCTGGCTGTCTAGCTGTTTCTTTCAGAAACCATTAGCATCTGGCTGTCTAGCTGTTTCTTTCAGAAACCATTAGCATCTGGCTGTCTAGCTGTTTCTTTCAGAAACCATTAGCATCTGGCTGTCTAGCTGTTTCTTTCAGAAACCATTAGCATCTGGCTGTCTAGCTGTTTCTTTCAGAAACCATTAGCATCTGGCTGTCTAGCTGTTTCTTTCAGAAACCATTAGCATCTGGCTGATTAGCTGTTTGCTTTTGCCAGTGAGGGCGAACTGACGTTTGAGTTGGTAGTTTAAGCGTTTCCGAGTGGGGTACACTTGTTACACCTTTCTCCTTTAAGTTTTCCTTAGACATAGGTCATATCCAATTTGGTATAGGTTTCTACCCAATGCTGCTGTCCAATCAATCAATCAATCTGTGACAAACCGTTTTTGCTCACTCAAAGTATCACTCAGGTCTAAGCATTTAATTAATTTATTTGCACGCTAGTAATCATCAATTTTACTAATTTAGCGATCAAGCGCTAAAACACAGCCACCACCCCTCCAATCCAACCCCACCCCTTTGGCATCGATGTCACATTTTACTATCCCTACCTTGACACGTGTCACACAAGACTCTTGACAAGAGTACGCTCCCCTTTTCCTATCTTGGCAAACATCCGTTAACCCCCCCCCCCCCTTCTCCCTTTGTGGTGCGGCTGGTCACTTCAAAGTGCCCATTCAACTCAACGCCTCGGGCAACGCTGTTCGTCTAGCACTAGCCTTTATCAAGGTATAATCTCCCTTGATCCGGCCGAGATCTGATAATTCCCCCCCCCCCCCCCCCTTTTTTATATCCTAGTGCAGTGGGTACTTGTTTGCTTTCTGAAAGCCAGTCGTTTAATTTTTAAAATTAAATATGCAAGCAGTTTTGTTTTTAAATAAAACACAATTTTTACAACTCTTCACACTATTAATAGCAAAAAAACATGGGAAGATTATATTGATTGAGGGGATTTTTCTGCATATTTTTAACATTTATGCAAAAGGTTTTGTTCTTTTCTTAAATAATATAAAACAAAATTCCGTTCTACAATCTACTCTCAATGTGAAGATCTCTTTCTGTTGTAACGGACAAAGAATACAATTTGTATGAATATTTTATAACAAATTGGATCAACGGTATTTAATGCGTCATTACAAGTAGAGTGATATGGGTACAGTACAAAATACACATGATCAAAGGGAAATACCTCCTCCTTGAGGCTTTGAATGAGAGATTAACTCTTGATAAAAACATTAATTAAAGGATCATTCAAAACACCAATTAAGACTAGCTCACACTGAACCATATCCCCATAACAATCAGTTCATTGAATAGTAATAAGTAAAAATAATAGTAACATTGATATATTTCCGTCCCTTGTATATATAGGGGTGTATGGGGTATCTAGGAGGGGTAGCACCTCTAGTGGACAGGCAGTCGTACCCTCTTTTTGAGGGTAGCTTGGCTCACTCTTGGTCCCCACTCGGTACCCAACTCTCACCTGTGGCTCCCAGAAGCTGTAGCATGCCCCTTGTGGTATCATGTCGACAGACGACCTAACACAACAATATTATCGGCAACACTTTGGCCTTTTACTAGTCTCTCCTTTTTTTTGTGTGTATCGACGGATATAGAACTCTGTGGTTGTTGATAGTTTTCAGTTCATAGTTTCTGAAATTCATGCTGAAATGATTGAGACCCGCCTTTTTGCCTGCCTGAGTGGATCACTTCGGAGGCCGATTCTGATTTTGTGTTTCCGCTAAAACTATTATTTTAACCTTGTTAAAAACTCTAAACACGGAGATTCCCAAGAAATTTGTCAGTGTTGCTCAGTTATACTCAAGCATGCGCTGGACGTCAAGTGTGTCGGCAGACAAGACAATATTTCTTTTCTTTAGTATTTACAGTCACGGCGTGTTTGTTTTGCAACCTGACTGCTGACATTATTTTGGAAAGTTGTTTTAGTTGTATTATTATCTTTATATGAGTTACATTTCAAGTAAGTGGATTACACTTAACTCATTACACTTAACTCATTACACTTAACTCATTACACTTAACTCATTACACTTACTTAACCCGTTAACGCAATAGTTTTTTATTCTTAATTTTATTTTCAATATTTTGTTTAAAAAACATTTTGTTGTTGGTATGGTTGTACATAGTAATGACTATAGTTCATCGGAATAAGGTCTGACACACAAGGATCTGCAGAGGAATAGGGTTATATTTAAGCATCTTATCCAATCAGCCTCCTCTATCAAAGAAGCAATTTTTGACTTTTTGTTTTGTATGGTGGTTACTAATTGCTGTGGAGAAGAATTATTTTTTTCACAGCTGATGGGTAAACAATGAATTTAGAACAATGACTCAAGACAAATTACGTTTCCTCAGTCTCTTGCTCATTGAAAGTGACATATTAGGAACCTTCTCATTTGATACTATATTCAATTAGTTTACTCTGACAAAGACACGAAAGAAAAAAATTGAGTGAATTCCCAAATCCTTTAAGAGATTAGGTGATTATTTAGTCATCAATAATAACGATCTTGTATTTAAGATTTATTATTTCACTATCGCTGTACAACTTAGATGTTAATCATGTAAATCCTTTAAATAACCGAAAACCATATTTAGCAATGATATCTGTTTATATAGAAAAAAATGTCTCTCGTCATGTAAAATACCACTAATTGTCACAGATATTATCAGGACATATCAAAGGCCACGTATCTCAAAATAGGTTAAGGCCTTTTCATGTGTAAATCTGGTCCTAATATCTATCTATCTATCTATCTATCTATCTATCTATCTATCTATCTATCTATCTATCTATCTATCTATCTATCTATCTATCTATCTATCTATCTATCTATCTATCTATCTAATCTATCTATCTATCTATCTATCTATCTATCTATCTATCTATCTATCTATCTATCTATCTATCTATCTATCTATCTATCTATCTATCTATCTATCTATCTATCTATCTATCTATCTATCTATCTATCTATCTATCTATCTATCTATCTATCTATCTATCTATCTATCTATCTATCTATCTATCTATCTATCTATCTATCTATCTATCTATCTATCTATCTATCTATCTATCTATCTATCTATCTATCTATCTATCTATCTATCTATCTATCTATCTATCTATCTATCTATCTATCTATCTATCTATCTATCTATCTATCTATCTATCTATCTATCTATCTATCTATCTATCTATCTATCTATCTATCTATCTATCTATCTATCTATCTATCTATCTATCTATCTATCTATCTATCTATCTATCTATCTATCTATCTATCTATCTATCTATCTATCTATCTATCTATCTATCTATCTATCTATCTATCTATCTATCTATCTATCTATCTATCTATCTATCTATCTATCTATCTATCTATCTATCTATCTATCTATCTATCTATCTATCTATCTATCTATCTATCTATCTATCTATCTATCTATCTATCTATCTATCTATCTATCTATCTATCTATCTATCTATCTATCTATCTATCTATCTATCTATCTATCTATCTATCTATCTATCTATCTATCTATCTATCTATCTATCTATCTATCTATCTATCTATCTATCTATCTATCTATCTATCTATCTATCTATCTATCTATCTATCTATCTATCTATCTATCTATCTATCTATCTATCTATCTATCTATCTATCTATCTATCTATATTCCCTTGTATATCTACTAACTATGCTTTTAATTTTTTATCTTTTTCTTCCTAATTCCGCTAATCCACCGAGGCTAGGGTCAGAGAGCTGACTCCAATTTGACCTTTTGATAACTTGCGGGACAGGGACACCACGATGAACATTCTGGTGTCATTTGGTTTTATCACTTGATGGTGTCAATTGGTTTTGTCACTTGATGGTGTCACTTGGTTTTGTCACTTGATGGTGTCATTTGGTTCGTCACTTGATGGTGTCATTTGGTTTTGTCACTTGATGGTGTCATTTGGTTTTGTTACTTGATGGTGTCATTTGATGTTATAAAAATATATTTTTTTTAAGTTTTCAGATTGCTATTTTTATCTGAAATAATGTCACGCAGTCTCGAGAGGAAAATATTAAATAACTGGTGATATTAACTTAAAAAACAACAATATTGAAAGGTTATTAAGAGTAAGATGAACACTGACATTTTCTAATTTCACTGTACATAAATTTATTGTGGTACTGTGGCTGCACTGTGGTTGTTCTGAGGTTGGTCTATGATAGTTCATTAGTTGTTTTGTTGTAGTTTTGTGGCTCTACTGTGGATGTGCTATGGCATTTCTACGATTGTCTTTTAAATGTTTTGAATATGATTGATTAACCAAGAATAATTTCATGGTCTGTTAACTTTGAACTCACGGGCTACGTCTGGTTAGCCTCTACCACTAATATAGCGACCATCCCCCCCCCCCCCCCCCCCCCCCCACTGAGCCTAGACCCTCCCTACTGAGAATCTTATTCTCTCGTCACTTCGCTGCCTTTGAATTGGTCGGTAATTTGTTACACATTCGTCTGTTCCTAGCGCATACTTAAAGCCTGTTCTTGAAACTAAGGTCAACTCGACACTCTTTTAAACCGTAACTCGCGAGTGAAGCTTATAAATGCATTAAATCTTCGCTCTATCTCTACATATGGGCATTAGTGCAAATGCCCGGTGGGCCTGTACCCTATTGGGCCAGTAGGCCACCGAAAGGGCCGCATGAATGCCAGTAATTTTTTTAAAAAGATTTTATAATATTCTCTTTAAATACAACACTTTGAGTTCGTGATGTAAACAAAATCTTTTACACTTTAAACTTTAATACTAATCTAAAGCATTGTCGTTAATACCCTACATCCGTATATAGTGCTTCTAGTGGACGTCAATTCCTTATACAGACTCAACGATAAACAAGAAACTTTAGGCCATTATTTCATACAGAGATCGACTTCAATGTGGATATATTCGGATGAATCTATAAATAAACCAACGACGTTCCACGAATTCTTATTAGTTTGGTGGAGTTGTTGCGATCTCAAGTAGCCGCTACGAAGCCACAAATTATAATTATTTTCTTGCACAGTGTAGAAATGTGTGACTTGGACTCAAAATGCAAAGGAATAGAAAAAGAAGAAGCAGAAACTAAGTCCAACATAAAAAGCAAATATTGCTGGAATCCTGTCAAAAAAAAAATTATAAATGTTTTCTCGCAAGCACTAGAGATTCACCAACGTTAGGATAACAGTATTTATGAATGAACAGACTCAACGCTATAAGACGACAGAGATACAGACATACATGGAGGGTTTGCTAAAATATGAAATAATTTTGACAGCATTAATTCTGAACGTAAGGATATTAAATTACTTTCAAACAAGTGGACTTGATGTTCTGTTGTGTGTGAATAGCCAGCTCTAAGATGCAGACAGTCAAACTAGGTTTCCATGTTATTGAGAAAGCAGTATTTGACCTTGTGAGTAAAGTAAGACTCCCCTTTCAGACCTTGCGATCTATAGGACAGATGATGTTAAAGTCATGTTTCTTTGGCCAATGGTTGACGAGCAGCACAATGACCAACCGCCTTTGCATTCTTCAACTAAAGTCAGGTATCCTTTTAAGTTGGGTGCACTCAAGGGTGTCTTACACTTACCGAAATTCAAAATATAAATATTTCTATGAATTAATTTCTGCGTTTGATAATAAGTCACATAATATTTGTTTCAATGGATTTTTAAATAGAGTTTACGTATGTGTCTTTTGGTGTGCGTACGGTCAAGATTTCTGAAAGTTTTTTTATTATTTATATATATTAAAATATTAAAAGTAATATTGGTTTACATTAAAAATGTTCTACATTCCTGAAATCCAAATCTTATAACAATAAATACTAAAATACTTTTTTTCTTGTAAAATTTTATGTAATAATTGATTTAAAAAATATTTTAGTAATATTATGCCATTTGGACAATTCAATGTTAAAAAAGAATTTATTATCAAATAAAATGCAATTTTTAAAAAAAATTAAAAGAACTTTAGAGTTCTCTATGTCGTTTTACTACGAAAATAAAAATCGAAAGGTGATTCCATCAAAGGTTGAAAACTTTGTAAACAGAATCATCTATTTTTAATATATTTAAGTATTACTAAATTTATAATTTTTAAGATCAAATATAGTGTTAGCATTAAATGTACTCATTCATTTTACTAATAATGTTTTAAAACCTTTAAAATGTGTACATTCATATAAAGTTCAAGAAACAATCTTGAGTTTCGCTTACGTTGATTGTCGTGTGTCAGTTGCGTAGAACATTAATACTGCGCACTTAGCGTACAGAGTTCGATTCTCTGTCTGATGCGTATTTTTCTTACATAAAGTTTTTATACTTATTTTTTTATCCAAAAAAATAAATAAATAAAAAAAATTGCATTAATTCGTTTGTTACCTATTTTTTTTTTTTTATACTATTTTTAGAATCATCCGTCCCTTAAAGTTTGGCGTAACAAATTTCTCTCACTCTTCCAAATTAGAAGCTTATCCTTAGCATATATCAAGACAAGGGTAAGTTTGTATTTGTAGGTCTATCATGTAGCTTCTCTTTACATTGTTATTACTTTTGTACCTTTATGATCATGTCAGCTTTGGAATGCCGTGAATGTGAAGTACAGGCTTATGCTAATTTATATGATAACAGAAATGTCTTAAGTAAGAGATTCATCATTCCAAATGTTATACTCTATTCATTTAGAAATAGTACTTCTTTAATAATTTCAAAATCATCTAATCAATTATTCATATAGCAAACTACTTTCGATACATTATTCAACTTTACACAATACTCTTGAGGACGCAGGTATGAGTGGATGCCCATCATATGGCATACAATTTATGGGCCACATTCTAAAGAAATGAACTGACTGACCCAGGCCGCACCTGATCTCTATTCATAATTGCTAGTCAGTAAAATAGGATTTTTTTTCCATTTATCTATCAAACAAATATTTGTGACATATTAAGTGTAATACAAAATAAAAATCATTCCACCTTGAAAGATAAAAACTTGAATGTACTCTTGTTTTTTAACGTGTGTTATTTTCAAAGCTTCTATCAACTCCCTCTGTCTGTCTTACAAAGCTTATATCAACTCCCTCTGTCTGTCTTACAAAGCTTATATCAACTCCCTCTGTCTGTCTTACAAAGCTTATATCAACTCCCTCTGTCTGTCTTACAAAGCTTATATCAACTCCCTCTGTCTGTCTTACAAAGCTTATATCAACTCCCTCTGTCTGTCTTACAAAGCTTATATCAACTCCCTCTGTCTGTCTTACAAAGCTTATATCAACTCCCTCTGTCTGTCTTACAAAGCTTCTATCAACTCCCTCTGTCTGTCTTACAAAGCTTATATCAACTCCCTCTGTCTGTCTTACAAAGCTTATATCAACTCCCTCTGTCTGTCTTACAAAGCTTATATCAACTCACTCTGTCTGTCTTACAAAGCTTATATCAACTCCCTCTGTCTGTCTTACAAAGCTTATATCAACTCCCTCTGTCTGTCTTACAAAGCTTATATCAACTCCCTCTGTCTGTCTTACAAAGCTTCTATCAACTCCCTCTGTCTGTCTTACAAAGCTTATATCAACTCACTCTGTCTGTCTTACAAAGCTTATATCAACTCCCTCTGTCTGTCTTACAAAGCTTATATCAACTCCCTCTGTCTGTCTTACAAAGCTTATATCAACTCCCTCTGTCTGTCTTACAAAGCTTCTATCAACTCCCTCTGTCTGTCTTACAAAGCTTATATCAACTCACTCTGTCTGTCTTACAAAGCTTATATCAACTCCCTCTGTCTGTCTTACAAAGCTTATATCAACTCCCTCTGTCTGTCTTACAAAGCTTATATCAACTCCCTCTGTCTGTCTTACAAAGCTTATATCAACTCCCTCTGTCTGTCTTACAAAGCTTATATCAACTCCCTCTGTCTGTCTTACAAAGCTTATATCAACTCCCTCTGTCTGTCTTACAAAGCTTATATCAACTCCCTCTGTCTGTCTTACAAAGCTTATATCAACTCCCTCTGTCTGTCTTACAAAGCTTATATCAACTCCCTCTGTCTGTCTTACAAAGCTTATATCAACTCCCTCTGTCTGTCTTACAAAGCTTATATCAACTCACTCTGTCTGTCTTACAAAGCTTATATCAACTCACTCTGTCTGTCTTACAAAGCTTATATCAACTCACTCTGTCTGTCTTACAAAGCTTATATCAACTCCCTCTGTCTGTCTTACAAAGCTTATATCAACTCACTCTGTCTGTCTTACAAAGCTTCTATCAACTCCCTCTGTCTGTCTTACAAAGCTTATATCAACTCCCTCTGTCTGTCTTACAAAGCTTATATCAACTCCCTCTGTCTGTCTTACAAAGCTTATATCAACTCCCTCTGTCTGTCTTACAAAGCTTATATCAACTCCCTCTGTCTGTCTTACAAAGCTTATATCAACTACCTCTGTCTGTCTTACAAAGCTTATATCAACTACCTCTGTCTGTCTTACAAAGCTTATATCAACTCCCTCTGTCTGTCTTACAAAGCTTATATCAACTCCCTCTGTCTGTCTTACAAAGCTTATATCAACTCACTCTGTCTTACAAAGCTTATATCAACTCACACTGTCTGTCTTACAAAGCTTATATCAACTCACACTGTCTGTCTTATATAGGCTATATCAATTCTGTCTGTCTTACAAAGCTTATATCAACTCACTCTGTCTGTCTTACTAAGCTTATATCAACTCACTCTGTCTGTCTTATATAGGCTATATCAATTCTGTCGGTCTTACAAAGCTTATATCAACTCACTCTCTGGTAAAAAGTTGAAGCTTTTTTTCCTCCCATTTCTCATTTTTAGATGAAGTTTAAACTTTGCACAATTTTTCATTGAACCTGAGAAGACATTAATCAATCAAAAGATTAACCAATTAGTAAATTAATTGTTGGTTATTCATTATATTGTTTGGTATCAAAATAAGGGTATTGAATCCTACTTAATGAGAGATGTGAATGTATACATGGTTTAAGTCCCTTATTACATTTGGACACTTCCACTTCCCATTCTTGGATGAATTTGAAATTTTGCATAATTATTCATTGTCGATGACAATACACGAATCAATCCAAAATTAACGAATTGGTTAATCATTTAGTACTAATTAATTAGTTATGTTTTATAGTGCAGAAAGGGAGCTAAACCCTGTAATTTTCAGATAAATTGCAGTAATCATCGGTTCTTCGCTAAGATAAACTTTGTTTTTAAAATCATTTTTTTTGCTATTGATTGTTGTTGTTTTTTTAAAATAAGTTTCAGATTTTCGTTCGTCCTAGGCAAAGATAATCTCGGTGGGCAGAATTGGAATTCAGGACCATCTTCACACTGTCCAAAGCGCATACTGCAGATACATACATACAACATATCAGTATATCTCATAATGTGTTACCGATAACGTTATGGAGTTAGTGATTTTTTATTCAGACCTACGTCACTATGTGACTTATGTTATGTCTGGGTTTTTACTTGAGCCTATAAAAAAAATTTGACACTTCAGATTTCTTTTTTAAAGTCAGGTCGCGAATGCTTGTGTTTTTTTTTTTTTTCGAAATTAGATTTTGGCAGAAGTGAACATTTTCTTAGAGAGCTGGCGTGAATGGTTTGTCTCCACTTGGGTATGTTTGTTTAATGACGTCATGGCGTTGACACGCTTACCAGACGTTTCTCACTTCTTGAGTGTGTTCGTGTGTGTGTGTTTGCAAACATGGGCACGTGATCTGTCTTCTGGAATGGTTGCTAAACTTCAAAAAATTTGTGATTTATACCTTGATACTTTGATTTATGCCTTGATACTTTGATTTATGCCTTGATACTTTGATTTATGCCTCGATACTTTGATTTATGCCTCGATACTTTGATTTATGCCTTGATACTTTGATTTATGCCTCGATACTTTGATTTATGCCTTGATACTTTGATTAATGCCTTGATACTTTGATTAATGCCTTGATACTTTGATTTATGCCTCGATACTTTGATTTATGCCTTGATACTTTGATTTATACCTCGATACTTTGATTTATGCCTTGATACTTTGATTTATGCCTTGATACTTTGATTTATGCCTTGATACTTTGATTTATGCCTCGATACTTTGATTTATGCCTTGATACTTTGATTTATGCCTCGATACTTTGATTTATGCCTCGATACTTTGATTTATGCCTTGATACTTTGATTTATGCCTCGATACTTTGATTTATGCCTCGATACTTTGATTTATGCCTCGATACTTTGATTTATGCCTCGATACTTTGATTTTTCCAAACAAGCTGTTTCATTAAATACATTTGTCAACGTTAAACCAAATAGCCCGCCAAGAAATGTATTCACGTCGTCTTCTAATGATACTATCTGACTTGTTGTCTGCAAACGTGGATGAAAACACTCAGCTACCATTTCCTGGAAAGTTTTAGTATATGAAGTACTTTTGAAATATCAACCTAGTTGATTGTATTGGGTTAGATTGTTTCTTGATTTGATCATATGCTTGTATAGAACCTAGAAAGGGGGGGGGGGATGCCCAAACTAAGACCCGCGGGCCACTTCGGCTCGTGACGCGGTGCTGACCTCGAAACGTCTGCCTAAACACTTCAAGAAGCCGGTGAGATTTCTTATTGTTGTTTCGGTGAAGTGACGCTGTGTCAGAAATGTTTATGGGCCAAATACTGATAGGTTTGGTCACAACTTTAATCTAGAACCGATATAGTTCTACCACATTAAGTTGCATAAAAGATGGTTTATTCTTAAAACATGAACGGCCATTAAATTCATGTTGTACAAAAATATTTATGAGTTAAAGGTGAAGTACAAATCGACACAGTTTTTTTGTTTGTTTTGGAACCAAAGTGCAAACTTACAAAATTCTTTCACTTGCACCAGTAGCTGATGCCCTAAAACGCACGTGAAACTACTTTTGTTTTCTACTATCATTAAATTAATACATCTTTGATTATTACCCGATAAGCGTTTATAAAATCGATGGGCGTACAATAGTATATCATGGAACTAGAAGTATAAATATATACATTTTTGTTGCTAAACAAATAATTTACGTATTCAATTTACCAAAAAAAAAAAGGGGGTTCGCTTCATTTCTCTAGCAGCAAAAGGACCAAAAGTAGCTTTACATCGATTTGAGCAGAAAAATGTAAATGATGGTTTTGATTTTCAGTTTCGCTTTAAAAAAAAAAAAGAAGATGTAAACGTGACGGACAGACAGTGGTATAGATAAGGTATAAATAAGGTATAGATAAGGTATAGATAAGGTATAGATAAGATTTAGATAAGGTATAGATAATACACAATGAAATAAAACAACGTTTCTTTTTCCCTACTTGAGAATTTGTTTCCCTTACAACTAGAGCTGCTTCCCCCTTGTCCTCGGCACTTCTTAGCACAAAGAGGCACGAGGAAGTCTTTGTGTTTTGTTGTCCAAGAGTGTAGGCATACATCTGACGGCTGCAGTATCTCCAGCGAGCTTCTCATACATTCCTGTTCTTTCTGTAGTTGTCTTTTGACGGATAGTCTTCAGAGGTAATCCCTTTTTAGGCTAGCTTTTTAGTAGTTATTTTTACTGTTGCTCTTGCTTCGCCGTTGAAAGTCTGTAAGTAGCTCTGGAAATCGTTTGTTCTTTGCTTTGTCTAAAGTGAGCACCTCTGTTATGCCTGTTAAGCGTAGGCCAGAATCAATTCTTTCTTTAATTATTTTGTTAAGAGAGAGCTGGCTTGCCAGAATGTGTGTTTGAATCAGCTAGGGCCCAGGATAATAGCCTAGTCAACCTGATTATTGTTTGACGAATGCTATGTGGCGATTTTCATAAAATGGAGGCACATAAGTAACTATCAACCTTTTTGGTGTATCCGGTGTTCAGAATACGGAAATAATATTTTTTGTGTGACTTTCTTATCACAGTAGAAAGAAATTAAAATAAAATGTGTAAAGAAAAAGCATATTACAGCGAATAACTATTAGTATGAAAATCTCCAATACGGACGAAAATAAAAACATGGGAGTCAGTTAAAAATGATAAAGATGTGGATTCTTTGTGATCCCTTACCTTCTTATCTTATATAATACAGACGTTACTTCAAAAAAGACTATGATTACGTCCTACGCGTCATGCATTCAGTCATGCATATTAACCAATGACTTAAATTCTGCCAAGTCACTGGTTTTCCTGGCTAGCTCAGGCAACCCATTCCATGCTCTAATAGCACTAGGGAAGAAGGAGTATTTGTACAAATTTGTCCTAGCATATGGGATGAGGAGTGTGCTTTTATTTTTGTGTCTTTCTGAGTATTTTATTAAATTTTGTTTTTGTATTTGAAGATAATGGTTCAGTGTTTTATGTATAATTGCTGCTTTACTTTTAAGTCTTCTATCCTGAAGGCTTTCTAAATTTAGTGATTTTACTAAAGGTGTTACTCTAGTCAAATGTGAATATTCGTTTGTTATGAATCTCACTGCTCTATTTTGTGTCTGTTCTAGTTTCTTAATGTTTTCTTGAGTTGGTGGTCCCAAACAGAGGATGTATATTCTATTATTGGCTTAACAAAGGTTAAATAACATTTTAGTTTTATGTTCTTATTTGATTCATAAAAATTTCTTTTAAATAAACGCTAATGCTTTGTTTGATAGTTTTATCAATATGGGGATTCCATGACAGTTTTTCATTTATTATAACACCTAGGTATTTTGCGTTTTTAGTTTGTGTTACTTGTTTGCCATGAATAAGATAAGTGGAATTAATTTGTTTTAGTTTTTTTGTTACTCTTAATAACTGACATTTTTCTGGGTGTAACGACATGCTCCAATTTAATTCCCATTTCTGTAATTCATCTAATTCTCTTTGTAAAATTTCTAAAATCCCTAAAAAGTGAAACTCAACGTGTACAATGGCTTCGTGGCACTTCAGCAAGGTAAAACTGCAGTCACAGCTAAGTTCAACATGTTTACGACATCAAGATCCTGTTTCTCCACTTTATGGTGATATTGATCAGGAATAGGCGCCCTATGGCCTACACGTGCTGGACCTGGCACGCCATGCCTTTTCAAGGACACGCTAAAAACTGAGACTAATCTAATATGGCCAAACACAATTCTAACAAAAACTTAGAATTAAATTCTGCTTTTTAGCGGCCCCCGTAAGGGGAAAAGCGCTATAAGGTTTGTGCAAAATGTCTGTCTGTCCGTCTGTCACACTCAGAAACTAGAAACTAGTTAAAGGTTTTTTTTCTGGTCAATAGCTGCTAAAATTTAAAAGAAAACATTAATGTTTGTTTATAAAGGCTAAGAATGCACTTTGGATGTAAATATCACGCACAATTTTTAAAATGAACTTTTTATGCAGCGACTTTCGTGCAGTAGCGTGACGAGCATCTGCTAGACATATGCCGCCTTGAGTTTGTGTGATAACACAAACTCTTTTTGTAATCTTGTTTTTTTCTTATCTTTCCAACAAAGAAAAGTAAAATTGAGTTCAATGATTTAAAAAATAAGAAATAATTCTTGATCGTTATTAAGGAAAAAAACGATGAGTTTACTTTCTATATTTAACGTAGTCCTACAGACTTGAGCAGGGTCGTCCAATAGAAATAAAACAGATGGCATTTTGAAACAAGGCTTTCTTATTGAGATGTTTCTTTAACATCATTCTTAGTACCAACGATGACCTCTTCTTATCTGTTCCCTCTACCAACAATCCTTAGACATTCCAGGTCAGTGTTTGCGTATCCAACACTAGATCCAGTCTGTATGAGTTGGTCATTATTTTTGTTGATATTGTTGAGAATGATGATGTTTTAGCCTACGCAAGGGACTTCAATAATGTTAAAATAGATCGTTATATTAACAATAATTCCCAAATGCTCATGACTGCATCCAGAACCAAACTCTTCTGACACCAGTTTCCAGAACCTTGACCTATTCTCCACATTATAAAAGTTATTTTATCTGTCAGAATTTCAGGCTTTTAAAAAGAAACAAACACCAGCCCATGTAATATCTAGATTACACTATGAATGTTCTAACAGACTGAGTTCTCTGAAAAGAAAAATAAAGTTCAGTTTTACATTCAACATCAACGCTGCACAACGGACACTGTGTACTCTTTTACTTCAAACAATGAACAATGCCAATCATTATTCCTCCCGCTTGTTCATATTCTTTTGCGTCACAATCAATAAAATAACATAATCATAATAATAATAATAATAATAGTGTCTTTGATTCTGAAGTATGAGTGAATGTAATGCATTTTACATGATGGAACAAGGTAATGAAGTCACTGTGACGCTATTAATCAAAGCAAAATGCAGTAAAAAGATTTTAAAACAGATGTTTGGCACAGTGCAGGGAAACATCCAGTAACACATCATACATCACTTGTAGCATCTCTGACAGAACACTTGACATATATCATCACTGAGAGAACACTGGACATGTAACATCACTGACAGAACACTTGACATATATCATCACTGACATAACATTGGACACGTAGCATCACTAACAGAACACTGGACATGTAACATCACAGACAGAATACTGGACATGTAGCATCCCTGACAGAACACTGGACATGTAACATCACTGAAAGAACACTGGACATGTAGCATCATTGACAGAACACTGAACATGTAACATCACTAACAGAACACTTGACATGCAACATCACTGACAGAAAACTGGAATTGTAGCATCACTGACAGAACACTGGACATGCA
The DNA here is from genome assembly GCA_030265305.1 of Biomphalaria pfeifferi. Classification (NCBI taxonomy): domain Eukaryota; kingdom Metazoa; phylum Mollusca; class Gastropoda; family Planorbidae; genus Biomphalaria; species Biomphalaria pfeifferi. Next base: position 1,598,308 of record JASAOG010000076.1, read on the forward strand.
GCATCATTGACAGAACACTGGACATGTAACATCACTGACAAAACACTGGACATGTAACATCACTGACAATACACTGGACATGTAACATTACTGACAGAACACTGGGCATGTAGCATCACTGACAGAACACTGGACATGCAGCATCATTGACAGAACACTGGACATGTAACATCACTGACAGAACACTGGACATGTAACATCACTGACAATACACTGGACATGTAACATTACTGACAGAACACATAGGCATGTAGCATCACTGACAGAACACTGGACATGTAACATCACTGACAGAACACTGGAAATGTAGCATCATTCGCCATGTTTATCTGCACCTACACTGAGTAAATCTTGTGTCAAATTATCATCTCCTAAGCTCTACTTAAATTTTTACTTGCTTTACAAAAATGAAATTAAGTTCAAGGACGAGAACTTTGAACCCTGAGTAGATCCTAAATGCGTGACCTATTCTAAGTAGTTGCTCCGTGCATTATTAAAGAAAAAACACAACTCCTTGACTGAAGAGCTTCATTAACTAATAGAAAAAAAATCAAATCATAATCAAAATAAGGGCACTTAATTTGGATGACTTTCCCTACTGAATGACAGCTTTTAAAGAACTAAAATAAAAACCATCCTCATTTTCGTGATTTAAATTTGATTTTGTTCCTTTTGGAAATTAAATTTGAAAATAAAATGTAACTTTCTGTTGTAAGTTTCGCATGTAATGTTAAAGAGAAACAGGGTTATAAACCTATAACTTGTGTCGTACAAATTGTTTGCTATAATTATGTATTTCCTCACGGATAATACAGAATATTTTATTATTATTATTATTATTAATATTATTATGTTAGAAATGAACGAGTATTCATTCTCTGGCGCTGCCATGGGTCGAGTTTTGTTAAAGGGAAACAAAATTCATCGTAGTCCCTTTATCAGTTTCCACTGAAGAATTTTCTGGCGATGTGGCAGGTCTGCAGCAGTATTGCCCTATGACAGGCAACGAGAATCTTCCTAGTAATGTTAAGTGCCTTGAATCAGTTGTCATTATCCCCTCGGTTGATATAACAATGGGCTACATTATTATTATTATTATTATTATCAATGGATAAAGTAATAGAAAAAGTAGAAAAAACGGGGGGGGGGGGTGTCTATAAAACTAAATGTCACAGTGACACAGTTCTTTGATTGAATTACTTTTTAAATTCTGAACCTATCATTTTGTACAACTATAGATTCATGAGACGCAAATGGCTAGCTACATGACCATTGGGCATATAAACAGGTAACAAACATCCAGACAGCAGATATTTGATATAAAACTAGTTTAAGCTAGATTAAATTGACTTGAACTCTCTGTACATTTAATCGTTGGGGTTGAACTTTGGTTTATGAAACCTTTCACCTTGGACAACCATGACATATAATTTTGTATCATAAATTTTATTTTTATAATCCTTAAAGTATCTGGCTTCGTTAGATTTATTAACATTAGAGCTAAAGATTTGTATCGAGATAATGTCCAGATAAGCAATACTTGTACAACAATTAGCACAGAAACAGAACCTATATTTGCTACATGAGGGAGACATGAGGCTAGATCAGGCTACTAAACTAAAATATTTATTGAATTAGACACATTTCAAGTTAAAGCCTTGTGTGCTGTGTATATGTTTTGTTGTGTGTATGAGTAGATGGCATGCTTTGGCTACATTTTTACAAATTATGAAACAATGGACAGACAACTCTAATGACAACACTGTGATGATAATGAATGTCTAGAACAGGGGTGGGCAACCTTTTTGTATCAAGGGCCTCATTAAAAAAAATTATACACAACTTAAAAAGATACGCTAGCTTACTGTGTATAATGTTTTGTAATTCATATTTACACTGTATGTGCATCCAGTCGTTATTTTTCCCCCACACACCACCTTGAGGAATTACAACAACAGCTAACAACTTTTGAAATCAATTTTACGATTAAAAAAAATTGCTGTTGTCTTTTAATATCACATTATCCCCACAAATATACAGTTATAATTAACGTGCAGTGTTTCACTTTTTAAATTTATGCATTATTTTCCGGAACTGTGGAACAAGCTTACTAGTTGTTACCCTTGTGACTGCTGTCAAATTACAGTCAGTCAACATTGACCAGTGATTATACTTGTTTAGTTTCCACACACAAAAAAAAAAAACGCTTGTTCACTGAATGAGACAATTTATGTTCCGGGAGTTAAATGTCGGGACGATCGAAACCTGCCCTCGTGGAGCATCACCAGAAAATGCTGAACATGTCCTTCAATTGTCCATACTAAATCAAGAGACCCGAAGAAGACTCTGGCCCCAAAACCATCCTATATAACAGAGTCTATTCGAAGAACTATCATCTCAGATATAGGATTATTGTTCTGAATTCTCTAACATGTAAAATGAGAACGAAGAAGAAGAAGAACAGATGTATGTGTACCCAAATAGTGTGAACAGCAGCAAGGTTTTTTAAGTGTGGAAATACAACTTCAGGCACCCACAGGACTCCCGTGGAGGTACTGACTGGAACTTCTCTTTGCATGGAGTTAAGTCCTCTGGAGCTGAATCAGCTTCTAGTGAGCTGATGGTATTGCAAAATGGTTGTTGACGTCTTAAAATTTGCTTTTATAAATTGAACAATGAAGGAATCAAAATAAGTGTTGTACTTTTCATCATTTCACTAGAAATAGTTTCATCTTTCAGCAAAGGAAATGACAAAACGTGTTTTCTTTTTCTTGCTTGTAGAAATGGGAAAGTTGTTTGAAAAGATTTAACATGCATTCACATTTCATATGGAAACAGCCAATTGCATAATAGACGACATATAATCACCAAATCTGTCTTCCACTTTACATTAGATATATTGGTAACTAAGTACATGCTAAGCGCTAGCAAATTCATTGAGTTGTTGTGTTACTTAATCGGTGCTACCTATGGCTAACAGCCCTAGCTCTAGATAGTTCGACTAATACTATTTTGTCAATATTATGTTGAAATGTTATGCAGCTTTGTGCAAAGTTTTCTGTTTATAGTTTATGGTTGGGATATTAAAATTTTTTTTTTTTTTCTCAGTCAAAGATTGAGTTCGATCAGTTGTTGCACTTGCCATCTTGTTCCAAGCCTATCCAACACTCAACACAGTTCTTTATAGCATTGCATAAATACTGATCAGAGATTGTGTCTTGAATTGAGTGTATTGATGTATAGCCGATAAGCATAATCTTCGTCTACTTGAAACTTTTTATAACGAGACAGTTTAAATAATTTGGAAGATTATATTTTTTAATATATTTGCATTTTTATTTGAATATACAGTGGGCACACTTGATTTCTGTAGGTGTCGGCGGGCCGCATGTGGCCAGCGGGCCGTAATTTGCCCACCCCTGGTTTAGAACGATACACCTCCCCCTCAATATGAAGAGTTGAACAAACAATAGAAAAAAAAACCAAAGCTTATCTAAGGCGAAGAAGCGCTAATTATTGAAATTTAATGAAAATTACAGGGTTTATCTCCCTTTCTACTATTTTAAACAAAATTAATAAATTAGTCTACTATTTTAAACAAAATTAATAAATTAGTACTAAAGGATTAATTAATTGGTTCATTTTTGGATTCATTCATGTTTGTCATGGACTATGAATAATTATGCAAAATTTCCACTTGATCCGAGAATGGGAGAAAAAATAAGTGGACTAAATCCATATAAACATCCACATCTCTTATTAAGCAGCATTTATTTTTCTTATTTCGACATCAAACAAATTAATTAATCACGAATAATTAATTAACTTATGGGTTAATTTTTTAAATTGATTTATGTCTTGTCAGGTTCAATGAATAATTGTGCAAAGATTTAACTTGATCCGAGAATTGGAAATGAGAGAAAAAACATGTTCAAACTTTTTACCAGATAGACAGATAGACACACAGACAGACAAATATAGTGAGTTGATATAAACTTGTAAAAATAAAAAAAATAAAAAAAGTAGCAAATACTTGATATTCTTCTGATAACTCGGCAAGCCCAAACTAATATTTTCCGATCATTGTGAATTATTATGAGAACCCGTTTGGTGAGCGGAACACCAGGACATTCTATTTTTTGACGTGATTTTATTAAAAAAAAGCAACAACAATACTTTGGAGCAAATAAAGAACCACACCGACAAATTTCGTTCATTTCAGTTCATCATTGCGTTGAATATTTCATTCATTTCTAAGTTTTATGTCTGAAATATTAGACACCATTCACAACGCTCAACGGGTCAATGGCCATCAAGGAAAACAAAGAATGAAGAAAGATGTTTTAGCCAAATATAAGAACTTCAATTGTCATGACTTAGAACTTTAGAATCCACTTTGTGGTCTATTCTAGAGGAAACAAATGCTGTTTACAAAAAAAAAACACAATAAGGTGTTGATTTATATTCTTGCTGTCAGGTTTCTCTAACGACCTAAAGCCTTATCCAGATGGAAGAGATACAAAATGATCTAGATTATCAAGTGAGAGTTGTTTTTTTCTTTTGTTTTCTTTACAAAGTACTATTAGATGAAAATGTCGGGCGTTCCACGCGTAATCTTTGCTTTTCTGAATGATGAGCTGATGGAAAAATAAAGCCGCTTCATCTAAGAAGTACATGATCGAGTTAATTTTGTTGCTGAACAGCTGAAGATTGACTGAGACGTTACAATCCTATACACTTCAATCCTGGTTTGTAAATGTTGATTGAGTAGTTTGTCTTTTTTCGTAAGATTTTGTTCTTCTTTTTGTCTTTCTTTGTGTCTTCCTATGTGGCTAGGCTGGTGGTTGTTAATCTTACCTTCTATCTAGAGTCTAGACACAAGATATTTTACAAGAAGTAAAACACAAGCGTTGGGAAATATAAGCTACATACAGAACATGGAAATAAAAGATGTTTTCTACATAGCCCGGCGAAGATCTATTCATTCTATTCGGCGTTCTATGGAATACCTAGGTATTCTGTTGAATGCCTGGATTTCACACTTTGCCAATAATATATATTTTTCATAAGATTTTTATCTTCTAGAGTATCAAAACTTCTAAAGAGGAGGAAATAACCAGATAAGAACTTTCTAAACGACTTTTTGTTTTCCAGACTTATCGAAAAATGGTGTCATACTTGTAGCACGTCAGATTGGCTTGCTAAATAATGTCCGCAACCCCGTCCGTTGTTATTAGCGACAAGTGACGCATCTCATCAACTGATACTTGTAAAAAATGTTGGCTTCAGAAGTAAAAAATAAATTATCAATATAACATTAAAATTAGGTGTAAAACCTTTTTAAAAAACTCTATTAAAGTCAGATATTTATGGAACCTTCAACCAGCTAGGACGCTGACCGCTGATCTCAAAAATGGCCCTAACGATTTTTATAGGAAGTTTACAGTTGATCTATATTGCTGAGAAAAGAATTACTAGCTCGTTGGCCCCCATGGGAAAATCTCTGTTATAATTTTTTAAAGTAAAACATAAATAAATGTAAATTTGTCTGGAGTATAAAACTTAGAATAGCTTAGATCTAGAGCCAACACCAATTTTGAATGGACTATTGCGTTTGGGAATTTCCGAATGTAGGTCTAAGGCATTATTGATGCAAGAGTATAATAAATTAATGTTGATGAAAATTTTGCGATTCATCTTCTAAGTCTAGATTTAAAGGCCTATCTTGGAATTATTCAATAATAATAAAAATAATAATAAACATGGCGTAGTAAGCCGTAGTGTACCGATTATCTGAGTTTATTTAAATTGGCTTCAAGTTTATTAAAACATAATCTAAACTTTACTTAAATTTTTTTAGCAAATCTAATACATATTACATCTAGATCTAGATCTAGACTAGATTTTAAGAGTTCTAAATCAGAAGTCTAGGTCTAGTGTTATATCTTGATGTCCATACAATGATAATATCAATAAATAATCAAAATAAATAAGTATGCAATACCCCCTGGCCGATCACGCATCTGACAGTGTCAAAATTTACGGGTTCGACACCCGGTTTGAACCAAATATTTTTCTAGTTATTTTTTTAAAATATTTGATTATATTATAAGCTGTATAATGGAGGTATTATCTTTTTGATAATATTTTTCTTGTCTTTTTTGCATTTAAGCTGCTAGTTCGCTAATACTTAGATTATTGCGCCACTTCCTTCTCTTCGATCACACAGAAATATTGAAGTAAAATGTCTTTGTGAGAAATTGACTGGAGACTTGCGCAATGTCTCGATGATTAGTTTGTCAAGTCATGACTACTTATCTAGTAGCATATCTTCTGAACTTTTTGCTCCACTGTACCAAATACTTGTACTAGTCTCCCCGTGAGACTATTTGTTTGAGAAACTCACGTGTTAAGAACATGAAATGTCCCATAGATAGAAGAACAAATAGTCTCTGTAGAGTCGTCTGCACAAATGTGATAAACGTTAGAAGTTTTCTCTTTTTTCCATTTTCTACAAATATTGCTAAACAATTTAACCAATACTGAGTATCTCCAGTGAATTTTGATTAGATTTCCTCTCCTAAAAGTAGCTGCTTGCCAGGCAGACAGCTTTAATTAGCCGACTGGTCGACCTGTAGTCATAAAGGTCTCATCCGCCTGTGCAGTTGTTGGGATTTGTCTCCTTCCGCCTGCCTAGTTGTTGGGATTTGTCTCCTTCCGCCTGCCTAGTTGTTGGGATTTGTCTCCTTCCGCCTGCCTAGTTGTTGGGATTAGAACTTTTTTTTTGCTCTCTTTCTTTTTCCCCAGAACTCTGTTAGTTAAGAGTCTAGACCTGTCAGTCATGGGTGACCTTGCTTGAATAATCCTCTCGGTGATGCTACAGTGAGTGACATTACTGTTTGCTGTCAGTGGCGTGTTACCAAACGCTTGACAGACTAGTCAGCACATTGACAGCTGAAAACATACACAAGTCACACGTGGGACAGAGTGGGGGACTGGGAGAGAATGACGTTAATGATGTCACATTGAATAAATGATGTCAGTTTGTGTAAATGATGTCTGTTTGTGTAAATGATGTCAGTTTGTGTAAATGATGTCTGTTTGTGTAAATGATGTCTGTTTGTGTAAATGATGTCTGTTTGTGTAAATGATGTCATTTTGTGAAAATGATGTCTGTTTGTGAAAATGATGTCTGTTTGTGAAAATGATGTCAGTTTGTGCAAATGATGTCTGTTTGTGTAAATGATGTCATTTTGTGTAAATGATGTCTGTTTTTGTAAATGATGTCATTTTGTGAAAATGATGTCTGTTTGTGAAAATGATGTAAGTTTGTGTAAATGATGTCAGTTTGTGTAAATTATGTCTGTTTGTGTAAATGATAACGCAATTTACAATTTGACAAGGACTGATAGCAAAAGATGTCAATTTATAAATATAACTGAAGGACTACCGGGATCTACTCTAAGCCTAAAGGCACTGGATGGACCCGAGGGGGGGGGGGGTGAGTGGAGCGTGTGGTTGCTTGCTTTCCTATTCACGCCTGATACTAGATCTGCTGTTGTTTTTGTTCTACTGTTGGCAGACAAACTATGAAATGTCTTGTTTAGCGGCACGATAACAATTCTCGAAATTCGGTTAGCGTTATCCCTTGAAGAAGCAGAACTTTTAGAGTTAGATTTCCCATTGTTGAACTTAGCGCTGGTCTATAGTTTGTGTTTCGTATGTTCTTTGTGGAAATGCGCTTTACATAATATTCAAGCACAACTCTGTAATATTGTCGAGAGCGTTAGTTGCTTGTTTGTTTGACGATTGTTGGACGTTTGTACAGAAAGTATTATCAGGTTCTATCCCAAACCTCCTGCTTGGGGCGAATGGGGCTCGAACATCGTGAGCACATCACACTAACAAGTAGCCAATATGTTATTTTTTCTCTAGTTCCTCTTGGTCGTATTCCCACTTTCTTTAAAGCCTCGCAGATGTAGATTTATTGGCCTCTGGTGAGAATTGAGGAGCCAGGCATTTACTTTGGAATACGCAAACTGATGAATGAAGGCTGCTTGAGGTTATTAAGTTTTTTTGTGTCATTATGTGTGTGTGTGTGATGATAATTTGTTACCTGTCAGAGGTAAAGGTCGATACATTTACACCAGGAAGCTGTGAAACCTGAGCTAATCAAATGCTTGTACTTTAGATCTAGGTTGAATGAATTTTAAAAAATGCTAATGTTGGATGATTTTGCAGCTAAACGTAAGACAGAGTAGGCATACTTTACAAATGTGACTTGAAGTAGAATCAAACTGAACTATACTGTCATTCATTGCAGTTGACGCAATGTGAGACTTTTTGTAACACAGGTTTGAAGAAGTCACATACAGACTCGGGCAGTTCAATGATGGGATGAAGTTGATCTGGACTACAGTATTCCATCCAAAGTTAATTTAAGTACATAGATTCAAATAGTTCAACTAATTACAAGAAATGGTATGTAGTAAAGTTGAATCCAACAGTGTATGGTTTTCTTACAGACTCACAATTTTTAATTAAGAGCCCCGACTTTCTTAACCCCACCTTTTCTTGAAGGCTTCCTTCCTCCCTTAAAATTGTCCCAATGAGTTTGTTGTGAATAATAGCTATTTGAAGTTAAATATGTATTATTTCACTATCTATATACTTCTTAATTGTATATCAGTTTAATCCTTTAGGTGTCCGAAAATCTTATCTGGCAATGATATATAATAGCTGTACTTATAAAGGGCCCCGTATCTCAAATAGCTTGGGGTATTATCAAGTCCTGGAACCCATATTTAACTGTCTGCACTGAACAGCTGACTGGACTCGCGCTCATTTCTAGCATTGTCCTGGCCTTTTTCCAGCATCTAAGAAACAGACCAGATATTGTTTTTATCGAGTTGCTTCTCATAAAAATTTGAGGACCACTCAAGCTCATTTCAGTGGTTTAAGTCGTACTACGGATGTTTTAACTACTCACAACTGTTGGTCTCACGAGACAAGAACCAGAACCTAACTATCAAAGCCGTCCGATATTAGGCGAGTTCTTCTCTCTTGTTTTTCTTTTCTTTTTTCCATATCAGAAACTTTTATCTTCGTTTGACATTTCTGGATTTGTGTTTTTCTATCATCTGGGTTTTTAGGATGATTTTTTAAAAATACAATATCATGTGTGTGTGTGTGTTGATGCTGACAATGTAGTCAATTCATCGAGCTCTGTTGATGATTGGAAACAGAAATCTCTTGTAGGTTGGAAGTAATATTACATTTAGAAACATAATTAGAACAAAGATCACATTTGGACGTGAATGAAAAGGCGGCAGCAATATTTCTATGTGCAATATTTCTATGTGCAATATTTCTATGTGCAATGAATTTCTTTAAGCCTCTATTGAGCTAACACAACTTCAAAGCAAATAACCAAAGATCTTTATTTACCCCCAAGAAATGTAATCACCTGTCGTTAAGTAAGCATCTATATTGTGGAAGATTTGAGGGCTGCATATTTGTGTCAATAATGTTTCTCTACCTTATGACCAGGTATTTCGAGAAAATGCCCAATACCTCAATCCTTGTGTCACTATTACAACAGATACAACAACAGTAGTTATTCTGAAAACATTTGAAATCGTGTTTCAAATATCATTCTAAGATGTTGTGCATGAATTTTAAATTTGTGATTTGGGAAACGGGATATGTTCTTAATGCGAGTGCTTTTATTTCAAATTCAATGTGCTGATATTTAGATTCAATGTGCTTATATTTCAAATTCGATGTGCTTACATTTCATATTCAATGTGCTTTTATTTCAAATTCAATGTGCTTTTATTTCAAATTCAATGTGCTTTTATTTCAAATTCAATGCGCTTATATTTCAAATTCAATGCGCTTATATTTCAAATCCAATGTGCTTTTATTTCCAATTCAATGTGCTTTAAACTAATTTCTAGCATTGTATTTTGTTACATTGTTTCCTCTATGTAATCCTTGCAAGTACATTAGAATGTCAAAGCTGAACAACTATGCAAGCTGGCAATACTGTTGCATATTTAATGTCAGCTAGATGTATTCTGCCGAGTCTTTATCATTTTAACCACTATAATATTAGGTCCCCCCCCTTGTCCCCATTCTCCCCCTCTCTCTTCTCTCTGCCCTCTCTCTGCCCTCTATCTCCCCTCTCTCTGCCCCTCTCTTTTCTCTCTCTCTTCTCATCTCCCCCTCTTCTTTTCTCTCTCTCTTCTCTCTCCCCTCTCTCTTTCTCTCTCTCTTCTCTCTCCCCCTCTCTTCTCTGTCCCCTCTCTCTCCCCTCCTCTCTCCATCTCTCTCTTCTCTCTCCTTCTCTCTCCCCTCTCCCTTTTCTCTCACATTTCTCCCTCCTCTCTCCTCTTTTCTCTCTCCCCTCTCTCTTTTCTCTCTCCCCCCTCTCTCCTCTCTCTCCCCTCTCTCCCCTCTCTCCATCTTCTCCCTCTCTCTCCCCTCTCTCTCACTCTCTCTCCCCCCTCTCTCCTCTCTCTCCCTCTCTTCTCTGTCCCCTCTCTCTCCCCTCTCTCCCATCTCTCTCTTCTCTCTCTCTTCTCTCTCCCCCTCTCCTTTTCTCTCACTTTCTCCTCTCTCTCTCTCTTTTCTCTCTCCCCTCTCTCTTTTCTCTCTCCCCCTCTCTCCTCTCTCTCCCCTCTCTCTCCTCTCTTCTCCCTCTCTCTCCCTCTCTCTCCCTCTCTCTCCTCTCTCTCCTCCCCCTCTCTCCTCTCTCTCCACCTCTCTCCACTCTCTCACCTCTCCCCTCTCGTCCTCTCTACCTTCCCCCTTCATCTCTCACTCTCTCCACTCTCTTCTTCTATCCTTTCTCTCTCCCCTCTCTCTCTCCTCTCTTCTCCCCGCTCTCTTTTCTCTCTCTCACTTTTCTCTCCCCTCTCTCTTTTCTCTCTCTCTCTTTTCTCCTCACTCTCTTTTCTCTCTCTCTTTCTCTCTCCTTCTCTCTTTTTCTCTCTCCCCCTCTCTCTCCCCGCTCTCTTTTCTCTCTACCCTCTCTCTTTTCTCTCTCTCTTCTCTCTCCCCTCTCTCTTTTCTCTCTCCCCTCTCTCTCCCTCTCTCTCTTCTCTCTCCCTCTTTCTTTCTCTCTCTCTTCTCTCTCCCCTCTCTCTTTTCTCTCTCCCTCTCTCTCTTCTCTCTCCCCTCTCTCTTTTCTCTCTCCCCTCTCTCTCCCCTCTCTCTCTTCTCTCTCCCTCTTTCTTTTCTCTCTCTCTTCTCTCTCCCCTCTCTCTTTTCTCTCTCCTCTCTCTCTTCTCTCTCCACTCTCTCTTTTCTCTCTCTTTCTCTCTTCTCTTCTCTCTCCCCTATCTCTTTCTCTCTCTCTTCTCTCTCCCCTCTTTCTCCCTCTCTCTCCCCTCTCTCTTTCTCTCTCTCTTTATCTCCCCTCTCTCTTTTCTCTCTCTTTTCTCTCTCTCCCTCTCTCTTTTCTCTCTCTCTTCTCTCTCCCCTCTCTCTTTTCTCTCTCCCCTCTCTCTTTTCTATCTCCCTCTCTCTCCCTCTCTCTCTTCTCTCTCCCCTCTCTCTCTTCTCTCTCTCCCTCTCTCCCCTCTCTCTTCTCTCATCCCCCTCTCTCCCCTCTCTTCCTCTCTCATCTTTTCTCTCTCCCCTCTCTCTCTTCTCTCTCCCCCCCTCTCTCCCCCCTCTCTCCCCTCTCTCTCTTCTCTCTCCCCTCTCTCTTTTCTCTCTCCCCTCTCTCTTTTCTCTCTCCCCTCTCTCTCTCTTCTCTCTCCCCTCTCTCTCTTCTCTCTCCCCTCTCTCTCTCCCCTCTCTCCCCTCTCTCTCCCCTCTCTCCCCTCTCTCTTTTCTCTCTCCCGTCTCTCTTTTCTCTCTCCCCTCTCTCTCCCCCACTCTCTTTCCCCTCTCTCTCTTCTCTCTCCCCTCTCTCTTTTCTCTTTCCCCTCTCTCTCCCCTCTCTCTTTTCTCTCTCTCTTTACTCTCCCCTCTCTCTTTTCTCTCTCTTTTCTCTCTCCCCCTCTCTCTCCCCTTTCTCTTTTCTCTCTCTCTTCTCTCTCCCCTCTCTCTTTTCTCTCTCCCCTCTCTCTTTTCTCTCTCCCCTCTCTCTTTTCTATTTCCCCTCTCTCTCCCCTCTCTCTCTTCTCTCTCCCCTCTCTCTCCCCTCTCTCTTTTCTCTCTCCCCTGTCTCTTTTTTCTCTCCCCTCTCTCTTTTCTCTCTCTCTTCTCTCTCCCCTCACCCGCTCTCTCCCCTCTCTCTTTGACTCTCTCCCCTCTATCTCGTCTCTTTCTCTCTCCCCTCTCTCTCTCTCTCCTCCCTCCTCTTCTTCTCTCTCTCTCTTCTCCCCCTTTCTCTTTTCTCTCTCCCTCTCTCTCTTCTCTGCTCCCTCTCTTCTCTCTCTCTTCTCCCCTCTCTCCCCTCTCTCCTCTTCTCATTCTCTCGTCCCCTCTCTCTTCTTCTCTCTTCCCCTCTCTCCCCTCTCTCCCATCTCCTTCTCACTCCATCTCTTCTCCTCTCCCCTCTCTTCCCCCACTCTCCCCTCTCCCTCTCTCTCTCCCCCTCTCTCCCTCTCCTCTTTTCTCTCTCTCTCTCCTCTCTCACTCTCTCCCTCTCTCTTCTCTCTCCCTCTCTTCTCTCCTCCCTCTCTCTCTCTCTCTCTTCTTCTCTCTCCCCCTCTCTCTCCCCTCTCTCTTTTCTCTCTCCCCTCTCTATTTTTCTCTCTCCCCTCTCTCTCCCCTCTCTCTCTCTTCTCTCTCCCCTCTCTCTCTTCTCTCTCCCCTCTCTCTCTTCTCTCTCCCCTCTCTCTTTTCTCTCTCCCCTCTCCCCTCTCTCTCCCCCTCTCTCTCCTCTCTCTCTCTTCTCTCTCCCCTCCTCCCTCTCTCCCCTCTTTCTCCCCTCTCTTCCCTCTCTCTCCCCTCTCTCTTCTCTCTCCCCTCTCTCCTCTCTCTCTCCCCTCTCTCCCCTCTCTCCTCTCTCTCCCCTCTCTTTCCCCTCTCTCTCCCCTCTCCCCTCTCTCTCTTTTCTCTCTCCTCTCTCTCCTCTCTCTCTCCTCTCTCTCTTTTCTCTCTCCCCTCTCTCTCTTCTCTCTCCCCTCTCTCTCCCCCTCTCCTCTCTTCTCTCTCCCCTCTCTCTCCTCTCTCTCTTTTCTCTCTCCCCTCTCTATTTTTTCTCTCCCCTCTCTCTCCCCTCTCTCTCTCTTCTCTCTCCCCTCTCTCTCCCCCCTCTCTCTCTCCTCTCTCTCCCCTCTCTCTCTCTTCTCTCTCCCCCTCTCTCCCCCCTCTCCCCTCTTCTCTCCCTCTCTCTCCCCTCTCTCTCTCCCTCTCTCTCCCCTCTCTCTTCTCTCTTTCCTCTCTCTCTTCTCTCTCCCCTCTCCCCCCTCTCTCCTCTCTCTCCCCTCTCTCCTCTCCCCTCTCTCTCTCCTCTCCCCTCTCTCTCCCCTCTCTCTCCCCTCTCTCTCCCCTCTCTCCCCCTCTCTCTCTCCTCTCTCTCCGCTCTCTCCCCTCTCTCTCCCCTCTCTCCCCCTCTCTCTTCTCCGATTTGCTCTGTACACATTTGCAGGCTTTTAAAATTCAATATTTGCATTATATACCAATGACTTTGTTTTACTTGTAGGTATCTAAAAACATGAGATTTTTTTATCGAATGTTATCAAAACAACAAAATAAAAGCTGAACCATAGACCTAAATATATTATATCTAGACTGGACATGGTGATCTTTTAACACTACAAAAATGTGAAATTTTTTTTGAAAGTTGATTCAAGATAAGATAAGATAAGATAATTTTATTGATCCAATTAAATGGAAATTCAGTTTGACTACAATTGACAACATCAGCGTAACTACTGTACAATAACAGTATAGATGAAAATTCGAAAAACATTCACACACGAAACACATACACATTCACAACCAGCGCTTTATGAATTTGACTTCTATTTACTTCTCGATGACGACAGCTGATCTTGTAATACTCTGACCGAAAGTGGGATAAAGGAGTTTGTAAATCTTTCAGTTTTAGTCCTAATGGAAAGGAGACGACCACTTCGTTCAGATCTTATGTAACAGTGGTTTAATGGGTGCAAGTTGTTCTTAAAAATCGAGAGTGTTTTTGAAAGGCATCTTTCATGAAAAAGTTCTTCAAGAGATGGTAGCTGTATTCGAGTGATATGCGATACTTTTTTAATTAGTCTATTTAGTCTAAGGCGTTGTTTTGTAAAGTAGTTATTAGAAGTAAAGTTGTTTTTTTCAACCCTAACCTATGTAACAGAATTTAATTTTTAGATCTAGATCATAGATATTGTTACGAATGAACAGTGACAGGTAGAGGTCACTATGTGTGACCCCGGCGAGATGACACAGCACCGAGTGTTCTCTGGAATCTATACGTGTAAATTAAGACAGGTTGTGACGTCCCCTCAGGTGTTGTTCCAGAGGACGAACAGATCTACGAAGGGGGCAGTGTTATAAATGAACAGTGACAGTTAGAGGTCACTACGTGTGACCTCGGCGAGATGACAGGTGTTCTCTCTCTCTCTCTCTCTCTCGGCGATTAGAATTATTATGTCTATTATAAAAAACAACAACAGTTTTTAATGACAAATTGCAGGGATCCCATGAAATGTTACAAATGAAGTAATAATTGTTACTTGTGTACATCTACATGTACACTCCTTATAACTGTAAAGCAGTATGTGATGTATTGGTGTATGTTTGTGTGTGTGTGTGTGCGTAGTGAAAGCCGTTTAATAGCTAGGTCACTTGTTGGAACCGATTCCTAAACTACGAACACAATCTTATAGTCTGTGTACTGTTCCTGCAATCGGACAATCCGATCAGTCAAGATAAAAATTATTGATAAATATCTAGAGTCTGTGTATTGTAATTTTCTATAAGTTTTGTGTTCTATTGAAGTCAACATCCATTTTAAAAAAAATAAGGTCACTCAATTCTAATGTCTGTTCCACTGAATGTCTGACGGCACTGATTCTAAAGTGACCTTGAGTTGTTCAAGTCGGAAAAAAAAGAGTCAACCAGCTTACTAGATATTTGTGTGTGTGTGGTACAATACCAATACATATACTTCTAATAGCGTTGGCTAAGTCTAAATCTTTAATATAAAACCAAATTTAAGCTACTTTCAAACAAATAAGATTACTAAAATGTTTAATAAAATAATAACTGCAATAACCTTGACATTGCTTTTTTGATTTCTGTATAAAAACATCCGTGAAGACCAAAACCAATCTTTTAGAGTACAAGAAAGTTCCAATAAGATTTGACTTTCAAAAACCAGAAGGTATATATATATATTGACAGAGAGAGAGAGAGAGAGAGACAGAGATAGAGATGGAGTGGAGTTAGAGAAAAAAACAAAACTGCTGGACATTCAAGTCTTATATAAAATGAAGACATTGCAATCGAATGGGATTCGTATGTCGGTCGTACACCAGGCTTCGAAAGTAACTTGATCGTTCAGTACACCAAAACACACTTCCCTTCCTCAAGTCGTATTTCTATGTAAATGACAAACTTCTGTCGTAGCGCCAATGTTGTAACAAGGAGGTTCTCAAACTTTTTGACCGGAGACCCCTTTATAGAGTCAAAACTTTGCACGGACCCCTAAGTAAAAAAACTAAATAAAAGTATATATATGTAACAAATATAAAAACAATGTCAATGGAGTGTATATTGTACACTTGTCTTAAACACAACTTTTTAAATCTTATATTTAACCCATCCTCCCCCCCCCCCCTTCCCCCCAAAAAATCAAAACTTGGATGAAGTTGATGAGATTTTATGAGTTTATTCATGACGGGAAAGCAGTGGACAACTTCTATACTATCACCCATAATGCCTGATATACATTTGGATGTTTTTGTGACTAGAATTTGTGGTACCTTTGTTTACACTTTGGCTAAAGTTCCTTGTTTGTGGATATTCAATACGCTGCTCCTGCATGGGTATGGATTCATCTGTCAATTGCAACTGGCGATCTCTCGGACAGCAACAGAGTAGAAAGAGAAGCTGGGGCTTTAGTTTAGGTCCTCATAGAATTGTACGTCATATATTAAACAGCAGTACACAGAAGTGAGTACGTCATAGACTAAACAGCTGTACACAGAAGTGAGGCTCGAGTTGATTATTAATCAAATTATTCGACCTTTTATCGAAGAAGTAATTTCAATTGTATACAATTTTCCTCTCCCTAAGGACCCCTTTCGGTCGACTCGAGTCCGAGTACCTCAGTTTTAGAACCACTGTTGTAACATCATAGGCGAAAATGTAAAATTTTTCGAAACAAAACTAATCAGATTTACAATAGTAATGGGTCGTTGTACTATAGGGAGTTGATTCTTCTCTAACATTGTCTTTACAAATATCTAAAAGTGATAATTTAAACACAAACTTAATTTAAACCAACGTTTCTTAACACGGCTTTATTTTAAACACAAAATTATTTTAAATATCTGAAAATGTAGCTATTGATATATACATTATGCGTCGCAGGTAGTGTAAGGTGGAATCTATTTAATTTTTGTTCTTAACGCATGTAGGTTGCCCAGCTCTCACTGCCATAAAGAAGTGTGCTCAGAACGCAGGCATCGTAGACTAGGATTTTGTTTGCCCTAGTCAATTTGGTATTTTCCCACACGCGCTTGGAGAGTTTTGCAATTGATGCAGAAGCCTTTCCTATTCTTTTTGTCAGTTCAGTTCTAAATCTAGGTTGCTGGCTATTGTTGTTCCCACGTATGTGAATTCCTGCACCACAGTAGTTCCTGCACCATAGTATGGTGTAAGTATATATTTATTCAGGGCCGGATTTTAGGGAGTGCAGGGGCGGGGCTACCTCCCAGGGAATCTAAATGAAAGGGACTCCACAATAGAGAAACAAAATCCATATTTCGACGAATCAACGACTTTTCGTTTTTTTGCCATATGATATACATTTGTTTCGCATTTTACCGACAGTATTTTCAATCTTACAGTAGGCAACACTATCTTGGTTAAGAAGTATCCGCTTAGAGCGTGCTCGTATTATGTGAAGGCAGCTCCGGATTTACTGCAGTTCGCAAAACCCAAAATATAAAATGTTTTGGACCAAAATGTGCATAGTGAATATTAAAAAATGTGGGAGAATGATATTAAATGTACAAGTCCTCTACTTCTGCTAAAATATGGCTTGCTTTTAACAATAAATATTATTATTACTAAGTGTATTTGATTCAAGCTTTCGAAAACGTGTAGCGGCCTCCACAAAACTCCTGCCCTGAGGCGTCCACTTGCTTAAATCCGACTCTGTATATATTATTATTTAATTGTTATTCTTTGAAGACAAACAGATGGCTAACTTCAGAACTTTGTTTTCCGAGCCCTGCAGTGATCAACGTCTCAGTCCAAACAAGTCTCCCTGCTGTGGTAGTCTGTACTGGATCTGACCAGGACTTGATGTACCATACAGAGTACCATACACTGACTTCGTTTATAACTCGAATCTGTTGACCCACGGGTCATTGACTTCATTACTCGACGCCTTGGCTGTCCCTGCCCACCACTGACTAAATAAGACATTGATAACTTAGTGTTGCTAGCATAATATAAATATTTGTCATCCACTGATTTGGATGGTGGTTGGCTTATATGGTGGTTGGCTTATATGATGGTTGGCTTATATGGTGGTTGGCTTATATGGTGGTTGGCTTATATGATGGTTGGCTTATATGGTGGTTGGCTTATATGGTGGTTGGTTTCCAAGTTGTTTCTGAAACTCTCAGTTCACTACTTAAGGACGGAAAGCTTATATAATACATTCTATTTTTTTTTATAGACAAAGAAATGCCAAGAAGTAACATTGTTACATAAAGGTAATATAAGGTCTTATGTTATAACAGGATATTATTTTATCATTTAGAACCTCAAGGCTTTTGTAAAAATAATATTTGGTGTTCACATTACAAATAACTATCTCCTAATTTTTACCCAGACCTAAAAGTTTTCAACTTTTTAATCAACTACATTTCAATGGAATAATACAATTCTGTAGAACTATAGCAAATAAAAGATATACACATGTAAATGTATATGTAAATTAAAATAATTGTAATTTCTTCGCTCACCCTGTGACCGCAGCTTTGTCTCTAGGATTGGCTTCTTTAGTCATACAAGAAGTTGCAAAGAGAAAAGATCGTCTCTCGAGACGTCAAATGCCACAGAATGCAGACAAAGCCGAGAATGTGAAAAATACATACATATATGTACTATATTTATCTATACTATAAAGCAGAAAGTAAGACGGATGTATGCATGGGTGTATGCCCCGCATAGAAATCTAAACCGTTTGACCAACCTTCATAAAATTTGGCATAAATGTTCCTAGGGTACTAACTGGAACCGTGACGTATGTTTAGTAGCCCTAAAACAAACTAAAGACCCACAAAAACAATTTGCCCAACTCTATGAAAGTATTTGTATTTCATTGATCTAGGCCATGTTTAGCGCATGTTTAGATTGAAAGGAACTAGATCTAGATATAATTTTTAAAACTTCGATTTGCACAGATAGTTTGTTTACTTTGACACATGAAAATACAAATTATAGTCTTTTGATTTCATTATTTAATAAAAGTAACCTTCAAATTTGTGTTTCAAAAGTATTTTTACATAAATTCGTTCCTTATATCTGCGAATTTAGAATTCCTGACGTACATTCAATCATCAGACAAGACCGAAATTTTACACATCTCTCTATTCCTAGCTCTAAAACTCTAATTCAACTCTAAGATGATAGAACTTCTCTTCGCAAAGATAGTTTTATACTTCAACACATGAACATACCAATTATAGTCTCTTCATTTCATATTTTTATCAAATTAACATTCAAATTTGTTTTTCTAAAGGATTTTTCATACATTCGTTCGCTATAACTGCGAAGCCGTGTTGACATACGATTTAATAGTTCCATTCATGAGTCACGTACATCGAACAAAAAAGGTCACGCATGCGCAGAGCGAAGCCTCCACGCACGCGCAGAATGAACTCTATCCAAGCCAATATTTAACTCTAGATTAGTCTAGATCTATCTCTAACTCAATATCTAATTCAAAGATGATAGATCTACTTTATACATAACATATGAACATACAAAATAAAGTCTATTCATTTCATATTTTAATCAAATTTATGTAGCAAATGTTTTTATTTGAAAAAAATGGATTTAGGTCGATTAGCTATTTAAATAGCTCCAATCCTACTATTTTTACATTAACGCATTCGCTTTACCAATAACATTATTATTTCGTTTAATTGTTTATAAAACACTCTCAGTGACTAAATCGGCAGTGATAGGCAAATTAAGACCCGCGGGCAACATTTGGCTAGTATATATATATATATATATATTGTTATATATATAACAAAAGGGCTAACTGTGTGTGATTGGCTGACATAGGTGACACAGGCTAGTTATACAGTTTAGCGTGCTATATTGAAAGGCAAGGGACAGTACTGGCATGAACTTTGCACGTGAATAGCACCCGTGTTATGCTCATCTGATCATAAGCCTGCGCAGAACAGAGACACAGTGTGTAGGAAAGCGGCAGTTCAAGACCGGAGAGCGTTGAGACCGGGACTGCTAGTCAGCCATGAAGTCGGTCCTGGTGCAGTCCTCCAGTGAAACGTACGAGTCCAGGAAGAGACTAGAGTTTATGAGTTTAGTACAGTGATATACAGTCTAACTTTGTAGTAGTTGATTGTGTTGCCAATTGTGTCATATTGGCTGTTTTATTTGACCCTTATTAAAGTATCAGATTATTTGGAGCCTTGTTATCAAGTTCTTGATGTGTTGTGTTGTGTTTAGCAGTATTTACAGAAGGCCTGATTAGGAGAGAGGATCGTAACAATATATATATATACAGAAAAGTGAGAGAGAGAGAGAGAGAGAGAGAGAGAGAGTGCTTGTAACAACCTCTTGACCATGTCTAATCTCAGCACGAAGGTTAAACCGACATTTCATCTCAATGAGCGCATGGAAACGTTTTTTTTCCTCCTTGCTATTCAACCATTTCTTTGAGAAATGATGCGAGCTTGACGTTCCATTGCTACATTTGTTACTAGTTGCGTTAGATAACACTAACCCATATATCGTTAAAGTATCCAAATGAAAATCATTTAAAATTTTTTCATAGTAAGCAAACAAATATCTTCTTACTACTCCAGCTGTTCAATATTACACTAGCAGCAGTGGAGAATGGGGTCTGTGTGTTTTGTCGTCGCATTAAAGAATACAGGACGCATTTGAAAAGATGATACTGAAACAAATGGCTGGTAACTAACTTTCATTAGCATACCATCACTTCAGTTTTTTCACCGAGTTAAAAATAGAGATAATTAATTCATTAAATAAAACAGAATGAAAACTAATTAAAGTAACAGCATCCATCTCCATTAGCAGACGAATCAGACTAGCACGATCTGGTGGCAAGTGAATTGTGCTTTGTTTGGAAACAAAACATTGATGATCAATTGAATAATAGGATTGGGAGGGGGGAGGGAATCACATTCCTGTCAATGTACAAGCAGTCAATGGTGTTTATGCACCAGACAAAACCAGATTTGTATTTTTAGGTTTACCTGCTCTTGTCTGTTTGATGTCCTGACGAGTGAGCTCAAAAGCATGTTCCATGTTCACCAAAATGTTGCCTTCGTTTTAATCTCTCAAATCTGTTTTGTTGGAAATGTTGCCCTAGTTCAGCGTTTCATTGGCTGCTGGTCCTCCTGAAACTTCAACTGCCTTGTAAATGAAGATGATCATGTAATAAAGAAAAAAAAAGGACATGCAAATAGCCAAAATAACTTTTCAACACCGACGGGCGGGGTGGG
This sequence comes from Biomphalaria pfeifferi, assembly GCA_030265305.1. NCBI lineage: Eukaryota > Metazoa > Mollusca > Gastropoda > Planorbidae > Biomphalaria > Biomphalaria pfeifferi. The sequence continues at coordinate 1,619,175 of JASAOG010000076.1, forward strand.
TCAGAGGGCGGAATAATCAATAATAACCTCCCAATTCACTTAGCGGCAGGAAATGACGTCATTAAGTCTGGGGACAGCCATGGAACACGATTCTTCCTTGGCTCTGACCAGCTCATTTGTCATGGCTGCAATAGTACAGTCCATCCCGAGACTGTCCCTGCATGCTAAAGTAGACATTTTGTGGGAATTCCTTTGTATATTCCATATACTAGAGACACAGTTCTCTTTAGTTCACTGTCTGATCTGTTTCTGTTATAACTTCTTCAGGTCTCTCAGTTCTGTTGAAATGAAACAGACGGCCACGTGGTTTTTTCTTCAAGAATTAAATCCATTTTTTTGTGTGTGTAGCTGTCTTCAAATCAATTTTTTTTCAAGATACAGAAAATTAAGACATTCAATTAAAATTAATTTGTTAGAAGGAAAACTGATTTAGATGTCAATAAAAGATTTCTTTTGTTTACAACATCTCTACCCTTTTTCTTTCTTTCTCTTTGTTTCTCTCTCTCTCTCTCTCTCTTGCTTTTAAATGTAATGTTTTTTTTTTTCATTTTCTCTTTGTGTCTCCTCTCGTGTTGTCAGCTTCTTGTTAATCTTTCATTTATTAGCAGTTATAGAAACACTTGCATAGAGATTAACAACACTCACAGTCTGGCTAGAAGTTTCTTTTTCCTCATCCAAGTTTCTGTTTCCATGTTCAAACTGAATTCAAAATGTTCCTGAAATAGTTTTTTTTACATTTACATTTTGTCTTTCTGTGTCCAAGTGTTGGATTCTGTTAGGTTTGTATTTAGAAAAGAAATCAAAAAAGCTTTTATGAATTTTTTAAAATCGTATTTCGTTGACTTTCCATGTATTTGTGCACAAAGTTATACTGAGCATAAACTTAATTTATCTTACACTATCAAGTTGTCGCAACATTTAGCAAGCTTCACATATAATTTATAACATAATAATAGTACAGTACCTACAGTTATAATCTTGCTATTACTTCATCAATCCAAATTGGACCGGGTCTGTCGTTAACTAGTAAGTCTGACTTCCTCTTGTTTGTGACCAGAACACATTGGCTGACATTCTTACGAGCTGTGGAAATTAATTTAATTTTCGTAGGACTATACTTTCGATATATTGTATAGAACCATTCGTTACCATTAGATCATCTGCACTTCAAAACAACACCTTTCTAGGAAGAATCGATAAAGCAGTTTTAGTCTGAATCGATGTCGACTGTATTCACCTTCAACTCATCCTTTCTACTGTTACATTTGTTTTTGAATACTTTCGTTTCAAATTGCTCAGCACAGTAGGGCTTACAAATAAGTCCAAATTAACTGCAACTACTAGCAAATTAACAAAATAAAAATAGAGAATTCGGTGGTTAAAATTTAATTGAATAAAAAAACGGAAGTTTGCTAGAGTTTTTATCTTATTTTGCCCAGGGGCGTAGATAGGAATTTTCCATAGTTTGGGGACGGGGGGGGGATTGACCTCTTTGGGGACTCTGCATTTTGCGTAATATTTAATTTTAAATGTAAAAAACACTCATTTGGGGGCCCCATCTAGTGCGGGCCCGAGGGGATTTTCGATTTCTTCCTCTTCCCACCCTAATTACACCACTATTATTAATTTTCTCACTGAATGCAAATCTTGTTCTGAAGACATCAAGCTTGTCCTTCATGAGACATAACAGCGTGCATCGGAGACTTATCGCGTCATTTTCATTCATGAGTTTTGCACATTTCTTTTTTTTACGAAACAAAATATGAATCAATTAAAAAATTAACCAATTATTCAATTAATTATTGTCAATAAATGATTTTGTTTGATATCGAAAAAGAAATACATTCTTCATAATTTAGAGATATAGTTGTAAATGTGTAGTTCTTCCTCTTAGATAAGCTCTTTATTTTTTTTAAAGCGTTTTTACTTTTAGCTTGTTAATTCTTAAAGAAACCTGAGTCATATCGCACAAACTTGCTATTTCAATATAGAACACAGTTAAAGAATTACGAAGTCTATCATTCTGTGTCTTTCATTTGTCTTAGAGTCCTAAAAGCATTTTGTTTTTTTTCTAAATGAAGTCTAATTGTATCTTCCTGTACAGTAAAACAAATAACACATTGAACTTATCTCTGTTTTTACTGCAATCATAAGTATTATTAATAGCACGTAGATGTATTCTCAAGTTCAGGACACAGAAAAGTCTGTCATATTTCTTCTTGAAAGACAGTAAGTACTTTATGTGATTAGGACATTGGATTTTTGTTTTTCACTCTTTTGGATTTCACTCAGTTCACGGTCTAGACTTAAAACCAGTGATTCTCACTCTCTTATCGCGTATAGGGCACTAGCGGATCCAGAACTTTGGAGTGGGGGGGGGGGGCGATTTTTTTTCCAAACCCTAACGCCGAGTAAACCCCAACCCTATGCTTAAACGTGCGTACAGCATATATATATATATATTTATATGTATATATATATATATATATATATATATATATATATATATATATATATATATATATATATATACATATAAATATATAAAGAATAAAATAGAGCAGTGTTTCTCAACCTTCGTCAAAAAAATAAAAAAGGTCATGTTAAGGCCTCCTCTTGCAAGCTTAGGGGTCTGGGGGAGCGCTGTAAGATTCCTCAGTGTGGTTCGGGGCGAAGCCCCGACGCCAAAAGCTATTTCTTGCATTCTTCACTGAAGAAACGCATTCTCCTGACATTTATAGCTCATCATTTATCAGTGGGGTTCTGGGCGAAGCCCCGACGCAAAAACATTTTCTTGCATTCTTTTTGCATTCTTCACTGCATAAACACATTTTCCCTGCATCTACAGCTCATTTTTTATCAGTGGGGTTCGGGGCGAAGCCCCTACGCAAAAAGTATTTTCTTGCATTCTTTACTGCATAAACACATTTTCCCTACATCTACAGCTCATTATTTATCAGTGGGGTTCGTGGCGAACCCTCGACGCAAAAAGTGTTTTCTTGCATTCTTCATTGCAGAAACGCATTCTCCTGACATTTATAGCTCATTATTCATCAGTGGGGTTCGGGTCGAAGCCCAATCACGAAAAGCGTTTTCTTGCATTCTTCACTAAAGAAACGCATTCTCCTGACCTAAAGCTCATTTTTTATCCTATTATAAAGGACCTTTCGAATAATGTTGAAAAATATTCTAATATAAATTTTTACGCCCATTAATACATTGCAAATACAACCGATTTGTTCCTTGAAAAGATAAGATACACCACATCTTTAGATTAAGGCTTTCGGGATCGCCTCCGAAAAAAAATTATTCGATAAATAATATTCAATAAAATTCAAGCATAAATTGTGAGTTATAGTCCAAAACTTATTTAACTAGAAAAATATACATTTGAGTAAAGGTTGGAAAAAGGTGACTAGGAAAAGATTATCTGGGTTTAGAGCTCATCTCAATCATTACTCTTATACTGAAAAATGTTGTTTGAATTATAACTTTTCCAAAGCAAAGTCTTTCTTAAAATAATTAAGATAAATGCATGTGAAATTACATAAACTCTGTCTGGAAAGGGTAGGGGGCGATAGAGTGAAAATGATTAATCCTCACTCCTTTTTATAATTTCTGCTAATGATTGCATTTGGCATTAAAGAATAGGGTTGGGGCGACTCGATATAAGAATTTAATTTTATAGCATGTATAAATTATATTAGTGACAGATTTTTTTAATTTTGTAATTTCTTAACTATAATACAAAAAGAAAACGTATTGGTTTGTCCCATGGGGGGAAAGTGATTGCATGTATCTCCATTCCCACCTGGTACAACCATTTTTCATTTTATATTTACTAATGATCAAATTTGAGATTAGAGTGTGGTGCGACATAATATACAATGGGTTCACGTAGTTTATATTATATACATATTCAACTAATTTTGTTCACATACAATGATTTCTCCGTAAAAATAGGACCGCCCCCCCCCACTCAGAGGGCTAGAGTGGGGAGGGCAGTACATGCAATCGCCCCCCCCCCCCACTGAATCGGCAAAAATACCTGAAGGAGAGCGACATAATATGAAATTTATAAATTAATTCAACTAATTTTGTTAACAAACTATGATTTCTCCGAAAAGTAGGACCGCCCCCCCCACTCAAAGGTTTTAGGTGGAAAGGGCAGTAGAGGTATTCGATCCCCACCCCATCGGCCAACAGGAGAACGACATAATATAAAGATCGGTTAAAATACCAATAACAAGTTTTAATCATATATAAATTTCAATTGATTCTGTTAGCAAGCTGTGATTTCTACACATAAACTGGACCGCCCCCCCCACTCGAAAATTTAGGGGGGGGGGCGGAATTGATGCCGTCGCCCCTGCCATATCGACAAACATACTAGAGGGGGGTGGCGAAATAATATGAAAATAGGTTTAAATATAAATAATTAGTGTATATTATTAACATAAGTAATAAATTCGTATACAAATGGGAAGGGGGGGCGATCGCCCCTACCGCACCCCCCCTGGATCTGCCAGTGGTAAAGGGGGCCAACTTACACGAAATACTAAAAACAATGCGTTTTAAATTCTTTTGTAAAAATAAAACCTGGCCTGCCAAACAATTTTCAAAACCAAACTGGATTGTTGATATAGTTTATAGACCTCTGATTTAGTGGCTTAAAACTTTACTGAAACTGGTTACTGGTTGTAAGTCACCAAAACTTACAAGTCGTATCTGATCCACCATTAAAGCCAGTAAGATATTTTAGGGATCAGCTACGTCACTAGACATAATGCAAATATCTCAATGGACTCAAAAACATTTTCATGAGACTATACATGAACCCGGCAATCGTAGCAGATATGGCACAAAAGAACTCCCCCACCCCGGTGCTATGGGTATGATCCATGTAATATTTGTTGGTCACGTGGGACGCTGCCTTCAAGCCACTCTGCCTTTTAGAATTATTATTGACAGAATAAAACACGAGCCTGTAGCATACTTTGTCAATGTAGACTAGTTTTTACAAAGCTCATATAAACTCACTCTGTTTGTCTGTCTGTCTGGCCAAAATTTGTACACGTTATTTTTTCGACATCCAATCTCATATAAAGCTGAAATTTTGCACAATTATTTCTTTTACCTGACAACACAAGAATCACTAAAAAAAATATAACTTATCACTTAATTAACTATTGGTAATAAATTAATTTGCTTTGTATCTCAAATAAGAGAAAGAAATAGTACTTGACTGAAGTGGTGGTATAAGCTGAATTAGTCTCCTTTCCAGGGGAAAGAAATAGTACTTGACTGAAGAGGTGGTATAAGCTGAATAAGTCCTCTTTATAGAATGTCGTCTGAAGCTTATTACAAATTTAATTACACGACTGATCCAAATTAATTGATACATTTTATATTGACTTTGTTTTTCTTTTTAAATATTTTTTGTTATTTTGCTTGCTTCCATTTGTACCTTTGAGAATTCAAATCAGTTTTTTTGTTGTTTCTTTTTGTCAAACGATAACTACAAGTGAAGAGTATGAAATTTGAAACAAATATTTTAATTTGATCACAAGAAACACGCCCAAAGTTCAGTTCATGACCTCCAGGCTTGGAACATGAACATGTTTGTCCTTGACTTGAATTGTATAGTAGGAAATGTATTTTTATTCAAAGAGTCAGAGTGTCTTTGACAAAGTAACATTTTTAATGTGTATGAACAACAAGGTACAGATAGGACGCGCTGTACGGTGTAGTAGAACAAGAATACCTAGAGACTGATTATTTTTCGAAAACTGATGTTTACAATGTAATTCATATTTACTATTAAAGATTTAGATAGAATGGGCAGACAGGTTGCTAGACAGACAGATAGATAGATCGAGAGAAAGAGAGAGAGATAGATAGGGAGAGAGAGAGAGAATTAAAAAACGAAGAGACGGTAACAGAAAAGTTTTTAGCTCCTAAACTCACATAATGCTAACACCATTAACGAATGTGTTTCTTAAATGTATCAGTTCAGATCCAAACAATAAAAGTGTCTCATTCTAGCCACTGTCCAGCTCACCCTACTGACCGGTCAGCTCTATCCTCACTCGTCAATAGAGTAGCTGCTTAGACTGAAGCTGCTCAGATTTCGCGCCAAAAAAAAAAAAGACCCAATATTTACCATACTGACCGAAACTTCACTTCTCTTTGCTGTTCGCTAAACCAATTCTAAAGCCAGGAGGGAGAAAGAGCACCCTCGCGCCATCCCCTTTCCCGAACTGCCTTTCACATGATCCAGTTGATTGATTGGTTGAGTGTGATCGTCAAAGAGATGAAATGAGCAGAGGGGGAGAAGGTGGTCTTGTGAGGTTTGGTTGGGGGGGGGGGGAGAAAGGGTATCAACGGTAACAATATAGCTTGGAATAAGACGCTAAGCGAAGACCATGGCTGCCATTCAGATAACTCCTCATATCTCATAAAGAAAGTTGTTATTTCCCCTTGGCAATGACGGAACGTTGGCAAAGTTCTAATTATTTTCAGATCTAATTTTTTACAACCACATTTCGGAGCAGCACAAAATTGTTTAAAGAGATTATTTTTTGTGTGACGCATCTCTTGCCCACGTCTTTCTCTATTTCTTTACTATAGTCTAGAAAACATGGGTTGCAGCCCTTTGCTTTTATCGAAAGTAATACGTGTACTTTTTACTCTTATAAAGAATCATTCATCTCCATTAGGTGGTAGGCCTAATACCAAGCAAGACTCGTTAGGTGGTAATACCAACAAGACTCGTTAGGTGGGAATACCAAATAAGACTCGTTAGGTGGGAATAACAACAAGACTCATTAGGTGGTAATACCAAACAAGACTCGTTAGGTGGTAATACCAACAAGACTCGTTAGGTGGTAATACCAACAAGACTCGTTAGGTGGTAATACCAAAAAGACTCGTTAGGTGGTAATACCAACAAGACTCGTTAGGTGGTAATACCAAAAAGACTCGTTAGGTGGTAATACCAACAAGACTCGTTAGGTGGTAATACCAACAAGACTCGTTAGGTGGTAATACCAAACAAAGACTCGTTAGGTGGTAATACCAAACAAGACTCGTTAGGTGGTAATAAAAACAAGACTCGTTAGGTGGTAATACCAACAAGACTCGTTAGGTGGTAATACCAAAAAGACTCGTTAGGTGGTAATACCAACAAGACTCGTTAGGTGGTAATACCAAAAAGACTCGTTAGGTGGTAATACCAACAAGACTCGTTAGGTGGTAATACCAAAAAGACTCGTTAGGTGGTAATACCAACAAGACTCGTTAGGTGGTAATACCAAAAAGACTCGTTAGGTGGTAATACCAATAAGACTATGAGATTTCATAAGTGAGTGGGAAATTGGAAACATACAACCAGAACTGAAAACGTTTTATATCGTAGAAACATATATTTATTTGAGATATCATCTAGAAAGGAGTTCCAAAACTTTTTTTCATTCGGTGCAAAGTCAGATCAAGAGACATTTTTTAAAGCTCATCTTTCGTGCTTATATCATGCCCAGTGCGCTGCAATAACACAACCTTTCAGTCTCACATTCTGGAGTCGTCTGTCTTAACTAAGACCATTGACGACAATGCCACCTATCTTGCATCATTCACAACCAATCGCTAACCTCTTCCCACCGTCACCATAGAAACACACACACCCACACACTCCATAACAAGTGACTATATCAAGGTTTTTCCTTAGGGCTTCTGAAATAGTTTCACATTAAGTTCCTAGCACTCTTTTGAATCAAGCCTCCAACTGACACTCAGGACAAATAGCATTGGACATCCTGAGACGCTGAAATATGTCCAAGAAACGAATCTGTCGAAGATGAAGAAGTCAAACAATATTAATATTTTTAATCAAGTAGAAGGACTCTGATGTTGTTTTTTTTAAAGTGGAGTACAAACACATAAAAAGAGAACAAGACTATAATTAGATCTTTGAAGTCTCTACTGTGAATAAGTACTCGTTTCAATTGTGATTGTTTCAGGTTTTTTTAATGAAAGATGAAGTCCCGTTTTCCGTGCTGGTCCTCTGGTTCCTGATGATATCATGGTGCCCTCGGACCACACAGAGACTATAGAGCACCATCCGCACACTACCACCTTCAGCGGAGGTAACCACAACAGCCATTCCACGGGAGGACACGCCGGCAGCACCACAGGACAACGCCACCAAGATGGCAGTGAGAACGACCCGAAAGGGCCGGCAACAAAGCAAGAGTGTACTAAGGTAAGTTTAGTTTTTTTGCCAACGGTTTGAACGTAATTAGGTCAAAAGTTATGTTCTTCCACGCCCGACTTTTCAGTTCTCGGAAAAATGGGCGGTTGAAAATATTTGATAGAAATAGGTCCAACTGAAATTTTAAAAATTCCTTTACGGAACTTTCAGGGTCATTAAATACAGAAATCTTCTCTTTGTCTTTTTTTAAAAATGTTTTTCTTGTTAAGATCTGGGTTACATTATTTTAACAATACAATACAATAACATAGAAAAAGAAGAGGAAGCAGTATGAATAAATATGGGGGCTAGAAAGAAAAAGTGTAAGAAAAAAGAGCAAGATTGACAGAGATTGTCAAAGACGCTATTTTGAAAGATAACTGTTGCCAACTCGATTTATAGTCTCAATTAATGAGTGTGTGTGTTTGTGCAGGATAACACACTCACACACCCACACATAGAGGGGGGTTGAGAGAGAGAAGAGGGAGAAAGGGAGATACAGACAGAAGAGATGAAATAATTTAAAGAGAGAGAGAGAGAAAGAGAAAGAGAGAGAGAGAGAGAGAGAAATAAAAGAAAAAAAAAAGAAAGTTTGGTAATTGACATGTCAAAATGGGTCTCTTCTCTCCCCTATAACAAATTATTCGACAATGGCCTCCCTTGGTACATATCACTTCATCCATTAGACGATGGCATGTCTTGAATGTTGGAAGGGAAAGAACTCCAGAAGAGCAAAATTTGAAACTTTTACAGTTTTTCCTGAATCTTCCCACCTCCCTTGTCACCCCCCCCCCCCCAATTTTCTCTACATGTCAATTTTTATTAAGCATCAAATTATTCATTTATCCCGGGTCTCAAAAGTTGAGTTCTTTAGTTATTTGACTGTCAGGTCTGGGGGTTCAAAATGTGTCATAGTTTGCAGCGATTCTCAAATTGTGAGGCTCGCAATATGCAAAAGGTATTGCAACATGCTGGCAAAGACATAGGAGAGCGTTAAGACGGTCTTTCTTTTTTTTTTTCAAGGACTGAAAATTCTGCTACATTTATATTAGAGTATTTGCATTACCCACCTATTGTGACGTCGGACTTGTGACGTGGCAACGAGTTATTGGTCTAAACTGACCACAGTTTGTGACGTCGCAGGTCAGTGTTGAGGCCTTCTCTAACGATAGGTCTCGCCCCACCCGGCCCCCCTCAGCCCTCAACTCTATTTTATCCCAACGTGTTGTCGACTGCTGCACCGGATTGTGTTGTAACCATGACTTTTTGAACTTTCTATTTTTAGAATCTGTATCACGTCTTATCTTGAAATGTGCACTTGTTCCTACGCTTATCCATGCGTTGATCAAATCGTTCGTATTCATTAATGATTTAAATTGTTGACTTTGTCACTCATAATACTGACCAAACAAAATAAACCCGTTTAAAATCAAACTACGCACAAAAAATATGTCTCACGCATAATTGTAATGCCTGACATTAGTGTATTACTATCAACTTGAACCAAATGTCGCGAGTTCAAATCTCTTTTAAAGTTCGGATACCTAAATTCTTGTTTATCTCTGCAATCTATTCGATGTAGTGGTAAACTTTAAGTAACTACTGCAACAAAGTAAACAATTGTTTAGAGTTTAAATTCTCAATGTAGCAAGAAATAAATGTAGTCTATACTACACTTTTATCTTATGAGAGCCATCCATCTGAAAATGTATTGAACCCTTTATAGAACTTGGCCTATGAATGAAAGCTAAAAATGAGAAAACTTGACATTAAAATATGTTAGCCAGTTTCATCTTGTTTTCTCATGGATAAATGATTCAAATGATTTGAAAAGTTAGCTGCGTACATTGGACAAGGCCCACAACTTCCAGGATTCCGTTACAGCAATGGCTGCTGAGATAAAACTTGACCAGACTTGATAGGCAAGAGTACTTCTCGGTATTCCCTTAGTATACATGGAACTCAAAACTAGTTACATGTTTATGTGTCGAACTTGAACAAAACATAAAATGTTGCAGCTACATCCTGCACATACAAACATATTTTAATACTTGAACGTCTAATCAATTCCCAGCCAATACTGTACCATTGGCAGAACGACTGTACAAATGATTCCCTTGGACAATCGTACTGTCATCCACTCAGTGCTGCTGTACCAAACTGTTAAGGCTTCCGCGCGGTGTTGATTCTTGGAAATATATCTAGGGTAGATCTACGTCTGACTGGAAGTAATGCTGAACTCGAACTACTTCAGTAACACCGGCGAAAGGCCGAAACAATCAAAATATGTAGTCGACGCTGTTTTACAAATATATTTAATAATCAAGAAGGGAATCGTCCGATGTCAGCTATGTCCGTAAATCCGTATATCTATTCTACTGCTCTCCATGAAGCGTCTTCCTTTTAGCGTCACTTAGAGCGTTTTTCTTTTCTAAAGATCTGTCACGTCACTTGTCGCTAAGTAAAACTTTCCCCTTATTCCCGAAACAAATAACTAATTCCTAATCATGTCATAACAAAACTCAACTGGCCTTTCTGTCTCGTCCTGGACTCGTACTGGATTGTGCCATACCTGAACGACTTCACACTGGACTCACAGGATCGGACTGAGTCTGAATCGGTCTTGACTCTGACACCTGCGTTCTTTACGTAGAGTCCCCGAGGGCCTTCTTGAAAACAATCTTATGGATCCTATCGCGAGTGATTTGCACGTGGAGTGTTCAGATTATAGTGGTTTCTTGAAGCGTCGCCCTTCGCCACGGTTGGCAACTTACATAGCGTTAGCCTGTGTCATCTATGTTCCATAATTGCATGCACGGTTGCATATATGTGGCTTGTCTGAAGTACTCTCAGAGATACATGTGAATTTAGGTGCCTCAATTTTAAACTTCAGCTTGAACGTACTACACTTGTCTGTATAAATACACTGGTAGTTTAAAGTGAAACAAAATCATTCTGAGCACAACTAGAAAGGATATATGACATAAGAAGATGGAGACACTGTCTAAAAACAAACTTTCATTTCTTTAAAAAAAAAAAGCAATAAATATTTATAACATGTAGGGTGTAATCTACACTTTTTATAGCCTCCCTTTATCGTCTGCTATCTTAGGAGAAGGAATTTTAAGGATTCACGTTAAGCTTGGAATCTCTTCATGTCTGCTTAAATAACTTTTTTTCCCTCTTCCTCCAAAAGCGAATGAAACGATTAGAGGGTGAACCGGTGAAGACGCGGAAGATGGACAGATGCATTTCAAAGTGGAGCATTTATTAATTGACCTTTAAGACCCAAGACCAAAAGTTTCTAACTAGATTCATTTAAGTCTTATTACTCAACAGATTGAAAATCTGGATTTTTATGGCCATGTTAATGTGATAGTTTAAAACAGAACATTCTATCGAAATTAAAAATTGCTCTTTAATACATTAAAAAACTTTTCCCTTTTATGTATGTATGCAACACTGAACAGATAGAAAAATAAGAAAATGTATAAAAAAAAATTAAAAAAAACAAAGCTTATATTAAGCATAGTTGTATCATATTAATTTGAATCAGTCATGTAGTTAAATTTGAAATAGACCTAGATTCTAGACCAGGGGTGGGAAAATTGCAACCCGCGGGCCACATGTGGCCCGCCAGAGTCTTTGAAGCGGCCCGAGGACACCTAAAGAAATCATGTGTGACCACAGGTTAAATATATAAAATGCTAATATACTTAAAACTAAATAACTCTGAATATCTATATTCATTTTAGAAAATTCTGATTCTTATCACTTATGAGGAATAGGCTAAGGAAACATTGTCTCTACATGTCATTCTAAAGAGTTTAAATTAAACGAAGATTATTCTTATTGACAATATTTCAAAACATTCAAGGACACAAACTCAGGCTAATATTGATTTAATGTTATGAAGAAATGTGTTGAAAGTGCTGGGTTGGCTTGGCAAGTTTAACAACTTCATGGATTATCAAACGTACTGTATCACACAGATACTCCTTTCTTTCTTCCCCACCCTTTTCCCAACTAGTCCAGACAAGTAAAATGATCATAGCGTAATGAGAAATAGAAAAAAAAATGAACGATCTAGTGTTTTCAAGCAAACACACTAACTACTGTACCAGAGAAGTGCTTATGAAAATAGAAGGTTTCATCTATTGTTAGTTTCAAACTTTAAAGCAAAGTATAAAGGGGACTATTTCAACATATACCATCATATCTGTGAAGTACAATTTTTCCTTGTTCGATACCTAACTAAATAATTAAATACCACCAGTTAATTAAATAACTGATTTTTTTTATTGATTCTTGTTTTGTCAGGTAAAAGAAATAATTGTGCAAAATTTCAGCTTAATCCGAGATTAGGTGTGGAATAAATAACGTGTACAAACTTTTACCAGACAGACAGAGTGAGTTGATATAAGCTTTGTAAAAACGTTTGGCATGCCAAAATTTTTGTAACAATTTAATCCTTTTAACCACACATTCTTTTTTTCTTCATTGAGAAGCAGATGTCGTTTGGTAATAAGATTGTACACTTATGTGTGTGTGTTTTTGAGAGTGTGTGAAATATATAATCTTGGCAACGAGTGAATCTTATCTGAAACAAACGCACGCACGCACCTGCCTTATAGAAAGACCCAGAAAAAAAAATCAAAATTCTAAACCCAGCCGCAATGTATTATCAGTTTAACGCAGCATCCTTATATTTTGTGCTTCTTTTCCCGCCAAAAAAAAAAAAAAAAAAGAAACAACACCCAAAATGAACAGTTCAGAATTATGCAAACAGAACATCACTTGACAGGAAATACGTCACAGCAGTGATAAAAAAGATCTGGTTTCCATGGACTACATATGATAACCGCGTGCCAGCGCAATCTTCTGCTCATTATTCCTTATTAAACAAAACTTAGATCCCCCGTCTCCCCCTGTCCTTTTCCAGAAATGATCGACCACGTCGGACGAGCGTTTTGATCTTGTTCGCTTGAACACTAGCTCTAGTCCCCTTGCAACTGTGATGAACTGTTTTTTTTTTTTTTTTTTGTCGAAGGTTCTAAAATTTTGCTCGAGTGGTGCGTTAAAGCAAACCGAGAATAGAAACGTAGTTTTTGGTTTTTTTCAACATCACAAATCAATTAAATACGTTTTACTTAACGCGTAAATTATCTTAAGGCGATCACGCCCATTTCAAACGTGCGTACGCTGTATGTGTCTTGAAAGACCCTGGCAAATTTAAACTTAATTTGACTTGCATACTTTTTGTGTGACTAGGATGAATAGATGCCGTGATAATGAATTTCTTAAGCTTAGGACGAAGAAAACGCTTGGCGCCGGGGCTACTCCCAGGACCCCGCGGTGGGAGCTCTAGCACTCCTCCAGATCCCCTATCTGTCTGGAGGGGTTATTATAGAGTGTGTGTGCGAGTTTCTGATGCAATCATGAGAAATGAGGAGCGGATGGATAGGTTGTGTAGCCTGAATGGATTCTGATGAAATCACAAGGTGGTCTGTCGTAGTTGAAGCTAATAAGGACAGGTTGGAAAGTTGAAGAGGACAAACGAGACAGAAACAAGCAACAAATTTTTTTTTTTGTAAAAAGACAATTTCTCCTTTCTGTAGCTGATGATCGTTCAAAGAGAGATTCCTTTGCTCTTAATTACTAATGAATGATAGATTTAAAAAAAAAAAAAGAAAGTTATTACCCCCCCCGCCCCAATTCATTTCCCATTGAACAAAAAAAACTACTGAGTATAAAAATTGGTGATACAGAAGGCAGAAGTCTAGACTAGAATGCTGGATCTAGTTTCTATCTATCTATCTAACTATCTATCTAATCTATCTATCTATCTATCTAATCTATCTATCTATCTATCTATCTAATCTATCTATCTATCTATCTAATCTATCTATCTATCTATCTATCTATCTAATCTATCTATCTATCTATCTATCTAATCTATCTATCTATCTATCTATCTATCTATCTATCTATCTATCTATCTATCTATCTATCTAATCTATCTATCTATCTAATCTATCTAATCTATCTAATCTATCTAATCTATCTAATCTATCTAATCTATCTATCTAATCTATCTATCTAATCTATCTATCTAATCTATCTATCTAATCTATCTATCTATCTATCAATCTGTGTCTGCAGTGGGAACTAACCATTTAGCAATTTAAATGACAGGAAGTATTGATCCATAACTGAATAATGTTCCCGTGGTTCTTTAGGAGCATACATTAATTTAAGAAATGTGTGTCATTTTTTTTATTATTAAACTACAGAAGTGATCTTTCAGTTTCCAATACAAATGCACTCAGCAGCTATACCAAAGAATAAGCCTAGGAATAAATCAGCCACTCCGACAATAAAATATTTTTTTTGTATCAGCAGTCGAACAATGATGACATCATGACCTACATATAAACACACCTACTTACTCCATGTATTACCTCCTCCTCCCCCCCCCCCCCCCCCAGCCATTTCTCACTCCAAACGTTACGCCCGACACTGCTACCAATGATTTATAGCCCTACCGACCTCAGTGCTGCCTCATAAACAAGATCTAGTGTTTAGGCCTTGCTGGGGACAAAAACTTTGTTCCTGACGTACTGTAAGGATTCCCTCGCGACACTGCGCTTATCAGTCAACAGAAATTGACTATTCTAATGGATTACTTCTTATACTGGAGAGCTCTCCCATTGGTAGTCCTTCCATTGTTTCTTTTTTTCTAGGAAAGCGACGGGGAAAAAGAAAAAAACACCAAAAGAACACAGAAATGTCTCGCTACATGATTGATACAAACATAGATGTTCATAGAAATTATTGAGTTGATTCAATAAAACAACTTATGATATTAGGAAAGCTGCCTTGTTGTGTCTTATGCGTTTTGGGCTGTAGTCTGGAGGGTCACGGTTTCGAACCATTTCCCACAGTCCGGCAGAGGTTTGTGTAAGCTTTAATAATCTTCAATTCATAAGGAACATCCGAAACGTGGGAAACACAAATTAGGTTAAAAAAAAAACATTGCAAAGAAAAAGTGAGAGAGAGAGAGAGAGACAGAAAGAGAGAGAGAGTGAGAGAATCAACACATTCGATGTATGCATTCATTAAATAACAAATGCATGTATTTATTGATATTTATCTTCACGCCAAAGACAATGGTAAACAGTTCAACGCTAAACTAAATGGGAATTAACCAATACCCAAATCAATACCACTTGTCTCAACCAATTTCCCCTCAAATAAACAAAATAACTGCTGTGGTAAGTTCTTAAATAGAGCGACGTGTGTACTCGCAGTAGCCTGCAACTTTCCCGTCTCATCTTTATTTTACCTTTTTTTTTTGTAAACACAAAGTCACTGTTGATGTCTTAAAGGTACTGACACAACGAGTGGCTGTGTGTTTCTTGGGTTGAACATTAAAAAAAACAACAAAAACACTAGAACTCTAGAGTTGATACAACAATACTATCTATAAAGATTCAGAAAACTATATGTATACGATATAGGTACATCCAATAATATTTAACTCAGAACAATGACTTCTCAAGGAAACAATGGAGAATTTCCTAAATGAAGGCACATTGCAAGCATTTTGCTGCCTCTGTTAACAGACGCTTTTAGGCGATTGTGTTAAACGATTCTCCAACGAATAGCTAGTTCTGCATTAGGCAAAGTAAAACTTATCTTATCTAGAAAGAGATCTAAAAATGAAATATTAATGAATGAAAAAAACCCACAACAATTGAACAACAGGTTTTAAGACTAAAAATATCTTCGCAGGCCCATGTCTTTATACCCAATGCTAAGTACAATTTCCATTTTTATTTTTCAATAACCAATAATTCTTGAAATCAATGAATCGTTATTTAAAATAGTAATATAAATTATTAAATATAAAATTGTTTTGTTTCTTCTAAGTGTACTAAAATAAAAAATTAAGTTATGCCGTAACATTGAAAGGGCAAAACTGCCTACATGCAACAGCAAAAGAGGGTCTAAGTAATTCATAAAAAGTCTTAGAAACTTCGTATCAAACTTGCATGTCTAGGAATTTGCCATCATTTGGGTGCACGGGGGGGGGGGGGGGGGGGGGGGTTTTGACATTTTTGGGTTCCCCTGCTTTTTGCGTAATATTTAATATTTAATGTAAAAAAAGACTCATTTGGGGGCTTCCCTCAAGTTGGGGTCCGGGGTATTTTCAAATTCTCCCCATTTCCTCCCCCCACTCTCGCTAGGCCTCTGGCGCTTATTTTAAAATATTTTGACTAGTTTCTTCACTACCAATATAAACTCAATAGAACGATGTTCCACTTAGATGTCTGAACGTATAGAATGAAAGGGTATTTTAAGAAACATCTACCTTTAAAACAAAGGAAAATCTCGTCTGCCTCATATTCTATTTGTGTGTCTGTTATTGTTACATTTCCCAACTCTTCCTTATAGTCTTTTCTAATTCTAGTATCTTACTTCGAGGAAAAAAAACGCAGTGAGAACCACTGAGGCTTACTAGAAACCTTCAAATCCTTAGGAGGACATTAGACAAAGTCTTACAAAGGAGGAAAGAAAATACAAACAAGACAAAATGAGCGTTTCAAAACTTGACTTACAAAGTAGTTCACGAAAATTGTTAGTAAATCAGAAGCTGTAAAATGAATTACAATATTCACTATACATTTCTCAGACGTAGTGACTTTTTACAACTGTTTATTCTTCGAACAATACCAACTCCATGTCTGACATTTTCTTCCACTAGTTTTTGGTGGAAGAAAAAGTTGTTTAATAGGTAATGTTATTCTTTTTTAAAAACTTAAAGTCAATTACATAAGCCTGATAACAAAAACTTAAATGAGAAAATAACATTATAATTTTTTAAAATCATTTCTTTTCTGTAAAATTGCGGCCACTGAGTTGATTATTAAGCTCAGTTTCGATAGGTTCATAATAATCGGGTGTCATCATCATCATCATCATCTATCCATTAGTCGGACCGTTAGGGCACCGTCTTTCTCCATTCCTCTCTGTCTTTTGCCTTAGTTAGAACCTCTTTCAATAGCAGGCCCGTCCATTACTTGTTATGATACAAGACTCTTCAAAAATAAGCAAATACTCTCAGGTTTTAATTTAGAAACACTTGAATAGTAGTACATATAACGTCAACATAATAGTTGCTACTCTCTTCATGTCCATAGTTTTCGGTTTCCTCTTTCTTACATGCAATACCCAAATTCGCACCATTTGACATTCGCACCATTTGCCATTCACACCATTTGCCATTCACACCATTTGCCATTCACACCATTTGCTATTCACAGCATTTGACATTCACACCATTTGACACTCACACCATTTGCCATTCACAGCATTTGCCATTCGCACCATTTGCCATTCACACCATTTGACATTCACACCATTTGACATTCACACCATTTGTCATTCACACCATTTGACATTCACACCATTTGACATTTACACCATTTGCCATTCACACCATTTGACATTCACACCATTTGACATTCACACCATTTGTCATTCACACCATTTGACATTCACACCATTTGACATTCACACCATTTGACATTCACACCATGCTGCTCTATGACGTAACACTCCCCTTGTTTGCCAAGTTCGATCTACATCGAACGTTATTTAAATATCAAGTGAAAATTGTAAGTCACGGTACAATATAATTATATTACATTCATTAATTCTCATTCAGTTAGACCAGGTAACAACCAACATAATAAAAAACATCCAACAGCAAGAATATATCCATATCACACCATGTGTCAATATTTCAAACAAAAAATGAATCGCATTGATGCCCTGATTAATATGGTGAGCTTATTTTTCTAAGATCATCACAACGAAACGTCTGACTGAGTCACGTGGTTCTGTCTTTGTAGTAGTATTGGTCTTGATCAATAGGAGACCTATTTTCTTTCCCATTTCATGCAAACGTAGTATGAAACATCTTTTGCGTCATTTTTTTTTTACCTAGTACAATGCAATGTAACAAATAATGTACTTTTAGATAATCGTAGTCATAAAACAAAATCCACAATTTAAAGAAAAAGACTAGATTATTTAGATAACTGGCAAATAAAAATATTATTCCAAGAAATTTATTTGATTAATAAAACATTTTAAATCAACATTCCACACATTGTCTGAGGCTGTTCTAGTCATTCTATCGAAGGCCTAGGCATGCTATACAGTACCTAGCCACAAAAGGATATCAAGAAAGGAAATGGTTCCATATATTGCCTGACGTTTTTAGGCACCCTACAGGATGACGGATTATGCTTTTGGCGGTAACGTATCCATTGTACCGAATACTGAAGTATTGTACAATTTACATTTTATAATTCGGTAATATTATGAAAATGCCTTTGTTATGTAAACCTAGAGTTGAATTAAAAATTCATATTTGTAAATAATGAGAAGATTATTGTAAATAAAATTTAGCATGATACTCCGCAAAAATACGTTACTGAATAATATGCCTCTACTATGCTTTATAAGTGCTAGATTTAACTTCTTAGCAAAACACAATAGCAATAGCAAAAGGGGCAACCAAACAGAAAAACAAAATCACTTGTCTAACTTTACTTTGGCTCATGTAGTTCCGTCTCTTTCATTCCTAGAATCTATAATGTCATTGGTGACAGGTGTTAGCTCGTGACCCTGGACAACAGTGCTTGCGCGTGCATTTGTTTGATCTGTATTAAACTTACAAGAATGATCGCTGGCGCTTGGAGCCGAGGGACATGAAACCGAGCACAACTAAAGGACAACACAATAATCGTAATAGGCTAGTGACAGATTACGTTCCCACATTGCAAGACAAACTGTCGCATATGCAATGTGCCAGGAGCCCACAAGCTTGTATGCGTGTGTTTGGGATAGTGGTTTCTAGAAACATAAGCAATGGTTAATTTAGTCTTTGAGCCGAGAGCTATAGATCCGCAAATCAATGCAAACACAGTTATGGCGTAGAGTATAACAATGACTTAAGCGAAATTATTCAATCACTTGCAACGTCAGCAGAGCAGTGCTGATGCGCCACCTCTCGCCCCATCAACGTCACCCCCGATGCGCCATAAATCATGTTCTAGTCCCCTCACAGTGTCACTGCGGCTCCGTTCAGTTATTCTGATGTTTTCTGTGACTGTGTGTGAATAGGCAATCCTGTAGATCCGATTAATAATTTCCTATTGATTAATGCTTATGGGTGCTGAGCGCGGTGACACATGCGCACTGTCATTTGGCGTGACATTGTGTACCAGAGGACACGCTAGAGAACAGAGGAAGGAAGATGGCCGATGATTAGCGATGTAAACAAGAAGGCCTGAGATGTGATTCTAAGTTTGACTCTGGAAGTAGTTTATAAGTTTTGGTAGGCCAACGTGAGAAAGATACGGGATGGCGTCAACGAAAACACTTGGTCAGCTTTCGTTGATAGAACTTAGACGAGAACTCAGTTGCAGAGAGCTGAAGGTAAGCGCCAACAAAGAGGCGCTCATGGAGCGTCTGAAGCAAAGCATCATAGATGATGAACAGGATCCGGACACCTATTTATTTGAGATAGAACCCGATTCGGGGGAGATTTGGAAATCGATGAAAGAGCAAATAAAGGAAGACCTAAAATTGGTGAAGGATGAACTTAAAAATGAATTAGGTAATAAACTTAGCTCTATAGCATCCTTTGTGTCTGAATTGAAAAATGACATGGACAGTTTCAAACAACAATTAAGAAATGAGGTAGCTGAATTAAGGTCCCAAATGGTGGGAGATGTTGATTCTAAAATTCAACAATTACGAAATGAAATGAAGGCAGAGCTGCAAAAGAAACAAGATGCGGGGGCCGCTGTGACTGAAATGACGGGGAAGATTAAACCACCGGTGTTTGACGGCTCTGTGTCTTGGTCGGTGTATCGATTACAATTCGAGGCGGCGGCACACATCAACAGATGGGATACCCTGGCAGAGAAAGCAACTGGTCTTATGTTGGCACTCAGAGGAAAGGTAGCCGAATTGTTACAGACTATGACGGATCGGACGGACTACGATGCCATGGTCAAAACAATGGAACTACGATACGGCAATGAACACCTGCAGGAAGTTTTCAGGATGCAATTAAAGAATCGGCAACAGAAAAACGGAGAGACATTACAGGAATTAGCAGCAGACGTAGAACGTCTCGCCCGTCTTGCTTACCCATCGGCAACACAGGAACTTTTGGATGTTCTGGTCACAGATGCTTTCATAGATGGAGTGCGAGATTCGGAACTTAAGAAAGCCATCCGAATAAGCGGAAAACGGAAAATCAACGAAGCCCTCATCTATGCCTTGTCCTACGAGGCGGCCGAAGTTTCAGCAAGGAACATACACTATTGTCGGACGTTAAATGTGGCGGAAGAGGAGGATCTGCCTAGGCTAATTCGAAGAATGGTGGAAAAGGCTTTAAATGAACGGGAACATTATCAGACCGCAAGGCGTAGTAGAAAGACTTTTTGTTGCTGGAATTGTAACACTCCAGGTCATTTACGGAGGAATTGTAACATGTTGTTCCAAGGCCAAGGCTGTGCATCGGAACGTAAATCGCTACGATTCCACGGGCTTAGAGAGCAAGAACGGGCAACCCAGAAAATCGAAACTCCGAGATTAAAGACTCCATTCAGAGTGTTAGAACAAAGCAGAACCTTGAGAGTGCAGGGAAAGATTGGCGCTGGTTCTTATAGGTTCCTCTTGGACACAGGGGCTACGCGTCGACAGTTGGACCCAGTCTGATTGATGATCAGGAAATAATACGAGTGAAGGGCTACACTCTTAAAACGGCAGGTGGCGAACTGTTACCTATATTAGGACAGGTACGGCTTAATTTTGAAATAGGAAGTCAACCATTTAGTCATGATTTTCTGATCGCCAATGTTGTCGACGATTGCATCCTTGGTCTGGATTTTATGCAGGAATTCGGTTTATCTCTAAACATTGGAAGTGGAACTATACAATATGGACACATAGAGTTCCCATTGCTTGATGATGGTGTGGAAAGCATTCAGGTGACACGAATCGAACATACGACCATACCAAAATGGTCTAATCTGTCAGTAAACAGGTATCATAAAAGGGACAAACTGAAGTGGAACAAACTGGAAGGCCAGCTACATCATAGAAGAGCGGAGATTGAAACATCAACCAATCATTGTTGTGGCTATGCGGGTAGTTAAAAGGAAAGTCGATGATCATAATGACAAATCAGATGCGTCTAGCTTTCAAGATAAAGAAAGTGGCAACCTTTTCAACGATAAGCGCAGACCCGAAAAGAAAACGCTAGATGAAGAAACTAGAGGAGTGACCTATAGGCAGAGTGAAACTATTGCTTTCGATGTCCTTGATATGAGTGCTTCAATGGGCATGACCAAATCAGACAACGTTGGGTCTGTGTCCAATACTCCTGTTTGGCTACCAGTACTAACAGCAGACAGAAATTTAATAAGAACTGTACGGGCGGCACCTCGAATGAACAATCCAAATACCAGAAAAATCATCAAAAGGGCTGGACTTGACAAACGTGTGTACGTCTGCCTTCACAAAGCAGAGTAAAAGATGAATCAATTTCGGCGGAAACTGGACACTGATAATGTGGTTAATGGACATGTGTAGAAAGGCCTACCTTCTGGAGATGGCTGAAAATGACAGTGTGTGCTCATGACCTGGCCTCCAGTATGACTATAACTTTCTTGCCAGAACTTCATCTGCACTAACAATTCTGTAGCCCTGTTGAAAATCTGGTCATGTTCGGGACGAACATAACTAAGGAGGGGGCAGTGTTATAACTCTACATTGCGCACTGTCATTTGGGGCGACATTGTGTACCAGAGGACACGCTAGAGAACAGAGGAAGGAAGATGGCCGATGATTAGAGATGTAAACAAGAAGGCCTGAGATGTGATTCTAAGTTTGGCTCTAGATGTAGTTTATAATTGATTATTAAACGTTCTGTTTTATATCACTTTCGTTGAGGTTAATTGCTAAGTTATAGCAATTTGAAAAACATTTTAGTCACGTGATACACAATAGTTAAAAAAAAGGACATAATAAAGACGAATTTAGAAATCACGTGATATTTTGTAATGAACCATTATTTTTGTAAAATTAAAAACCCTTGTTAGTTATGTGGGACCTGACTATCACAAACCTTTTGTTTTTTAAATTAACTATGCAATTGTTATTAATTATTTTGTTGGATATTGAACAAAGGAAAGAAATTGTACTCGACAGATGTGGTGGTATACGTTGAATTAGTCCCCTTTTTACTTTCAGTAGAAAATTAGGTCGTCGCTTTAAACTTTGAAACTAGCAATAAGTAGCTATGATACCTTCTATTTTCATAAGCTCTTCGCTAGCACAGTGGTTAGTCGATTGGCTTGAGCCCTCATGTTCGAATTCAAGTTATTCACCTTTTTTTTCTTTATTAAAGCGATCACAGTAAGCTTCACACGGATACCCCGTTCTTTCTTCCCCACTTTTGCCATCTGGTGCAGACAAGTGATAGGATCATAGCGTATTGAGTAAGCGAATAGCATGACATTGCGCTAAACAAAAAGAATAATTATGGTAAAAAATATTTCTAATTGTGCATAATTATTATTATTAGTCTAGAACTATTACAAATTTAATGACTGAACCAAAATAATTGATACAGTTACACTTAAAATAAGCTTTTTTTTTTAAAATAATTTTCTTGTTTCATTTATTGAATCACAGTATTGCACGCATGAGACCCGGTGGAGCTTTCAATTACAGTACTGTATTTTTCTTATTATTGCGTAACATTAATATTTCTTTTGCGTATGGCCGCCCCTGTGCAGGGTTAAGACATAATCTTTTTTATGAACAGAAAAATGAAGAATGCAAAGAAAAAAACCTTTTGTTTTGCCACTTTTGTGTTGTGATAGTGATCATATATCTTTATTAATTAGAATTGTTTTAAAATTATGAAAATAAAATATGAATTTAGTTAACTACATTATTTCTAAATGAAGTAGGAATTGATTTATAGTTTTTTTAAAATTATTTCTTCTATCTGTTAATATTGTCTATTTGTACGAACTGAAGTAAACAGTGAATTATGTACTTAAGGTTGATGTCCCCTCAAGAAATCACTGTCATTGTCTATATAAACACGTAGATGTAAATCAAGTCGAATCACTTTTTAAAATACTTTTATCACATTGAATTGCAGTCCGTATGTCGAGATGTTGTCTTGCAGCTTTCAAAAACAAAAATCTGGGACCAGATTTACAGTTTAGTTATTGATTCATCTGTAAGTGTGTGTGGGTGTGGGTGTGTCTGTATTTGCGTGGGTGTATAAGTGTGTTTCTATGTGTGAGGGTGTATGTGCATGTGTGTATCTGTTTGTTCCATCGTCTCTGTCCAATCAAATACGATCAAAGGATTTTTCTTTCTGTGGCTTTGATATTGAGACTGAATCTTCTGTGATCCCAGAGAATTGAGGATTAAATGAATAGGGTAAACATGCAAGTAAAACGAAGGTTCAAAAAACATAATTTTTTTTTCGTTCAAAAGTGTGTGCACTTTTAAAACTGAATTTAATATTTGTCTCCTGTATATGTGCTCGTGTTTGGAGCTTCTAAAATCTGACAAAGACAACCAGCAATATAAAACAATGGTAAAACAGAGCTCAACATATTCGCGATGAGACACACAACAGTGGGTCAGATTGAGGCTGGAGCTTCACTATAGAGAATGAATAGTAGATACTTTCTTGTGACAAAGATATATTGCGATACTATTTTCCCAACTGGTGTCCATTCAATCCATCATACTTTGCATCGCAATCAAACTATTTGAGTGATACTTTGAAGTCTTAGAAAGTCAAAGAAGTGAAACAATATTCTAGAACAATTTTAAAAGGAACAAATGTAGCAAATATTTTCAGACACAGCTGACAGGGTAACCTCATGACACATAGTTGACATGACTATACCATGATACACAGCTGACATGTTTACCTTATGACACCGCTGACATGGTTACTCTGTGACACACAGATGACATGGTTACCCCATGAAGAACAGTTGACATGGTTACCTTTCGGTACACAAATAATGTGGTTACTTTATGACGAACAGTCGACATGGTTCCCCCATGACGCACAACAGTTACAACAGCTAAACGGCGCACAGCTGATGACTGCTTCATTAGGCACCGCTGACATGGCTACATTAAGAATCCATTGTAAAAAGAAAAGTTCTTATTTTAAGCTGATAAACCAACAGGTGTAATTATTGAGATCTGAGTTTGTTTGTAACTTTGGAGTTTCTTCCCTGTGTGTACATTCCCTTGCAATGAATGGTGCAGCGGGGTACAGATGCTTTGTTCATCATAATGACACAGGGGGATAACACCGAGACTGCGTCACAGCGTTAATGCCATTCGCCATTGTTGTTCATTTTGGATTTTTGTTTTTAGAAGAAGCCTACTGACGATTTTAATGATAGACTTCTAGTTCGTTGCACTAGTCGTTAGATTTATTTTCATGTAGTGGTCAAATGGGGAACTTTTTAAATATATTTCATCTATTCTAAATCTAAATCTAATTATATCATCAATTTTAATAGTCATAGTATAGCTTCTAGGAAACACTATATCACATTTTTGTATTTCAAATAAAACCGAAGTCGTTGTTTTACATATAAGGCTGTTATGATGAAAGGCCAGAAAATAAATATCTATAAAACTTGTACGCCGACACGTCTTATCTGTTTTCCAGCTTAATTATAAGGAGGTCTTATTATTTGGAACAATTCTCAGAACTCTAATACAACAATACCAACAGCCTTCTCACTTGGATACTTCATTACGCCAAAGACTTTCAATTTTTTTTTAGCTTTAAAAAATGTTTTCATCGATTTTTTCCTATTTTAGTTTTTTTTTTGTTTGCTTCTAGACTTAGACTTTCGAGATTGTATTGTCATAAGATAGCTTTTCAAAGTACTAGCTGATAACTGTTTTGTCGATAAGTTGTGCTAATGGCAAAAAGTGGGTCGAGTGATGCTATCTCCTCGCTCAAGAGCACAAGTTGGAAAGATGTCAACATCTCCGAACTGATGAACAAAGAAGTGATGTCAGATTCAACTCAAACTCTATTTCCGTAACGCAATTTTTCAAGTTGATGCTCTTTTTAAACAGGACAAGTTTATCCAGTAATCTGATATCGATTTCTATGCATTGCTTGGGGGAGGGTAGGTACCATCCTGTAGAACCTGGTTGAACTATGGAGATACATCCTGTAGAACCTGGTTGAACGATGGAGATACCATCCTGTAGAACCTGTTGAACTATGGAGATACATCCTGTAGAACCTGGTTGAACCATGAAGATAACATCCTGTAGAACCTGGTTGAACGATGGAGATAACATCCTGTTGAACCTGGTTGAACCATGGAGATAACATCCTGTAGAACCTGGTTGAACTATGGAGATACATCCTGTAGGACCTGGTTGAACCATGGAGATACAATCCTGTAGAACCTGGTTGAACGATGGAGATAACATCCTGTAGAACCTGGTTGAACCATGGAGATAACATCCTGTAGAACCTGGTTGAACGATGGAGATAACATCCTGTAGAACCTGGTTGAACCATGGAGATACTATCCTGTAGAACCTGGTTGAACCATGGAGATACTATCCTATAGAACCTGGTTGAACCATGGGGATACCATCCTGTAGAACCTGGTTGAACCAGGGAGATAACATCCTGTAGAACCCGGCATCTTGGCTGTGAACTGTAATACATAAATGTCATTTTGAAGCTCTTATAAAGAAACAAAGTCAACGATGAACGTATACAGCAAACATTCTGGTCTCCTAGTGGTGTAACTCTATGGCCTGTGTTGACAGAATGTAAAGTATAGTTTGTATTTGCATATAAAATTATATAGAACTAGATCCTACTTTTTCTTATTGTTTATAATACGTTGCATTGCAGGGTTCAGTTTTGTGTGTGTGTGTGTGTAACTCAGATCAAATTACTGAGACTTTGGTATTTGTAATGGCCTGGCCTGATTTCAATAAAACCTTTTGACATAAAGTTGGACGACGTCTAAAGCAGTGCGCTCTACAGTACGAGCACGGCCACTGGTCAAGACTGTTGACATGACCAGGGGTATGTAGCACCGTAAGGCTTAACAATTATCGATTCCCTTCCTCGTACAATTTATTGTCTGTGCGTGTATGTGTGTCGTTGTGAGTTAGGAGCGTGGGAGGTCATAGAAAGGGAAGCTGGACATCCTGACAGAACCAACACAACCACGTGACATTGTTCCAGACTTCACATCCCATATAAAAGTTGAGAACAGGTTGACCTGGACATCTAGCTCGTTTTCTCTCCCTCTCTCCCATTAATTTTTTTTTTATTTGAACAAAGCTTACATCTCAACTTACATCTCAACTTACATCTCAACTTACATCTCAACTTACATCTCAACTTACATCTCAACTTACTCTCTGTCTGGGTGGAATCTTGGACGCGTTGTTTCTCCCATTTCCGTTTCTCGGATCAAGTTGAAACTTTGCACAATTTTTCATTATCAATGACAACACATGAATCAATAAAAGGAACGAAACAATTTATAAATCCATTAGTTGTAATTAATTTATTTTGTTTTGTTATGAAAATGTACTAGACTTAGGGGAGATAAGCCTTGTGAAAATTAGACTATTCGCAAAAAAAAAAATATATATTAACTAACAGTAGTCTATAACAGTATTCTATAACAGTAGTCTATAACAGTAGTCTATAACACCTATTTTTATTTATAAGTTTTTGAATAACTCAGTGGCTAACATGTACACCTTTTTTCATGGAGGCTCAAAGAATTTCAGTTTGAATTTGGAGATACCATCCTGTAGAACCTGGTTGAACCATGGAGATAACAGATTGGAAGAAACTATGGGTCAAAGGGGTAGCGTGGGATGGAGGGGAGAGAACTGAGACGGACGTAATGAATAGGGTGTTCAGGTAAAATACCTTGTACCTGATACTAATTACTTAAACTGCTTGGAACAGGTATTTCAAAACTTTTTTTCATGCCAAGTCAATTTCAAACGTTATTTCAGGTCGCTCATTTTAAAACGTTGTTTCAAGACAAATCAATTCAAATCTGGACTTAGGGGAGATAAGCCTTGTAAAAATTAGGTTATTCGCAAAAAAAATAAAAATTGACTAACAGTAGTCTATAACAGTATTCTATAACAGTATTCTATAACAGTAGTCTATAACAGTAGTCTATAACAGTAGTCTATAACAGTAGTCTATAACACCTATTTTTATTTATAAGTTTTTGAATAACTCAGTGGCTAACACGTACACCTTTCTTCATGGAGGCTCAAAGAATTTCAGTTTGAATTCAGAATCGTGCAGTTTTGTATTTTAATTGCTTTTGAAAGGACAGCACAGAAACCTTCCCTCAGATACCCCCCCCCCCCCCCACACACACACTGGTCCACAAAGTGATTGGTCCATAGCGCAGTGTATATTTTGTTGTTTCAATGCAATGTTACATAAAGTTTACTCTCTGTGTTTGTTATCACCGGATCTAGTTTTGATTTGTTTCACAGTTGATGTTGCTTCAGTTAACAAACCTGATCCATCGAGCGAGCAACCATCAAGACTAATGACTATAATGTGACTTGACATTCTTTGATCCTTCTGCCAAATGATACGCTCGGACATGGAGTTCACCTACTTGGCATTCATTGGCGCAATCATTTTGTCTTCTTTTTCTCCTCTTCCAGATGTTGATTAAAAAAAAAAAAAAAACTTGTTGATAGGCGTGGCTACGGTTGCTAACGACAACAGCCAAAGCAAACTCTATATATGATGATGAAATAAGTAGATTAAAAAACAACAACAACTCTACAAAGGAAAAAGAACTCCAAGTACTCATAAAGAGGAGTTAATATAAAAACAATAAAAATAAACATAATATTTTTTGTTCTAATGGAGAGTTGAGCGTTTAACGGCATAGAAACAAAAAACTTTACCAATGTGGGCTGGGGCTGGGAAGGTGGCAATAACTTCTCAATCTGGACAGTCGACTTCGTTAGTTGAATGATGCTTATATCGATTATCTCCCCGAGCCCCTTCAGTATAATCTAGCCCTCGGAAGACTTGAGATCCAGAGCAGTAGATACACTTTATGTAGGAAACACAATGATCAGAAGCGTTAATTACTTACAGAGGCGTCGCCTTTTGTTTTCTCCCATACAGCGGCGTAGCCTTTTGTTTTCTTCCAAACAGCGGCGTAACCTTTTGTTTTCTCCCATACAGCGGCGTAACCTTTTGTTTTCTTCCATACAGCGGCGTAACCTTTTGTTTTCTTACATATAGAGGCGTAACCTTTGCCTTCTTCTATACAGCGGCACGGCCGACCTTATCGAACAGGCAAACTAAGCAGCCATTAAGGATCTCCGATTGGTGTGGGCCTCGCCCACAAATTGTATAGAGGTATTTTTGAGGACGAGAAGACGAAAGTATAAACATTTCTGTGAACATTCAAACCCACAACTTTTCTATTCTTATAAAGTAGACATTAAAAGTCCTCGCACAGGGCTGAACATTTTTTTTTATAGAAGAAATAGCGAAATATGGATAAAAGCTCAAGCATAGCAGGACGCTCTGGCTCTATGTCTACTAGCTTAGTTCTATAACTATGTGGGAAGCGTGGTCGCGCTTCAACTTGGCTTGGCTATCTAGAAGGGGGCTCGAGGTTCGACACCCGCCTGAAGGCAGCACGGAAAACCAACTCCTAGATACCCCCCCCCCCCACTGGTCCACAAATGAGATTGGACCAATAGAGTCCTGAGCATGCTATAAGCATGAAAGTAGCGCTATATAAAAGCTATACTAGTAACAGTACTATAGATCATATTCCCGAATGTTTATATCTACTTGTTATGAGATCATTGTTTCTTCCTTGTGGTGAGATGTCGAATAGTTATTTCTGGTCTTGCTATACAGAATCATCCATGAAGTGCATTCTTGCTATCGGCGCTATATGAATTGAACTTAATTGTTGATTTAGATTTAGAAACAGGAAGGTTTTGAATTCATTGCCTATTTTTCTGCCTTTATTTTTTGTTTTTCTATTTCTTTTGGGGCCATCCTATTCACTTTGCCTAGTGCCTCCAATTTGCATAAGGCCGGTCCTGATAAGGGTGTAGCCTTTTGGTTTCTTAGAAAGGTTGGTATGGCAGATAATTGTTTTCACCCGTCAAGCGTTTAAAGACTTTTTCCCCCTCCAGTGTGTGTATCGAAATGAATACCATGATTTCAAGGAACTACGATCACATGTAAATCAACTTAAATATGGTTTTGGACATAGGGTTTCCCAAGGTAAGGGGTTACTCCTCCTCAACCAGATACGCCCCTGACGCATGATGACAATTTTTTGTGCGTCTGTGAGTCTCGTACCTAAGGACAATGGGATATAGATCTAGGAGTTAATTTCTGGTAGTATTTAGAGATACATGCAGAAACTTTTGAGCTAAAAGTGACAACCCTTTCATGCTCTTCAAGAGTTAAGAAAACCCATGAATCCATGTTCGTCTTGTCTAAAATGTTCTATAGTCCACGTTTCTTTGAGTTCTAGATCTTACTTCATCGACACTTCAACCAGATAAACAACAATCAATACACACCAACAATCAATTCACATCAACAATCAATACACATCAACAATCAATACACATCAACAATCAATACACATCAACAATCTGGTTTGTACTTGGCCTTCTTCACCTGACGAACTATTTGCCCTATTTCTGCGTCTCTTATTTTGAGTCTTGGGGTAACAACAAAATGGAGTTCAAAATAGTGTTGATAACATTGTCTCAAGTGACGCCTAGAATGAATTTTAGAACCAAAGTTGGCAGTTTCGCCTCTTCTGCTTGTACCGTCTGCTGTTGCTTCTGCTTCCAAATGTATTCAGTTCGTCCAAACATTGTCTCTGTCTGCTTGATATTTACCAAATATTTATCGAAAATCTTTTTTCCCCCCAAGACTTAACATGTCTCCATGACGTTCGAAGCTAACAATTTACTTTCTTTGTTTGAGACTGTATCTTCTGTTTCTTATTTACGTCATCTGTTGTATAAATTCCCGCCAACTTTTTTTTTCCTCCTCCTCCCCCTCCCCTTCTTCTAATCATGTAATACTTTCATTTTCCCATTTCTCTTTCCTCTTCCTCAGCTTGTCAACAGCCTGAGTAAAGAGGTGGCCGTGTACTGTTTCATGAGCATGGGTCTCGGGGCCGTCTGCGACTCGTACGCCTTGAGGGACGAGCTGAAATGTCTGGGCGTCAAAGTCTTTGACCTGGTTCAACTATGCAAACGTCGGCTGATGCCACTTCTCCTGAGGTAAGGCAGCTTATGTTAGTCTTACGTTGACATTGTAAATGACACTGCTGCTATGACATCTGTTGTTGATTGCCATTCTTTATTTTTTAATAAGAAAAAATAAATGTCCCAGTTATTCCAGTTTTATAGACGCGTTTTTTTTTTTGGGGGGGGGGGGGGGGGGGGAGACGCGTTGAAGGTGTGGGTACAAAATATCGCTAAGTTTAACCTATTGAAACCTAGAGAAACGGTGCAGCATATCAAAGTAATTTAGTGGTACACCAAACTCAGGTTCACAAATGAAATCAAATTTGACGCTAAAAAAAACAAACAAGAGTTTTGAATCAAATGTTCGAGTTCTCAAGTTCTCGTTCAAGAAATCAGTCAAGAAAAACGATAACTAATACAACTTGGGCTATATGATTTATTTACTTTTCAAGCCCTTGATGAGAGATGGAGTCACCGCTCCAATGCTGGGGTAAGTCAATGAAGGATTGGCCTATTTAGTCACATGAGAATTTTCAAATGGAAAAGAACGTCACTCAGTGCGTTTTATGTTTCCATTTTTAAATGTCTGACTGAAGAAATGTCTTGTTGTCATCAAAATATCACGTGATTTCAATACTATTGTACCATAATAAATTTGAACTTGATTTGCCAATTTACCTCACCGGTGACCAGTTGGAAGACCTTTGAATAAGACGGACACTAACTTAATTTGAAGAGCCGACCAGCGTTCATTAAGCTGACACGTTCCGTTCTTGAGACGAATTTCATTCAATCAACACCTCAACAAAATGACTTGCTGGACGTAGCAGAGATTTTGTGTGTGTGAATGGTTTATTGTATCCTGTGATAGTGCCGTGTTGTAGACACAGTTTTAAATTGTCCGAGGTGTGGGGCGAAGGGTCCGGGTGACTGGAAAAAGTGATCAATACTGTACTGTAGGTGTATGTGATTTGATGATAAATGTTTTAAAATGAGGTGTGAGACGAGTAGGGGAGGTAATTAAATCAACGTAACATGAGTAGCACTGGTTGAGTTGTCGGGTTGAGGAATTTTTGTTTAAATGAGGGTTTTTGGTCTCTGAGTCTGAGAAAGCTACGTTATTTATCTGACCTTATGGTCCGGGTAGCTCAGCGGTTCTCACCCTTTTTAGCTCGGCGACCCCTAATACGATTCTCCACTAGGCGGCGACCCCAACCGTAGGCTACAATTCATTTCGTTCATAGACCGAGGTAGGCCCTAAAATGCCCTAAATGCAATTTTGATAGTGTTATAAAATCAATCAAATTGTGACGATACGCACCAGTATGGCGTACCGGCACCTTTGTCAATGTGGGGAAAAAATTATTACTTTTCTTGTATTTTAAAGTTTATTATTAATTTATTGCTAAGTACCGGCACCTATTTCTTTACAGAAAAAAAGCACTGAATATTTCTGATATCCATGATGTATTTACTATTAGTACAGTAAAAGCTGTATGTAATTTTATTAAATGTAAAATAGAGTTGTTCTTAAATTACACAAAAAAAAGCGTATCTTTAATGTATACCATCTATGGTACAAATTGGCTTGATATAACACTAAGAAATCGTATAACCCAAAAACACAATTCGAAGAAAAATAGACGAAAAACCAAAATTTCTGATGGTCTTAGCCGACCCCTGCCAAAGGGGCCGCGACCCACAGGTTGAGAACCCCTTGGGTAGTTAGAATGTATGCGTGGTAGGAGGATTTCTTCATTGACTTACTAATTGTGCCCTTTTGTGAATCACCGACACCGTCGAGTCATTGTCTGGATAAGTCATAAGGAATGAGAAATTGAAATAAAAAAGGTTTTAGGTTCGGTAAATAGCTTGAAAGTATTCTGTAGGACGAAGAGAAGGTTTTTGAAATGATTCTGTGCCAATAGGCCTAGTAGTGGTTCACTTAATGGAGCGACTGAATAGCTTGTCTAGGTCAGGGGTAGCGGGCTCCATTTGTGAGATGAGGATAATTAACTGATGGGCTGTGCGTTAGTTGACTGAGAGTGCATTCTGAATCAGTGGGTTTTGTCATTGAACTAAGAGCTAAGATTGCTGCCTTGGCGATTGAGGCCCTGATTGAGTCGGTGATTTAGTCGGTGAATGAGCATGTAAATTAAATAAATGGGTTGATAATATAGGGCTAGCTTGAGTAGCCCTCATTTACAAGTAGGAAAAATAACGTTGATTCGATGAAATAAACTCGTTTATATTCGTGATCGTGTAATTAAGTCATTTAACTTTGTGCATTGAATAAATACAAAATGTGTGAGAATGTTACAAAATGTGTGAGAATGTTACACTTACAAGTTACTTTATAACCTTTAGTGGCGTTATCAGGGCTCAAGGAGTCCATTTCAATGTAAGATATCTTAACTACCCAATAGTCCGTATGAAAAAAAAACAACTGGGAATTGGATTTCGTTGTAATATTGAAATTAATATAACGATGAAAGTTACTTGCGTCTAGACATCCAGCTTCACCCCCCACCCCACCCCACCCTAACGACATAGACTAACCTTTAGCTTTTATTCTGCGAAAGAGAAAGAGAGAGCAAGAAAGAGAGAGAGAGACAAGGAGAGAGACAAAGAGAGAGAGAGAGCAAGAAGGAGAGAGAGAAAGATAGAGAGAGAGCGACAAGGAGAGAGACAAAGAGAGAGAGAGAGAAAGAAATAGAGAGACAAAGTGAGAGAGAAAGTAAGAGAGAGACAAAGAGAAAGAAAGAAAGAGAGAGAGAGAGAGAAAGAGAGAGAGAGATAGAGAAAAGGATGTCTGACTAGAAGATCTAAAGTTTTAACCTATGAAAAAGGCACCTAGACTAAGACAGTGGTAATAAAGCTACATTTAATTAGTCTCTATAGATGATGTCTGCACATAAAACGAGCCAGTGTTTCACAACTGTAAACAAAAACAAATATGGCGGAGAAAACGCCGAATAAGACATTTATTTCTGTGATCAAGGGCATTAACCTAACATCCTCCTGTTTAACTCTTTAAGTCTTGAAATGTTCAATGTACATTTCTGTATACCCAGCAAACGATCAAAAGAGGAGGAGCGGGAAGACCTGGAACGCTTGTACCGCATCTTTGTGGCCTGCTTGGAGATGCTTCAGGCGGAGTTTGTCAGATCTATGATGCTCCAATCTGTCTTTCCTCTCTGGGACTGTAAGTAGGTCATTCGATACTTTTTTTTATTCGATACACACTAGTATTCGACATATAGATCTATATATAATAAAATGATATTTTCGATTTCATGCAAGAATAAAGAACAAAAGAGGCTAAATCATACAAGTTATAAAAAAAGAAAAAAAAAAAAAAAAGAAACAGAAGTCATTATTAGTCATGCTGAGGACTCGAACGACACAAAAGGGATTGGATATTTACTATATACGAATACACACTCCAATAGTATCGGAACATACATTGGTTACAGTCAACGGTAAATAAAGTTGTTCACCTTAAGAAATAATCTAACAAAAAAAAAATGCTTTTTTGTTTGTGTATATCGTAAAATTATCTATCAAAGGCATTAAAGAAAAAAAGAAAATAACTAATGTGTAAGTTAGGTTAAAGAAAATTAACCCTTAGCATAATCCTATAAGTAAAGATTAAAGAGAAATAAAAGAAATCATTAAGAAACTGGAACAGACACAGAATAGAGCAGTGAGATTCATAACAACCGAATATTCACATTTGACTAGAGTAACACCTTTAGTAAAATTACTAAATTTAGTAACCCTTCAGGATAGAAGACTCAAAAGTAAAGTAGCAATTATACACAAAACACTGAACTACAATCTTTAAATACAAAATCTAATAAAATACTCAGAAAGACACAAAGATAAGGGCGCATTCTCTATTCCATATGCTAGGACAAATTTATACAAATGCTCCTTCTTCCCTAGTGCTATTAGCGTGAGCTAGCCAGGAAAACCAGTGACAGCAGAATTTAAGTCATTGGTTAATATGCTTGACTAAATGCATGACGCGTATGACGTTATCATCTTCTTTTTTTGAAATAACGTCTGTAAGATAAGATAAGATTAGATATAAGAAGTAAAATTAAAGATCAATGAAAGAAATAACCCCTAACATAATCCTAGAAGTAAAGATTAAGCAGCAATAAAATATATAACCAATAATCTAATTATAGAAGTGAAGATAAAAGGTAAATTACGTATAGCTAAATGATATAAATAAGAATTAAAAGGCAATAACTATTAACCTGATTTTATAAGTAAATTACTTACAGCGCTTGCGTCAAAAAAGAAAACTATGTTAATGGGGCGTCATTGCAGTTGGGATAGACAAATCCCTTTGTGGCGTTTTGTCAAGTGAGTGGATTATTATGTGTCCAGCAGCTATGAAGACAATTGGTCTTTATGGCTAAAGTGGCTAATGAAAATGAGATCTGGGGGGATATAAGGATTATGGAAAACGAGCTCAGAGAAAATGAGAAAGTCAGAAACCTGTATAGATCTAATGGGTTTTGTAGCTGATGGGATATTGTCATTTATTCAACAACAAAATTTAATATGGATATAACAAGAACGATTCATTGTGCACCATTAATAAACATTTTTATGCTGTTGTAAGCTGTTGTAGCTGGTCTTTTCATATTTATGACCTCTTCTACGTCTGCAGCCAACACAGCACTCATCCAGACGGGGGTCAGCGAATGCTATGTCCACAAGAAATGTGCCTCGGCGACAGACTCACACGAGCATGCTATTCCAGACAGAAAGATGGCTGACCAAGAAGAGTTTACGACATTAGAACGGTAATTTCCATTTCCCGCCCATTTTACGTGTAGGTTTATTCCTTAATGTATTGTCAATGTACAAATAATAATTCCATTTTAAAGAATAAATTATATTTTTGTTTGAAATTGTAAAAAAAAAAAAGTTGAGACAGACTATATAGATCTATTTTTAGTGAATCTACCACTTAAAAGTGGTGTCTAAAGAAAACTTTGGGTCATAGGAAAGAATAAATCTGCTATAAAATTGATAGCAATACAAAACAAAAAAAAATGTCTATAAAAACAATATATCAAAATATATTTAAACAAAATGGGCGAACATTTGAAGAGTCCACATTTGAACAAAGCCTGGCACTTGAAGTAGTAGAAATGAAAAACTTGACCGACTAAAATATTTTCTTTCTCCTATTTAGTATTTGGTGTGTGTTTACTTCTTTACAAATAATTTCCATAAAAACTTTTATTTTATGTCTACGTTTGATGTACTTTTTAGTAAAGTAGCCACTCTCCAAGAGATGTGTTATGCAACAAGTCAGATGATGGATGTTAATCCGTGGGATTACAAACCAGACACCGATCACACAAAAATAGGTATACTAGTTAATTTAGGTTACAGGAAGAACAGTACATTTCAATTAAGAGTAAACGGTTAGTTTGGTTCTTGGTAAAACATTGATTAGTTTTCAAGTTTTCAGAGGCGCTCATTCCACCCAGTGTTTTGTTTTTCAAAATGTTCTGGTGAGATTATTTACGTTGCAATCAAGACTTTCTTCGTTCAAATATATTCTAACATTTGACTACTAGTCCTAATACATTAAACATTGGCTTAAGCGTTGGCTTAAACGATGACCGATATCGCCTCACACAATAGAGCAGTAAAGCGCTTAGCTTCCGAACAGAGCTGTGCCGGGTTAGAATCTCTCTGAGGGCTGGGATTTTTAATTTAAGGGCGCACCCAACTCTAATGGGTACCTGACATTGGTTGGGGAAAGTAAAGCGGTTGGTCGTTGTGCTCGCCACATAACACGCTCGTCAACCGTCGACCATAGAAACAGATGACATTTACATCATCTGCTCTATAGATCGCAAGGTATGTAGATGGGGCTGGACTTTTGAACTTTTAATGCTCACCAAGACATTCAGTTCTATAAATTGTGCTA
Organism: Biomphalaria pfeifferi; assembly: GCA_030265305.1. NCBI lineage: Eukaryota > Metazoa > Mollusca > Gastropoda > Planorbidae > Biomphalaria > Biomphalaria pfeifferi. The sequence goes on from JASAOG010000076.1 coordinate 1,655,819, forward strand.
TGCTTGCCCTATGATACTATGTGCTTAGGATAATATTAAGCTGTTGGGAGAGATTTTTTGTTCTTAATGCTATTTGCAATTCCCTACATTTGAAAAAAAAAATCATAGCAGAAAGCCAAAGTGTTGTGCTAAAAAAATGTCTCTGCTTAAGCATATAGTCTAGTTGTAATCTACAATCTCGATTGACATGCAGGCCCAATGTCATGAACAGAAATGTCTCACTCATTTGTGTCCTATATTTCTGCATTTTTTTTTTAAGGTATTGATTTCATTAACTAACATGTTTTGAACATTGTTTATTTTATTTTCAATCCTAAGATTTAGAAACATCCGACCCAGAACAAGATGTGCCAAGCCGATCAGAATCACACGTAAGTTGCTGAAGACAGGAAATTTACTTTTTTTTTTTTTTTTTTTTTTTTTTTAAAGAATTCTGTTTGTTTCCTTCGTGCGACTGAGTTGTAGTTTTTGTTTTGTTGAGCAGATATCAAAGTATGAATTGCATTTTAGGATGAGAGTGTGTGTGCTTTAGAAGAGAGAGAGAGAGAGAGAGAGCAATAATATCGTGAACATTCTGTCTGACTTGATTGTAGACTAGTAATACTCTGGACAATGCCGCCTTTGAAAACTGTAACTCTCTCTTCGCTTTTTCATCGCTTCACTCCCCTTGTCTGGCACTCTTGTAGATATTTTCAAACTCGACTTGGGCCATACATGACAAGGGTACGAGAGAGAGAGGTTAAAGGGGGAGGGCAATGGAAAGTTGGTGGTGAGTTTGAAGGAGTACAGGCATGACAGGGGGGAGTATCGATTCTCAGCAGGATTGGTCCCTCGGTTCGACCCGACATCGATTGATGACGTCAGGCAGGGGGCTTAACTAGCACTTTCATGGACAACTAAGTGGTACGTGTGAGCTAGGAGAGTTCTGCAATCTACGAGCTGACAGAAATAAAAATAGTAGCTTCCCCTTGACCACGTGACCCAAGTGACACTCGTTTGTAAGACGTTATAGCAACATTTGAAACAAACAAAACTAAGCTAACATACAAATCTACAAGACACATCGAAAAGACAAAGAAATATATACCAAAATTGTTTCTTATCTCATCTTATACAATATACAGACTACAGTTAAAAAAAGAAGATGATGCATATAAATCAATAAAGAAATCATTAAAAAAACAAACAAACAAACAAACAAAAAACAGCATGTCTAAGGGAAAGAACTTCGCACTTACAACTATATTTCCCAATAATGTGGAAGCTATTTCCTTTATTCGAAATCACACAAAAATAATAAATAACCAGTTCTGTTCCAATGAAACATGATCCAGCTGGTATTCTTGAATCTTGTGCTTTTTGTAAAATTGTTATTGTTTATTCTTCTTTATTATATATTATTATTATGTATTATTCTTTTTCTGTTTATTCATGAGTTGAAGCGCTCAATATAAATCATCTCAAAAGTGCAAGAGGATATGTAAATATAAAAAATATAAAGTTCAGATCAGACATTTATTAGATGAGCCAAAAAAAAAACAAAACAACAACAAACCTGAGCATGTGGCTCAAACAAACTTAGCGTTTTTTACACCCTCCACATCTGACCAGATATTCATAGCTGGTGGAACCTAATGGCTTCATCCCAGACCTCGGCGCCCTGCACCAAGATTTTAATTCTTTGACACCCCAACTGGCCTATCATAGGTCGATTACTTGTTCCAAGAGATAAGAATGTGCATCATTTTTCCCATAAGCCACTTCCGTTTTGTGCCACTGAGATACAGTTATCATATCTTGATGAGATGACTTTACGAGCTCTCAAATTCAACATGAAATATATCTAGTCCAAGTGTAGCTCTCCTGCATGTCAGTAGGAGCTGAGATAAACTTGAAGAAAACTTTCGTTGCATTAAGACAAGAGTATTTCAAGGCCATTTCTGGTTCCAGAGTATTTCAAGGCCATTTCTGGTTCCAGTGTATTTCATGTCCATTTCTGGTTCCAGAGTATTTCAATGAAATTTCTGGTCTTCTAGAACAACACCGGAGTCTGGTGTGTCATGCGTGGACGTTTAATTTTTAGGTTGTTTAAGAAATGAAAGTTAGAATGTATTTTAATTTCATCCGTCCTACATTTTCAGGTGAATACCAGGAGCCCTAGACACCGGAAGTGTATATGGATTACAGTGCTAGTGTTTGGCACTGTGATAGTGATAGCTGGAGTGCTCGGCCTTGCCTTGGCGCTAACCAAAAACGAAGCGACCCAAAACTGAGCGATCAATTAATGAGACATTAAAAAAAAAAAATTCATGTAATTATACTGAGTGTAACAACTTCCGTCATTCATCTTCCTTTCGTCCTTTCATTCGGTGAATAATCAACTAGTGACTTACAGCCTACACAATGGGCTACTACTGATCCCGCATTTAATCATTGAAGATTTTCAAATAACTCTGGCAATGGAGGAGCAAAGAGTTTTAAGCAAACGTGCATGCCTTTTTAGTTCAGTTCACAAGAAAGTAGCATTTCTGATTGAAGCTTTCAAAAACATTGTGTAGTAGACGTCTAGAGAGCTTGTCAAAGCAAGACGTTTTTTGTAGGTCATGTGACTAAACCATTTCATTAATAGCTTCGACATTAACTTTGTGTTCTGTGTTTTATTAACTGATGCAATTTTTTTTAACACAGCGCGTTACCTGCTACTACAACCTAGAAAGTGGGCTCTGGTTTGAACTTATTTCTGGACATATGTGTAGAAGTGTCTGTGCTGCCTGGTAACGCGGCTAGAAATAATTTCCAATTCAGAATATGACTAGCTCCAATTGGGATTGGAACTCGAAACCTTCACTTTGGCAGCACAGCGAGTAATGGATCTTTCCAGCACTTTTGTCCAATGTTTTTTTGTTTAACAAATTTTGTTTCCTTCTAATCTATGTTACAATAAAAACAAAAAAGAAACTCTACCGCTTGTTCATTTAAATTAGATTTGGTTTCCTCCCTTCCAAAGCTCGTCGAGTTATCTGGAGTTTTAGAGAGTTCCTGGCTGTGACCTCGAAAGGAAGTTTAATGAATAAACACTATTGTCCGAATATTTCTCTTAAATGATTCTAACAATCACCAACAAATTGTAAGACTAAAAGTGATGCGAAGTTTCTATGGTGGACATTGGTGGTGTAAGGAAACAAAAAAATAAAAAGATTTAAATTCTCAGTTCTTTAAGTACCAGTCTAATGTATTCTCAAAACTGTATGAAAAACAATTTTTCTTAGAGCCACGGCTGTGAACTGGTGCATGCTCCACCCTGCTTAGCAAATGTTGGTTGCATTTTTGCAAATTCAACTTCAAATATGTTAGTAACTTATTTTTTTTTCCTGATTTCTAGCTAGTGAGATGAAGAGTGAACACAATTATAGAAAAAAAAAAAAGTTAAAATTCAATTTTTTTTTTTTTTCAATTTTTACTGATTTTGCTATGCTGCAAGATTCCCTTGGTCCATTTTGGGTCTAATCTGAACTTTATCTTTCAGTAAAGTAAAGTATTTCAAAACTTTATCAGTGTGTTGTCATCTGAGTCATCTCAAGACCTGCAGCTTTTACAACCTGCTAAAAAGAGATCAACGAAAGAAATGATAATCAATTTTCGTAGGGAAAAGAAGGAAAATGATGTTTCTGTAGCTGGAGAGACTATTGGAATCGTGCAAACATTTAAAAACCTTGGTACTATCCTGGACAATAAACTAAATTTTACTGCAAATACTGATTATATCAGCAAAAAAGGGCAGCAAAGATTACGATTGCTAAGAAAACTGTCCTCGTTTAATGTTAGCGAAAAGGCCTTGGCTAAGTTTTATCACGCTCATATCTCCAATATTTTAAATTTCAATATCACTGCCTGGTATGGCAAACTGAGCATTAAAAATAAAAATAAACTTTATAGAATCCTAAATGCTGCTGGTAAAATCATTGGCAAAAAACAAACCCCATTTGGGCAGTTGTTTGAGACAAACATCTATAAAAAAGTCACAAGATCCTCAAAATAAAGAATCACCCTTTGTGTCAGGATTTTACCATCACAAAAGAGATACAAGACACAAACACTCTTTTGTTACCCTGGCAATGAAATCATTAAATAAGAACAATCTGGTATAAACTTTGTCACATGTAAATTATGAGTGAGTCTGGTGTGAATGTACACGATGGATTTTTGTTTGTTTGGTGTAATGCACAAATTGTAAGACAAATTTCCATACGGACAATAAAGATTATTATTATTATAACTATCATGGACCACAGTTCATTTTTTCATTCACATGGACTAATCACTTATGCCATTCCTAACCCATGGGAAGGATGGGTTCCCAAATATAGACCAATTTGAGAATTATTGGTTTAAATCCTTTACCTCCAACATAGATCATAAAGATCAACAAAAATTGATCAGACCTAATTATGGTGAAAAACACACAAAACAAATGTAGGGGAGAAACATATATTTATTAAGTTTTTCCATACACCAAAATGCATTTGAAGAAAGAAAACAAAAAAAAAATGGAATAATTTAACATGGACTACAACAAGTGGGCACTTGGAGATTTGTGCAATGTTAAAACAATGACATGACATACACTGTCATAGTACGTGAGAGATCATGTGGCAGCTCCTGAGACTAGAAATTCAACTATCAACTGGACTAGAAAATGTTCATTTCTCTCTTATCTTGCCTTGGTTGGCTAGTAAGGTCTGAGCAAGGGCTACCTCTTCATCTGATGCTAAATAATATCGTTTGGTAGGCTGCAGATCTTCATCAAGGTGATATACCATTGGAATGCCTGAAGTAGAAAACAATGTGAAGTGTTTAGTAAGTATGGTAGGTATAATAGCAATGTTAACTCCAGTCTTTACATAAAATATTTTCCTTATTTCAACACTTAAGTTATACCAATAGTGGGTTAACATTTTATACACAAGGTCACATTGAAAACTATAACAAGTTATATATATAACTATGAAGTAGCAATGCGGATAGGGGTAATAGTGTGTGTGTGTAATTGTTGACACAGATAACAAGCAAGTGCTTGTCGGGTGGTCAACAGTGATGCTTCAGTAAAAAATCTGTGTTGCGAATTTTCAGGCCATTCATGCCAGAAAAAGGTCAAGTGATCATGCAGAGATTAGTGACTTCTATCAGTTTCAAGGGACCCTATATAAAGAGTGATGGTGTCAGAGTCAAGTGACTTCATATTATTTCATTCAATTCATTATGTTAATATTTCAAAGAAATCAGCAGCTTTTATTTCTTCTTAAAAATACTTTCAATAAAACTAATAAAGAAAAAAAAATTCTAATGGAGCTAAATTGAGATTAAAAGAAAATCATGTAATTAATAAAACGGCTTACACCTTTTTTCCCCAATTTTGAGGGGGTGGGGTGGGGGTGGGGGGCTTTTACAAATGACGAAATTGAAATCACTAGGTTTTCATGTCTTTCAGCTCAACATCTCATTACAGATTTATCAAATTTGATTAAGATTATACAAACGATGGATTCAATTTTTTAATTATTTTTCCATTTTATTCCTTCAAAAAACTTAAAGGTGTTTGAAACGTTTCTAGTTCTATATGCAGCTAAGATGTGTTTTTGTTTCATAATGTCTTTGACAAATTGTCACTACTAACCTCCATCTACAGCAGATTGAAATTATATTTGGCTGACTTATTAGTTTCTATTCATATTGAGTGTTTTTAATAAACTGTGAACTACCTGTAGGAACCTCGTAGTCAACAATATCCTCGTCTGAAACTCTATCCAAGTATTTTATGATGCCACGCAAGCTGTTGCCATGGGCTACAATCAAAACATTTTTTCCACTCTGTAAGAAATCACAATATCAAAATATTACATATATAAATTTTAAGTCTATCTATTTGTTAACATGCATATTTAAATGTAAGGATCTTTACAAACAAACCATAACTACCTTCGTACCACTACAAGGAACTGTGTCATATTGTAAAAAGATTTACAGTTGGTCTTTTATATACGGGACTATATACTGATTCCTTTAAAAATGTTTCTCATTCATTTCATTAATAAATTACTGGAAAAAATGTTCTAGTATGTAGGACATATGCCCCTGCATTAATTCTTGTAATAAAAAAAATTCAGTGAGCTGTGAACACATTTTTTATAATACCCATAAAGGATTTGATTTTTAAAAAATTTTAATTTACCTCTATCGCTATTATATGTTGGATTTAACTTTTTTTAAAAGTTTACCTTAACTGCAGGTGCTATTTGATCATACCAACAAGGCAGTGTTCGTTGAATGGTATCTTTCAAACTTTCACTCGTTGGAAACATTCCTTGATCCATTGCCTGATATCAAAGGTACAAAACTTATTTTTACTGAACCATCATAAGTGTAAAACTTGAGGGACGTTTCAAAACATCATTCATTATTTTACAATGCATTTATTTGTCAGTATGTGTGTGAATAAAATCTTTTTTTTGTGAGCAGAGAATAATTGTTCTCTTTTTTTTTCTACAAGAGTTTTGCCCCTTAGCTTAGTCAAACTGAATTTATTAATGTTGTGATTTTGTTTCTCTTGCAAGAAAAAAAACAACAAAAAAAAAACTGTAACAACGTGTTGGTTGATATGACAGTTTTACAATGGTTGCTAGTAATAAAGATTCAACTTACTGCATACTGCCTTTGTTTGCCAGGCCACCTCTCATCATTTATGTCAAGTGGAGGGGGTTTAACATCATATGATCTCCTCCACAACTGAAAAACACAAACAAAATATTGAGCCTTTTAAGCTGTAACATGAATACCTAATATTTCCCTTTACAAATCTATATTATAAAGTAGAATGTGAGGTGTATGTATGTATGTTACTTATAGACATCAAAACTGCTTGACCAATTCTTGATAAAACTAGACAGGAATGTTCCTAGGGTACTAACTTAGACCGTAGTGTATGTATTGTAGCCCTAAAACAAACTCAAGACCCTCAAAAAAAATAAAGTTGTCCGACTCTATTACAGCTATAGTATTTTATGGATCTAGGCCATGGTTAACAATGTTGACATGAGAAAAGATCGAAAGGAATTAGACCTAGATCTAATTTTAAGAAATACACTTTGCGCAGATAGTTTTTTACTTTGACACATGAAAATACAAAAAAAGATCCATTGATTTCATTATATAATAAAATTAACCTTCAATTTTGTGTTTCAAAAGCATTTTTTACATAAATTATTTCCTGATATCTGTGACTACAGATTTCCTGGCGAACATTCTTTCATTAGACATTACCAATTGGTTACACATTAACACATCTCTCTACTGAGTCTATTCCTAGGTCTAGGTCTAAAACTCTTATTGAACTCTACGATGATAAAACTTCTTTTCCCAAAGATAGTTTTGTGCTTTAACACATAAACATACTAATTATTGTCCATTCATTTGATATTTTAATCAATTTTACATTCAAATTAGTTCAGGAACAAAAGTCAGATTATTTGCAGATGATTGCATAATATATAGAACAATAAAAACAACACAAGACACAGATATTTTACAAAGAGAATTATATGAATTACAGAAATGGGAATCAAATTGGAGCATGTCTTTCCACCCAGAAAAATGTCAGTTGTTAAGAGTAACAAAAAAACTAAAACAAATTAATTCCACTTATCTTATTCATGGCAAACCAGTAACACAGACTAAAAACGCAAAATACCTAGGTGTTATAATAAATGAAAAACTGTCATGGAATCCACATATTGATGAAACTACAAAAAAATCCAACAAAGCATTAGGGTTTATTAAAAGAAATTTCTATAAATCAAATAAGAACATAAAACTAAAATGTTATTTAACCTTGATTAGGCCAATAATAGAATATGCATCCATCGTTTGGGACCCCTCAACTCAAGAAAACATTAAGAAACTGGAACAAACACAAAATAGAGCAGTGAGATTCATAACAAATGAATATTCACATTTGACTAGAGTAACACCATTAATAAAATCACTAAATTTAGAAAGCCTTCAGGATAGAAGACTCAAAAGTAAAGTAGCAATTATACATAAAACACTGAACCATAATCTTCAAATACAAAGACAAAATTTAATAAAATACTCTGAGAGACACAAAAATAAAGACACATTCCTTGTCCCATATGCTAGGACAAATTTGTACAAATACTCCCTAGTGCTATTAGAGCATGGAATGGGTTGCCTGAGCTAGCCAGAAAAACCAGTGACTTGGCAGAATTTAAGTCATTGGTTAATATGCATGACTAAATGCATGACGCGTAGGACGTAATCATCTTCTTTTTTGAAGTAACATCTGTATTACATAAGATAAGATAATTTGTTTTTCTAAAGCATTTTTAATACATTCGTTCGCTGTTCGCTAAAGTTGCGTAGCCGTGTTGAGATAGGCCTATATTCATTCATGAAAAAGGTCACGCATGCGCAACACAGAATGAACTCCATAAAAGCCAATTTTTAACTCTAGATTAGTGTAGATTTAGATCTATGTCTACCTCAAGATCTACTTTATACTTTAACGCATGAACATACAAAATTAAGTCTATTCATCTCAAATTTTAATCAAATTTATGTAGGCCTATAAGCAAATGTTTTAATTGGAAAAAAAAATATGGATTTAAGCCTATTAGCTATTTTGATTTGATAGCTTCATTCACACTATTTTTACATTGACACATTCGCTTTACTTATTACATTTTTTCATTTGATTGTGACTATATCGACAGTAATGCCTGCGGGTCTAGTATTGAATAAAGGAAAGTCCCTTACATCTTAAATAAATCATTCAAAATTAGGAGGAAACTATACATTATCACCGCTGGAACATGCTGCTTTTCATAACCCAAAGCGATTCTCAACTGTCCTAATGTATGTAATACATTTTATGATGAGGATTTCAAATGGCCTACATTTTGCCAATGTGTTTAAGAAAAAATAAAATACATCAAATTATTTGGGTAAGCTTTCCGTTTTATTCCTTGTTAACTGTTTCAAGTGGAAAAATTATTAATTTAAAATTGTGTATGCGTAATAATGCTTTAGCAACTAACCTTCACTTGGTCCTCTCCGTACTTCTCTGCAGTTTCAGATTTATGAAGACCCTGAAGTGCTCCATAATGCCTTTCATTGAGACGCCAGGTTTTGACTACTGGTAACCAATGGCAATCAAGCTCTTCTTGAATGTAAAACAAAGTTTTAATTGCTCTTTTCAACACACTAGTAAAAGCCATATCCAATTGTATATTGTTCTCTTTTAGCAGCTACAGCATTCAAATTTGGATAAAAAAAAAAGATTAATGTCATTTATTACAATTTATTTTTCTTTATCTTTTCCTTATTGGTAAAGATTTGATTTAATGTTACGCACAACTTGTAAATAATGAGAATGAATACATTCAACTAAACATTGTATATTACTGAGAGAAAATATTTGACATAAACTTAAGATAAAAAAAAATGCAATGTGTTAATCTTTGAATGAGCTCCCGTAGAAAAAAAAAACAAAATACAAAGGGAATTTTTTAAATGACTTCAAGGAAGTAGGCTATGATTATTTGTCTGTAGTGTTTTCAAATATAATTGTGTACTTTTTAAAAAGCTAAAAATCTTATACATTTATTCCAAGTAGATGTAGGTCTGTGTAATATTATTATGATTTTAAATGACTTCAAAAGCACAGGATGGAAAAAAAAAAAGAGAAAACTTTTTTTCTTGGCATAAACCTAGTTCTTAAAAAAAACCAACAATGCATCCAAAATCTTATGATCCAATAATTCCTTCCTGTATGCAAAATGAGATGTACCTTGCCAGCTCTTATTGCTTCCTGTATTCCTACATCAGTCAAGTCAGCATCATGTGCAAATCCACAAAAAAGATTCTGCTGGGTGAAGACACTTTCCCCATGCCTGACTATTATAAGCACGTGTTTTGGTTTCCATGGCTGCTCATCCATAATCACACAATGCATCCAAGCAGTGCACACCTATGTTGCTTGTTCTGAAATAGATTACAATCAAGTCACATTAATACTGAAAATAAAAACAGCAAATATGGAGAATTTTAATTACAATTCATCTTCCGAACTGTTTAAAATCTTTTTTTTTAAACAGAACTATTACTTGTTAAGCTGAGAATTAAAAAGGCAACAAAGAAAAGAAAAAAGTGCATCCTGATATGAAATTAAACAAGTTTGTAAATCAAGTTTGAGTTAAATATTGAGCTTCTGATTACTTGAAATATACTTTATAATAGGGTTCTGCCTTATTAAAAAGGATCTAAAGAAAGGTCCAGTCTCATTACTCTGCACTGACAAAAATACTGTTACAATATTGTTTTGGGGTTTTACTGGAATGGATAAGGAGAAGATATTGTGGTAGATATTTCTAGTGGTAATCACATCCCCCCCCCCCCATCCCGCTCAAAGTCAATCTCTGAATCTGTTAGTGAGTAGTTTAGTAGCTCCTGGCAAGGAAAAATAACACGACTAACACTAACCTACTATAGTTATCAGTAATAATTAAAAAAATATGTATATATACAAAATAATACCTACAAACAAAAGATAAAATACGTAAAAAAGTAAATCTATGCTTACAGTAACACATTGAAACTTAACATAGAAATAAGAAAGGAGGCTTACAACAATGTCACAAAAGAGGGTAATATATCTGGTCTGAGGACTATGCCTCAACTCCATGGAATGAGGTAAGAGCTTGAACATTAGGTGTGGCTACTACATTGTCTCTCACATGGTATCCCCCCTTCCCCCAAAGTAATGGAGTTCCAAGGAACAAGAACCAATAGAATTTTGGAGCAGAAGCATTGCAGGATATCTTCTCTCTCTTATAGTATATTACAGAAAGTCTACTTTAAACTACCTAAGGGTCATTAGCTTCTTTTTTTCCAAGTTTCTTCCAAAAACCTTTCCCATTATGGAGTTGAGCTGCATTGTGTTGGCAGTTTGGATTCAGTTGTCTTCTGGTTAAGTAGACTACACTTAACTGGTAATAATTAGATGAGAAAGAAATAGATACTTTTAAGCTCGAGCAATAAAGAATAAAAGCAATTTAACCTCAGGGCTCAAGGTAATGGCTATACAAATACATACTTTAGTGATGAGATGAAATCTAGTAGTTTTACCCCTATCTAATAGTTACTGTGGTTCCAAGTTAGAAATGCAGAATTGGATCAAATGAACCTTACTAAGAAGAAAGCTTTTTGATCATCTGATTTAGAATTTCTGAACCATGAATGAAATAAAAAGACAAAAATAAGGTCTGTGGCCCAAAAAATGTCAATATTTAAAGTCTGAATTAAGCTGAATTCTTTGAAAATATTTATTAAATGTAAATAAAAAATTCAATGAACAGGATAAGTTTAAGTTAACTGATATATATATTGTTGTTTAATATATATACGGTGGAATCTAATTCAACCTGGTAGGGAAAAGGGCTCAAATTGATTTTGACAAGGAAAATTCTAGTGTAAGTGAAGTTCTGAAATGTCAAAATATTTTATATTTCATATTTTTAATAATTTCTTTGAGGAAAAACATTTCTCTGCAATATAATTTATTTTTGTTTTAAACAATGCAATTATTTTCCTTTCAACTGTAAGAGATTTTAATTTTCTTATCTTAGAAACTTATAAAATACCAATTTACAAGCCATTTGATTAGAACACAGTCTGATATGTGCATGTCAGAGAGAGGAGAGACGGGAGGGATGTCATTTGGCCAGTTATTGTTACATATCAGGTTCATCAACCAAGACAAAGCGACTGAACACCTACAACTGATGTGGCATACAAGTTATGCACATAGTGTATTAAAGAATTGGTAAACATCATTAAACCTCTGGCTTGTTAGGGTGGGTGATAATAAAGCATTTCAGTCAGTACATGGACAATTTTCAATGTTGTTTTATTTAAAGTATCAGCAAACGAGCCTTTGATAACTGATTTTGAATCCACCATTCCTTTCAGTAACGATGATGCTGTTAAACAACAACAATGAAGCATATATATATTCTAATTGGGCAGAATTAGGAAAACCATCAAAAGAAAGTGAGTGAGAAATAAAGTGTTTAGTCCTACAACCATCCAAAACTTACAGTCTAGATGTTCAATATAATCTACAAGTCAGTGTGCTATATCAACAGAAAAATAAAATCCATCTTTATTGCATAATGATAATAATGAAATGCAGAATTCATATGCACTTAGATGCAAATTAAAAACTACATCAGGACATGTAAACAAAATTAATGATTGACAGCTGGAAAATGTCTCTTTTTTTTTAAATCCTTGGAAGCACAAGCAAAAAAAAAAAAAAAAAAAAAACAAAGAATTCCCACATAGAGCCTAGATCTATACATTTACATTGTTACACTTCCTGAGCATACATGAACTTGAAGGTATGGCGATAACTTCTATGCAAAAGGTCAAGACCTAGTGTGGTGTGATGAAGTCTGTTCCCTTAGTTGTTTTCTAAAAGTCAAAGTTGACCACAACAAACTAAAGCAGTTTAAAGTGTAAGTCAATAACCTTTTAAAGTCATTTTAGGAGAAAATTCCAGAAACTAGATCTATGAGTATGAGCAAAGAATAAAGACTAGTAAAAGATTTAAATCCAGTTAGCACCAGTCAAAAGCAGCATATGAAGCAGACTATGTTATTTTTAATGGGAGAAAAAAAATCGTGCTCAGTAAAATCAATGGTAAATGCCAACCTCGAGTCGGCGTAGTGACGGTTGTGTGATGTGTTTAGCACGACAAGGACAGAGGGCGAGAGGGGAATAAAAAAGCCTTGATCGTCTTACACGTAGATCTACTTCTAGGCAACAACAGAAAAGACCTATCAACATGACTAGCTCCTAGGCCTACACTTTAGAATGTGTCAAAGCGATTACTTTGTTGTGTAATTTCGAAAGCAGCAATCAGTTAATGGCCTTCTCTCACACAATGACACCGTGACCGTCACAAAACGGGTGACAACGACACAGCTGATTATAGCAAGTCAGTCACTGTGGGTGAGATCTATACCCCTCTATCTATTCTATATTATTGAATCATTCACTGGCTTTTAAGAGATCGCTTGATTACCTTGACAGCATGCTATTCTTTAGAAAGAACATAATTTCTTGGTTAATGATACTTAATGATCAATGATTATTCTAGTCCTATGCATCATGATCAGAGTAAACACTATCATGGCTTTTCACTAGGACTAGAACTTGAGTCTAGTGTCTAACTATTTTTCATAACACGAAGAGTTACACAGGCGACCGCTAAGCCTAAGCTAAACCAATAAGTAGATCTGGGGCTAAACACCATATTCGAATATACAAATCAGATACCGGATATTTCGTTTTTACTGTCAAATCATCAATTATCGTTATTAAACAGAGAGAGCATGAGCGTCCATACTGAGTGACGCTCCAAAGCTGATTTTTTACAATTATGATTTTCTAAATTTATTTTGTGCATCAAATATCTAATCTACCATTTAGATCTATATTCACATACAGTCTAGAGACAACTAGATCTAGGTCTATGTAGAGTAGTTTTTGTTTGGTCATGATAAAGGTATATTGTCTATATTATAATAGATCTAGTAAATAATACGGATCCTCATCTAGGATCTAATTTAGCTTGATACCATTCAAATGGCCGAGTTCTAGATTAGATCTTAGATCTGCATTATATTTATATTATTTTATTATTAGATCTAGACTTAGATATCAATATCATAGATCTATTTTATTCTAGCATTACCGATTTATTGTTAATTATTTAAATTATATTCATACGACGTAGTTCGAGGTCTAGATCTAGTTTAGATTGTTAAGTAGTCCCGCCATTAGGCCAAGTGATTTGCAAAATAATAACAATAATACAAGCAGGCTAATAAAACCGAAATAAAAAAAAATAAAAGGCTTACCTTTTTTTTCACATAATTCTAAGAAGTCGAATCCAGAATAAAACAGCCATGAAGGAATCCACAAAATTAAAAGAGTAGAATTCGGTTCACACGAAGTTCAAGGCAGCGCACGAATGACTAGCGCTCTGTGTGAGAACAAGGGAGGGAAAATCGCTTTAGCCAACAAAGCGGGCTTCGGAGAAAAAGGAGGGGGAAAATACGGCAAAGGGCAGATAACTTTGAGTAAAATTTGAGACCCTAGCAGAAGCCACCTTCAGCGCTTCGAATCAGTACGGGTAGGTTAGGCTTAGACGACACAGGTCGAAAGCCTGTGGGAAGGCAAAGACTAGAATTAGTTGAATGTTAATCCCGATTTCCTCTTTGCTAGGTCAGGTCATTAAGTAATAATGAATTCTCTTTCAACGTCTACATTTGCTTGTAATTAATTAGGTTAAATTAGCGTTACACATGGGACGAGGGGAGGAATGCCGCCAACTGCAGGAACGATCGGGGTTATGCTTTGTACTAAGTAGTTCTCAAACTGTGGGCTGAGACACATCGTTTTAAACTGTCGATTTGACGCGTCGGCATATTCTGTTGTAACCAGGGCCAGATTTAAGTATGTTGGGCCCCAGGGCATGATTTTTGTGGAGACCCGTACTATTTATTTTTTCGAAAGCTTTAAATATTGAAAGAAGATACTTACATCTAAAAGCATGCTATATTTCGCGAATAAGACTTCTTGTAAATTTAATCTTACTTTCCTTTTATAAAATATTTAATTTGTAAAATTGAGGTTTAAAAAGTGTATATTTTTGGGTTTGTGGAGGGTAAAGCCCATGGTAAATCCGGAGTTGTATTTACTTATTCCGAGCATGCTACAAGCAAACATTTCTTTATCAAGATATTTTTGCCAGCCGTAAAAATGCGAATTTTTTTTTTAAAGAAAAACTACAACTTAAAAGTTTCTGACTCGTCGAAATTCGGATGTTTTTCTCTTTTGTGGAGGCCCCGTCTGCTTTTCTTTAAATCCGGCTCTGATTGTGATAATTTACTAATAGCATTTAAAAAATCAAACAAAAGAAAACTGTAAGATTTAGGCCTATTAAAAATATTAAGACGATTCTGTCTACAATGATCTGTAGTTCAAACCTAGAAAAGGACAGTGGCCTCACTAGGGGGTAGGATGCGGGCCACTGTAGTGACACCAATGCGAGTGACGCCATTGGAAAAGGGTATTCAATTTCAGCCTGACATCACTTATATAACGTGTATCATTTATATTGTATTCTCTAACAGCCATAGAGGTAGCTTTTTCCTAATTAACACATTTGAGAAGTAAAGAATCATGGCGAAGAGAAAGGGATTTATGTAATGCCCATATCTCAGTACTAACGCAGATACCTAAAATACCAATGCACATACCTCAATACTAATGCACATACCTCAATACCAATGCACATATCTCAATACCAAAGCACATATCTCAATACCAAAGCACATATATCAATACCAATGCACATACCTAAAATACCAATGCACATACCTCAATACTAATGCACATACCTCAATACCAATGCACATATCTCAATCCCAATGCACATACCTCAATACCAATGCACATACCTCAATACCAATGCACATATCTCAATACCAATGCACATACCTCAATACCAATGCACATATCTCAATACCAATGCACATATCTCAATACCAATGCACATATCTCAATACCAAAGCACATATATCAATACCAATGCACATATCTCAATACCAATGCACATATCTCAATACCAAAGCACATACCTAAAATACCAATGCACATACCTCAATACTAATGCACATACCTAAATACCAATGCACATATCTCAATACCAATGCACATACCTCAATACCAAAGCACATATCTCAATACCAAAGCACATATATCAATACCAAAGCACATATATCAATACCAATGCACATACCTAAAATACCAATGCACATACCTCAATACTAATGCACATACCTCAATGCCAATGCACATACCTCAATACCAATGCACATACCTCAATACCAATGCACATATCTCAATACCAATGCACATACCTCAATACCAATGCACATATCTCAATACCAATGCACATACCTAAAATACCAATGCACATACCTCAATACTAATGCACATACCTAAATACCAATGCACATATCTCCATACCAATGCACATACCTCAATAATAATGCACATACCTCAATACCAATGCACATACCTCAATACTAATGCACATACCTAAATACCAATGCACATATCTCAATACCAATGCACATACCTCAATACTAATGCACATACCTAAATACCAATGCACATATCTCAATACCAATGCACATACCTCAATACCAATGCACATACCTCAATACCAATGCACATATCTCAATACCAATGCACATACCTAAAATACCAATGCACATACCTCAATACTAATGCACATACCTAAATACCAATGCACATATCTCCATACCAATGCACATACCTCAATAATAATGCACATACCTCAATACCAATGCACATACCTCAATACCAATGCACATACCTCAATACCAATGCACATACCTCAATACCAATGCACATACCTCAATACCAAAGCACATATCTCAATACCAAAGCACATATATCAATACCAAAGCACTTATATCAATACCAATACACATACCTAAAATACCAATGCACATACCTCAATACCAATGCACATACCTCAATTCCAATGCACATATCTCAATACAAATGCACATACCTCAATACCAAAGCTCATACCTCAATACCAATAGCACATACTTCAATACCAATGCGTTGACGCATCAATGAGATGGACACAGTGCATCCATTGCACAACTGTTTCTGCGTCTACTTTTGGTCCCATCACGTGGACAGCTACTACCTCTACACTAAAGACTAGAGCTTCCGTCTTCCTGAGCCTACCAGCTCATTAGTCGGGTTGTTTATCAGCCATCAATAGACAAAGTTCTAATTACTGTCGCTGCTTATTGTGTCTCCACGGTGCCCACTTGATTCCTTACGTCCTATATTCGCTCGTAACAAGCTAATATATTTTAATCAAGCATTGATGTTTGCTACAATCACGAGAATAGCACATTGTTTGCGACATGTCTGCTCGACTGGTCCCATATGTATGCACTGCTCATGAAGAAAACTCTGGGGAGGTAGTATTAAATTAAATGTATAATATAAACACGCACTTTGAAAGATTTTCAGAAATGGAGGAATATCCACAAATAACGAGCCTTTAGGTGCACCCGGTATGCATACACGGAAACACTGATAAAAATATATTTGAAAAAACATATTACCCGGTAGAGTAAATATTTTTGTGCACATTAAAATCGAATTTCTAAAATATTTCTTTTATAATACAGTCATTTTTATTCTTTAATTGGCAAAAGTGATCAGCCCTGCGCTCTCGGTAGCTACGCCAAAAGAAAATTGGCTATTCTCATATGTCTATGGCTATTCCTGAAAGCTATGTTTTTTTTAATATTTTTTTTTGGTAATTTCCGCTTAGAACTCGCCATGTACACCAAATGGTGTTATTTTAACGACAGTAATTCATAAATGTGTCATAGGTCAATGACATGCGCACACATTAGCGCGACTAACACAAGTGCCACAGGACTACAGTTGTACGTCTATTTAGCTTATGAAACAGATATATGCCTGACAAGGAATGCAAACACCCCTCCTCCCCTCCACTTTTTTTCCCCCAACCACAAAATATGAATAATTAAGGCTGCCAGGTAACTTTCCACCTTGCTTCTCCGACACACCACTACCACAGATTGGCGCCAACACGATATAATGTCCCATAGTCAATGATAACGGTTTTGGAATTGTACTTTTTTCGTGCTTTATGCGCATACGTCCTGCAGAATGGCAGCGGGCAGGGTTTAATCTCGGGACCTTCATGACGACAGTCCTGAGCGCATGTCCTACAATCAGGCAGCCACAATTAGGTAGCCATCCTGGTTTCCTTTCAGACGTTCAACTAGAAAAGAAGAGTTTGTCCAAAACCGCAGTACAGTTGGGGGGGGGGGGGGGACTATATCGAAGGTGTGTTGGGATAGCACCGGGAAAGGTTCGAACTCAGGACCAGCGTATCCACAGCCTGAACCAAAAGCGCATTCCACACAAGCGACCCATTTCCGTTTAAAAAATAACAAAAACCCATGCCTGTAAAATAATTGGCAGACGATATTTAAAATGTCTTTTCGCCGACCGGGAAATATTAGGTCTACAATCAGGGAATCTGATTAAAGGTGTCTCTGATAGGCGTGTAGGATGGAAAAGAGGTGGTGGGGTCGTTAATCCCAAGTTTTTAGGATCTAAGGAGGGCCACAAAATAATAAATTAACAAACACACACACACACAAGACTACAAAAAAATAATTCCGTCCTTGTCTTAGCGGAGCAGACGATCAATGTAGACAATGTAGAGTGACATTTGTGTACATCGTGCAGTTTTCCCTTTTTTTTTCCTCACGTGACACTGTAGCGCGCGATTCTGTTTCTAAAGAACATTATTACAAATCAATTCCACATCTTTCGCACACCTTCTAGAACTGCCTGCGGATTCCTACACGTATCTATACGGTGTGTGTGTGTGTGTTTATTAATGGCCAAGCTGGGGTCCTAAATAAGGGACGTGGATGGGAGGCGCGTGAGAAGAGTGTGCGTGTGTGTGCTGTGGTGATGCTGACAGAAATTAAGGAGGAAAAAAAGAGGGTGGGGTGGGGGGGGGGGGGCGGGCAATACATTAGTAACTCTATAGCACCTAGTAGAGACCATGTTTAGGTTTATTTTCTAACACTATTTTTCTAACGTCTGTTTTTTTAAACCATCACAATTGACCCTCAGATAAAGAGTCGTCTTGGTGAAAAGATTTTGGCACTGGAAGGGGAAAGAGGGAGAACCCCCCCCCCCTCCCTCATCTACGATACTGTTGTTTTTTCATTCTTGGAACGCAAGTGTGGACATTTTTGTTTCGATAGTTGGCGTTGAAACCAATTTGCTTTTTATTTTGGGACCCGGTTTTTCCAGATATATAAGACTAGTGCTGAAGAAATGAAATAAGTCTCAGCGAATCTGGAGTGCGGCACACAGTGAAGATACACGCGCAGGAGATGACTTGAAGTCATAAGGCGTATAAGTGTCCTTGCGGTCAGAAACTGTATCGCTTCCAGTGTGTTTCACTCATTGCTTGGTATCGAGTACCAACGTAGTACGGATGTCTGCTGCTTACTCATGAGTTTGTATTTCCTGATTTGAGACACACACACACACACTTACACGTCTAGCGAGTTTGAAGTGAAAAAAAAAAGAAATTTCACAAGGTACGTACGTACGTTGGGGCACCACTGACCAGTCGTCTAATTTATTTCTTGTAGTCTGGAATTTGAGTGGTTGAACACATTCAAAGCAAAGAAAGCTAAGTAGCCCCAACTATGCCTTCAACTTATGTAATTTTCACTGTCGGATTCATTACAACTCTGTCTACTGTGTGATCTGAGAGGTTTGAAAAGAAAGATTCATTTTGTCCTCTTATCTCCCAACCACTGCCACACATCCTTAGTTTTCGATGTTTCAAAAGGTTACATTATGAGCGCGCGGGGACCTATGACGTAACAGCCTCATAACAATACATTTTTTACAACACTCACTCAATCTGTCTGTCTGGTAAAAAGTGTGTACACGTTATTTCTCCCACACCCATTCTCGGATTAAGTTGAAACTTCGCATATTTATTCATTGACATAGAGAAGACATGAATCAATAAAACAAACAGTAACCAATTAGACAGTTAATTACTGGAAATTATTTCTTTTTAATAGCAACAAGGGAAACTAATACTTCAGTATTCACAAATATGGCTAAAGTTGTTGGGTTTAGTCCCCCTTAAAAAAAAGGTTCACGCTATTTCTCCCTCGCGCTTTCTCCGATCAAGTAAATTATTTATTGTACCTAAAAAGCGTGAATCAATAAATAAGAATACTCAATTTGTCAATTCATTATTAGTAAATAATTACTTTGTTTGGTATCGAATAAGGGAAAAATGTACATAATTGGCAGGTTATATTCGCTTGTTTTATACATAGATCACTCACTGAAGGTGGTTAACCTGACTCCTTGCTCATGTGGTATGCGTACTGAATTGTCTTCCCAATGGTCTCGGGTTTGTACCCTACCCAATGTCATACACCGTCGGCCTGCGTAGTATGTAATGGTCTTCAAATCTAAAGAAACATCCGAAACATATAGCAAGTCAAATGTAAAAAAAGTACTTTAAAAAACAACAAAAAAAAAAAAAAAAAAAAAACGTGTCTAAGGGGAAAACTTCACATTTACAGACATATCTCTATGAAGATTTATTTCCCCTTTTAGATATATACATAATCAATTAAATACCCCTATTTTATTAACCAATTGATAAATTGGTATATTGTTTTATTATTGATTCATGTTTTGTTACAATGAATAAATGTACAAAGTTTTAGCTTGATCCAACAACGGGAAGTGGGAGATATAACGTGTTCAAAATTTGTACGAGACAGAGCGAGTTGATTTGAGCTTTGTAAAAACAAAACAAAACAACAAAGAAATTAGTCTAAAACAAGATCATCGGAAGCCCGCAAAAGGAGGACATGTCCACCGTCCGACATTCATCGGTCTAAAGTGTGAAAAAGTCCGTCTTTCCCTCTTTACTTTATTGCATTTTATCCAACGACCCACTTCAACTCTTTTTTAAAATGTTTGTCTGCGTGTGGGTTTAAAACTTTCAAAACGGATTAACTAACTGAAACAAACTAGTCGACCCGCGGCGTAGCATACACAGTTGTCCAAAATGTGTGGGTTTGGGCAAACGAATGCTCGCCACCATAAACCCCAGAAGTATTCATGTAGGCAGCGTATTGTCGAGCAGAGTGTATGACTGTGCTTTCGTGAGTATGAACAACGGACTGGACGTCGCCATAGTTTTCCCAAAGTTCGCAAATAAAGCTCACAGCCATCTTAAGAAGTTCGAGAGCAACAGTTTCGTCGATGGCATTTTCCCATAAATATGCGACTGATAAATGTGATAAATAAACTTTCACTTTGAAAGAACGCAGATCAATGCACTGTGGACCTCTGTGATAAATAAACTTTCACTTTGAAAAAACGCAGATCAATGCACTGAGGACATCTGTGATAAATAAACTTTCACTTTGAAAGAACGCAGATCAATGCACTGTGGACCTCTGTGATAAATAAACTTTCACTTTGAAAGAATGCAGATCAGTGCACTGTGGACCTCTGTGAGAAATAAACTTTCACTTTGAAAGAACGCAGATCAGTGCACTGTGGACCCTTGTGAGAAACAAACTTTTCAGTGAGAGGCACATGGTCACAAAGAACAATTCAAACAAAATGTCGTGCATGGAGTTCCATGTGTATGTGTGTGAAATGTGTGGATGAACAACATGAAAACATGGCTTCCTCTGAGAACAATGATACTGTATCTCTTACTATAGATGAAGTAGATTGGAGGTGGAGTCAACATTTATTCGGTAATTAAACCGGTTCGATTATAATGTAACTACTTCTTAAGATTTTTCGTAATTTAAAAAAAAAAAATTGTTAGGGCTAGAAATACAATTCACACACAGTAAAACAGTCACCGGATTACTCCATCCCCTCCTGTCTCCATTTAGTAGATTACAATGAATAGTGAACTAGTTTACGAGGCTAACATCTGTCTTCTTCACCACCTTTATTGACTTTGGAGGTACCCGTAGCGCCCACTGTTGTAGAGCTATATGGTAGAGCATAGATCTACGCGTGCACATGAAATGATTTAAAATAACATTTTCCGTGAACACCTGCTGTTGATTAATCTTTTGTCACTGCCAATGTGTTGATTTGTTTACACAATGAACACCAGTCTTTATACAAAGGGGTTGTATTAGCATTGCTGTAATTCCACATTTTAGCATTAACCAAATACAAATGACATTAGTATCAAAGTTGAAGAATTTCAAATGAGTGAGGTCCATCTTCTCAGTTAAACATTTCTACTGTTCCAACAAGATAGATTGAAAAGGTTCTTAAAAAAAAAAAGGAATTTAATTTGTCTTCCCCAATGCGATTCTAAAGTCTTTAAACAGCCGTATCGACACACTTTCTCCCGACAAAACTTTTGCAATCTTCTAGGAGAAACAGTACTCTGTAGACCAGACGTGCAATCTTCTAGGAGAAACAGAGCTTAGTAGACCAAATCTTCTAGAGAAGAGAAACAATGCTATGTAGACCGAAAAAGGATGAGTTTTTGGATAACAGAAATGGGAAACGCTTGGATCCGGGACACTTTCAGCGCATCCCTAGACCCCTAGCTAAGAGGCAGACATTTTGGTCTAGATGGTATCATTAGTAAAAGTTTGATTAGCACTGGCATAATGGAAAATCGTTTCCGTAAAGTCTAAAATTGGTTTACGTCTAACATGATCAGTTGATGCTAACTCTGTTTCTAAGTTGAATAAACTTACATTTTAAAAATATGAAATAACTATAACTGTCACAAACGAGGACATTTTAAAACAAAATCTACACTCGTTTTACAGTTGTGTAACAATCGATGAAAGTAGATAATCAGTTTATTGTATCGGTTCAAGAAGAAGAACAAACTCATGATAGTTCTTTGGTGGAAAATTTCTGGGAAAGGTTAATGAGAAGGGGGGTGGGTTGACACCCCGAATTTGCCACACCGGGTGACACCAACCCCAGTTTCATTTTCTAATGTGCTTCTGCCTTTTTTTTTCCTTTTTTTTTTTGTTTTAAAAACCTAACAGTCCGGTACCAATGAGAAATGCTCTAATGGTATACAGCCGTGACCTCCGTCGAAGGTACCGATATAGCTTAGCCGGTAATGCAAGTGGGTAGCGGAGTTATCGAGTCCAAGCATCCGAGATTCGGGTCCTGGTCAGAACTATTAATTATTTCGCCATATTTAAATCACCATTTTCTATTCTACGACTAAAAATGAGTTGATGTTGTTTTTACACCTCTTTTCAACTTCCTGGAACCTTTTGGGTTGGAACACACCTGAACACAGATCTTGAAAACGGCTCTAACGATTTTCCTAGAAATTTAACAGTTGCTGTATTAAGATAAGTAAAGAGTTTCTAACTCATTGGCCACACTAAGTAATTCTAGTTTGACAGTTATAATTTTCAAAGTAAATTTGGTTAAAGAACGAGAAAATATTGATCATGCACGGACTAGACGTCTCCGGGTATTAGCGCATTCATTGTAGAGTTGAAGAAATTATTGTTTAATAAAATTTTGCGCACCGTCTTTAAAGTCTAGATCTAAAGGCCTATCATTGGAATATTATAAAGGTCTAGATCTAAAGGCATATCATTGGAATATTATAAAGTCTAGATATAAAGGCCTAACATTGGAATATTATAAAGTCTAGACCTAAAGCCCTATCATTTGAATATTATAAAGTGTAGTAGATCCATAAATTCGCTTAACCAGGATTCTTTCTCGTGAGGAGTGGGGTGGGGTAAAAAATGTTCCATTGTTTTTTAATCTAACATTCATTAGGTATTAAGAGAAAAACAATCGCTCTATAAGTTGTTTACAGGAGATATTCTCTTTTTAAAAACGGTATTGTTCATGTTTTAGTGTTTTAATGACATAATTATATTATAAAGTAGAATGTGAGGTGTATGTATGTATGTTACTTATAGACATCAAAACCGCTTGACCAATCTTGATAAAACTAGGCAGGAATGTTCCTTGGGTACTAACTTAGACCGTAGTGTATGTATTGTAGCCCTAAAACAAACTTAAGACCGTCAAAAAAAAAAAAAGTTGTCCGACTCTATTAAAAGCTATAGTATTTTATGGATCTAGGCCATGGTTAACAATGTTGACATGTGAAAAGATCGAAAGGAATTAGACCTAGATCTAATTTTAAGAAATACACTTTGCGCAGATAGTTTTTTACTTTGACACATGAAAATACAAAAAAAGATCCATTGATTTCATTATATAATAAAATTAATCTTCAATTTTGTGTTTCAAAAGCATTTTTTACATAAATTAGTTCCTGATATCTGTGACTACAGATTTCCTGGCGAGCATTCTTTCATTAGACATTACCAATTGGTTACACATTAACACATCTCCTCTACTGAGTCTATTCCTAGATCTAGGTCTAAAACTCTTATTGAACTCTAAGATGATAAAACTTCTTTTCGAGAAGATAGTTTTGTGCTTTAACACGTAAACATACTAATTATTGTCCATTCATTTGATATTTTAATCAATTTTACATTCAAATTTGTTTTTCTAAAGCATTTTTAATACATTCGTTCGCTGTTCGCTAAAGTTGCGTAGCCGTGTTGAGATAGGCCTATATTCATTCATGAAAAAAGGTCACGCATGCGCAACACAGAATGAACTCTATAAAAGCCAATTTTTAACTCTAGATTAGTGTAGATTTAGATCTATGTCTACCTCAAGATCTACTTTATACTTTAACGCATGAACATACAAAATTAAGTCTATTCATCTCAAATTTTGATCAAATATATGTAGGCCTATAAGCAAATGTTTTAATTTGAAAAAAAAAATGGATTTAAGCCTATTAGCTATTTTGATTTGATAGCTTCATTCACACTATTTTTACATTGACACATTCGCTTTACTTATTACATTATTATTTCGTTTAATTGTGACTATATCGACAGTAATGCGCAAATAAAGACCCGCGGGTCGCGGGTAACATATGTCTAGTATATATATATATATATATATATATATATATATATATATATATATATATATATATATATGTATGCCGAGACTATAATAGGGAGCCAAACTTGAATCGTTTATACCATAGCTTATATCTAGATCAAGTATTCAAACCAGGTCTAGCCTATCATCTCATAATGCTGCCATGTCTTGATCTGTATCTCTAAACTAGAATTTTATACACTATGAGTAGATTTATACACTGGCTTAACAAGGATTTTTTTCAGGGGGTGGGGGTTGGGGTTGCAGAGAATCGCAGCGGAGCAATAAAAGAAATACTTGTCTATCATTCATGAGTTATTAAGAGCAAAGTTATCACTCTTACAAAAGGTCATCAGCTTTATAAATGAGAAATTGTCTTAAAAAATTATGTTACTTGGTTTACGATTCCTCTTATCAGCTTGCAAACTCTTTATGGGTTAAGGAAAAAAGGTGTGGACACTGGGTAGACAGGTATCTCGAAAACGGCTCTAACGATTTTCCTAGAACTTTGACAATATATATATATATTTATGTTTGCGGAACAGCTCGTCGAAATTAGTTAAAATAGACTTTATTTTGAAATTTTCTGCTAAACTACTATGACGGTACTGGCATGGTCCATTTCTCGACATTTCCAATATACGGGTTTTTCTTTCACAGCAGAAAATTAATTTTGACTCCAGTTTAAAGTTGACAGGTGTGGAATCGTCCATTATTTTTCACGTACCAGGAGAACAGCATAGGTCAGGGCTTAAGGCTTTTAAAAATGATAACGACCCTTCACCTGCATGACACACCTAATTTTCGGTTTATAAATGGATGCGGAAAAACGTCATTACGTAGCAATCTGCTAGTAATTCAATTAAAAAAAATTGGGAGGTGCTCACCCAGTTTTTACCTTTTTAAAGATAGTCACAATTTTGGGACACTATAGATGTCATTTATTTGACCTGCGCATTTAGCTTAATATTTACATAGTGATTTAGATTATCGGAATTTAAATATGAGTTTGTATTAGTAAACATAAATTTAAAAACATTTAGAGAATAATATTACAAATAATATGTAATTTATGATTACCAGACGTCCAGCAAAAGAGGACAAATCATAATATCAAATATCATGTATATAATATTAATATAACAAAAAAAGAATTAAAGAATAGTGAAAAATAAAACCTTGTAAGGAAAATCAGGGTAATGTGACGTCAATTACAATTAAAGAAGAGGTACAGAATGTAAAAGTGACAATGTGTGTCTTAAGCTTTAATAAAAATAAAATTAATGTAAAGGCTAAGGAGTTCAAGTGTTATATAAGACTAATAAAATACGTGCTTTATATAGGCTTTGTTCCAATATTTTTACTGTGTTCCGCAATTGTGACTTCTTAAAAAATCCTGTTCCGTACTTGTGACTGACCATATCTCAGTCGATTTGAATGTAAAATTTAAATGCATTGCAAAACTAAACAAGGCATCCATTTTTTTTCGGAAAATGGATGGACAATGCGTAGATACTTTTAGTTTTTCCATAACCCTAACCCTAACCGGTACGTGACGTTTTGGCGCCGCCTTTTTGGCCCCGCCGTTTTGGCGACGGGACGTTTTGGCGCGAGTCGTTTTAGCGACGGGACGTTTTGGCGCGAGATATCATTTGACGATAATTTAAAAACACGTAGCTTTTTTTAAATGAACCCTTAAAATTCAACGACTTAGGCAAATAACCATGGTGTCTATGTATACTTAATTTAAAGTATTTTGAGAAACATGGTACATGTATTATATTTTTTACTTTTTATTAGCAAGTGTTTGGTATGTATAGCTGGAGATACAATACAGTCATTAAATAAACCAATGTTAATGTAAACAAATAATTGCATCAATTTTTAGTCTATCATCGTTTCATTTTGTTTTTAATTTTAAAGAAATATCTTGAAAAACATTTTGAAAATAAAAGTGTGCCTCTTAATAAACACACATACACAAGCCAAAATGTTTATTAAAGAAAATGATGTGAAACACAAACACACATTTACATTTAGTACGTGAAAAATATGTCTTAACACAAACACTCATGCAAAACATAGATATGAATAATTCTTTTAAAAGAAATAATACAATAAACGTACATAATGTATTTCGCGCCAAAACGTCCCGTCGCCAAAAACGGCGGCGCCAAAACGTCCTGCTTCGCCCTAACCCATTAAAGAGCAAAAAATTGATAACTAAAAGTAGCGCAAACTGTTCCGCAATAGTGACTCTATTATACATCTTTTATTCTCTGAGAATATATATGTTCTACATTATAAAATCATTGGCCCTGATCTCTAACTGATATTCAATACTTCTTTCCCTTGCAGTGAACGATAAAATACCAAAAATGAACATGCAATTTTTTTTTTAAGTAGGCCTACATAGAGCGAACATGGGCGTAGCTAGGGGGGGGGGTTAGGGTTCAAACCCCCCTCCCCCCGAAATGAAATCCCCAACCCCCTGCGGGGGGGGGGTGGTGTCGGAGTTTAGTGACTGATCTTTTGCTTTAATTTTGTTTATTTTAGGTGAAATTTTAATACTAAACTATCACTTGCCCTAGCACAGCCAAAGGGATTTCAGTTTAAAACCCCTTACCAGGGGTTTATAGCTTAAAACCTCCTACCAGGGGTTTTGAGTTTGAAACCCCCTACCTAGGGGTTTTGAGTTTAAAACCCCCCTACCAGGGGTTTTGAGTTTGAAAACCCCTACCAGGGGTTTTGAATTTAAAACCCCCTACCAGGGGTTTTGAGTTTGAAACCCCCTACCTAGGGGTTTTGAGTTTAAAACCCCCTACAGAGCGTTTTAAGGTTGAAACCCTCACTTCAACATTATTTCTAAAGCAAATTACAATCACCAAATTCTATGACCGTAGCTTAATGTGGTTTTGAATTAAAAACAAAACAACTCCAGATATATTTTAATTTAAAACCCCCCAACAGATGATTTTGACGATAAAACTTCCCATTTTGATATAACATCTAAAGCAAAATAGTCACTTAATTCCAAGATCGTAGTCAAGAGAAGTTACACATGTCTATCAGTGGCTGGGCTCCTTTAATAAAGCGCAATGAAATTGAAAAGACTAAATGTGGCTCAACAAAGATTGCTAAGACGGATTTTAGGAATCAGTTATTGAGATTGGGTCTGTAGATACACTGTAGATACCTCTGAATATGCATTTAGTTGGTTTCAATACCGGAAATAGTGTTTGGCGGCTGGGGCTCCGCCCCGCGCTGGGGGAGCTCTTAGCTCTTAGCTACTAGCGCTACCCCGGACCCCCTTGCTGGCAATGTCGGGGAGTCTACAATTTTTTCCCTAACTCCAGGAAGAACTATATCTAGGGCACAATAAACGTCTTCCGAAAGCATGAAGGGTCAGAATGTAATAAAAAATTATGTACAAACACACACATAAATACATATAAATATTTTTTCGCGGCGGGGGGGGGGGGGGGGGAAGAAAAAAAATCCTCCCCAAACCCCCCCGCCCCGAAAAAAAATCCTGTCTACGCCCATGAGAGCGAATAAGCTATTTTACAATCCAAACCGCAGTGATTAAATTTACCAAAAAAAAAAAAAACAATGTTTTTTTAAAAACGTTCTTTCGTTCCAGTTTTTTAGCGGCCCCGAAAGGGGAAAAGACGCTATTAGTTTTGTGTGGAATGTTTGTCCGTCCTTCCATCCGTCCCGTTTAGATCTCGTAAATTAGAAAGGTAAGGGAAAATCCGACATCATAATATTTTAGACCATTCAAAGTTCTGATGTAACGGCTACTTTTTTTTTCTGAAAGCTAAAAAAAAAAACAACTCATTTTTTAAATCACTTATGCAAGTAGTTTTTTCATAAAATACACCACTTTTACACAGCTATTTACTATTAATAGTAACAAACACGGGGGGGGGGGGGGCTCTTTAGTAGGGGAGATGACAATTTGACAATTTACCATAGTTTTAACATATTTATGCAAATGGTTTTAGATCTTTTGTCAAAATTTTTTTTTTACATTTATATTGCTAAGTTAAGTAAGTTCTGTCATATAACTATTAAGTTTACACTAAAAAAATTATTTTTTTTTTAAAGAGAAAAAAATCAAGTATTCATATAAGTTGGACATAATTGAAAACAACAATTAATAAGTAGTTTTTCATATTATTGCGTGAACTGCACGAAGTACATGACAGTATGCTAACACTAAAAAAATAAATATTTGTTGTACGGAAGTGTTTTTTTTTTCTTGAGGATTTGAATAAGAGACTGAACTTTAAAAAACAAGTAGATATTCGTTATAAGATATCAGGCCAGGTTCACATCTAACTTCACATTCACTTTCACCTATCCTTTGATCTGTGGACCGCTGGGGCACCACACAAGATCTGTCAACCTTCTTTCTCCATTCTTCTCTGTCAATTATCTTTGATAGAATTTCATTCAGATGTTCTTTCTGAAAATATTGAAACCTGCCTTTTTACCTGCCTGGGTGGACCACTTCGGGGGCCGATTTTGAGTTTGTGTTTCCACACAAACTGTCTTTGTAACCTTGTTAATGTTTTATTTACTTTTATTTCTACACAGATCAAGATCTATATAGATCTATATCTAATTATTCTCTAGATCTAGAATTATTGTTAGAGCGCATTTGAGGGATTATTCTTAGGTCAGTGTGATGATCAAATATGTTTTTACAAATAACACGAAACATCTGTAGGAAAGCGCTTGGGGTTTGGAAATAATTACTACAATTTGAAATGTAAAGAGTGTAGTTCAGTGATGCACAACCTAATTCGACCTGCGAGCCATTTGAAATTCGGACGCTAGTGTCGCGGGCCACATACACGAATAGGTACAAAAACGAAATCAAATTGACCTAAAACTATTATATTAGAAGCCCGTGGAAATCTAGTACATACATTAATTAATGGGATATTTTGAATGGTCGAGAGGCCAAGTGCGCTTGAACTTGGCTTGGCTATCTAGCAGGGGGCTCAAGGTTCGACACCCGACTCGGGCAGAGTTGTGTTTACTGAGCTTCTAGAGGCAGCATGACTATGTGGGAAGCGTGGTCGCTCTTCAACTTGGCTTGGCTATCTAAAAGGGGGCTCGAGGTTCGACACCCACCTAAAGGCAGCACGGAAAACCAACTCTTAGATACCCCCCCCCCCCCCCCCCCCCCACTGGTCCGCAAATGAGATTGGACCAAAAGCGCTCAGAGCATGCTATAAGCATGATAGTAGCGCTATATAAAAGCTATAATAATAATTTATCCTTTTTTACGCGTCGGAAATGGCTTCCGCATGTGAGAAATGTGAGAGACATTGTAGTCAGCTTTGCCATCAACTTGTTTTCTTCTCTCTTTTTTGTGTGTAAATATTCTCATAAATCCTCCAGTCTTTAGGCGTAGTTTAACAATCTTTTATTCGCGGCACAAATCAAGAATGTTGCCATATGTTTCACAATGCCGTTTTTATGTTGTTGTTATTAGACAGCTACATTTTCTTTACTTATCAAATATGTTGGCTTTATATCATGTTCCACAAACAAGTTAAGAACCATTCAGTTTTGCTGGTAGATTCCCATTTCATAAATGCACAAAATTAATGGTCATAGTAGCAATCCATAAGAGAAAAAATAATTAGGGCCATAGAAAAAAAAGGGGGGGGGTACACTTTGTGCCGACTTTTCGGCTTGCCGGATGGAACTACGTCGAAGGCCGGATTTGTCCTGCGGGCCGTATTTTGGGCATCACTGCTGCAGTTAATGATAATGTTTAAAACGACTAGATCAAGTATTTTAAATGAAAAAAAACAACTTGTCGATGTATGTGTGCGTGTGTGTGTCGGGGAAGGGAGGGGGGTGTATGGTTTGTGGAGGTGGGTTCTTTATATAAGGTGCGACTCTACATTTAGGTCTAGCAAAATATAAAGGAATAATGTGTTAAGTGGGGACTAAGTTGAGAATAGTGATCATTCTTCTTTCAAACTGTTCTTCGGGAACAGCAAGGCTGCGATGATTTATTTCTCAGTAGGCCTACTTTATAATTTACGGGTAAAAAATGTGTATACTGCGGGGCGGCTAGGATGCAACAAGTGATTCAATGAAGGCTGTACTTTGTTTAAACTGTGCTTTACTGGCCTTTCAATTGAGTGGTGAAAAAAAAAAAGGGAGGCGACCTTAAAGTTCGTCGTTGGGAATGTTTTTTTTTTAATTTTGGATGGTGTTAAGAAATTATACGATGTCAATGTCATTGTATTGCAGACTGTTCCACTGAAAAAAATTACAACTATAATAATATTAATAAAAAGATTCAGGTCAAACTAAACAGAAATTCGTAATGGTTATGCGCCTTTGGAATTCAAGGGCATAAGAAATGTGTGGATTGTTTGTTTGTGTCCGTGTAGGGTCAGGCCGTTCCTTTGGAAGATACAAGGGCCAAAGTTTCTTATTTGGGCAGAGGCGTTTTATTTAAAATAGTATAGAGGAGCGCGTCATAATGCAGGGCCTAAGAAGAGTTGTTTTTTTTTTTGCATTGTCTACTCTATGTTAGAGGCACAGCCCTGATATCTGCTCGTATGTTATAATACTTATAGGCCTACAATTTAAGAATACACAAAATCAATTATATTTCTCCAAATCTAGTATTCTAATGTAGATTACTGTCTTTTAATGTTTTATTTGAGAATGGATCTATATCACCAAACTAGAATTTGATTTGCTCCTAATCGATTCATATATGGGTGTAACCAGGAAATATTTTGGGGTTGGGTGGGAATAAGGGCGTGTTAAAAATGTTCCTTTTTTCATCCATCATTCATATATTAGTGTAGATTAATCGCTGTTACAAAGGCGGAATTGTCTTGGTTTATGTTGCTCTTTTACGAGACTATATTGTTGAAATGATATGACATCAACTATGATTCACTTTTTACAACTAAGAAAAAAAAGTCTACGTTAAGTCGTTTGCATGTAACGATGACGTAGATATCAAAATATCAAACAACGACACCCTGACTCAAACAGTGGGTAAAAACTGAATATAAAACAGGGGGGGGGGGGCACTCCAGGGCGTTATACCCTCTTACTCCGTCTGTCCCTTTGCGGAAATAAAACTTCGTCCTATGTTTGCAAGTTGACAAAGCAATTTAATTTGCTTGTATTAGGCATTTATACGAAATTATCTCGAATAAGACTCGGTTTAAAAAGAAACATCCAATTGGCAAGGATTTTTTTGTTTGGGGTTAACGTCAAAACCTCATTTGTTTACATTGAAGGCAAGGGGGAGTTGAGCTTCAAAAACCCTTTCTCTAATAATATAAACGAAAGCTAAATCACGGTCATCAAATAGGGAAATTTATTTTGGGGTGGGGTGGTGGGCAACCCCGAACCCCCTCTCCTTCCCCGACTGAGCCCATGAAAATAAACATATATTATATTTTGTGTATTATTAAATAAAAAAAATATTTAATAGTGTAATAACAATTAAATATAGCGTAAACCAATATAATAAAAAACCGATTATTTTTTTTTATTAAAAATATAAACCATAAAGATTTATTTCGATAGCTACAGTCCAATAGCCAAAGTCACATACAGGTTAGTCTAGTCGACATTTGAATTTTTTGTTTGTTTTTTTCAACTGGCTGTATAGTTCGACTGACTCACATAATTATGCTTTCAACTAGTATAGACTCGGCAATTAACAATCATTACTGGCTAGTTAAGAGTAATTAGCACTCCCTTTATAATAACCTATTCAACCCAAACTATCTACATTGTTTCTGTGTGAAAATCATTATTTTTTTCTTGTGTCATCAACCCATTGCTTCTACATCTAAAGGTACGTTCACACTAGACGGACAAGTCTCTAAGTATGAAGAACATGATCAATATTAAATAAATGTACAGCGCATGTGCAGTCTTATAAATTACAGACGTTACTTCAAAAGAGAAAATAATTACGTCCTAGGCATTTCATGTGTCAATCTTAGTTATGCATGTTGATCAGGGACTTTAACTTTGCTAAGTCGTTGGTTTTCAGGCAACCCATTCCGTTCTCTAATGGTAGTGTAATGGCACTAGGGAAGAAGAAGCACTTTTACGAATTTGTCTTAGTATCTTTAGATATCTTTCGCTTATTTTTTTCTATCTATCTATCTATCTATCTATCTATCTATCTATCTATCTATCTATCTATCTATCTATCTATCTATCTATCTATCTATCTATCTATCTATCTATATCGATCTATATCTATCTATATATGTCTGTCTGTCTGTCTATCTATCTATTTGTCTTTCAGTCTGTCTGTGTGTATCTCTTATTATCTCTCTAGTCTTGTCTAGATCTTTATTTATGGCCTGTAAAACAGAAATCCAGAACGCAAGTAGCTTTCCTTCTAGTCCATGTCCCGAGGCCAGATCTTTATGCACATTAAGAGCTTATCATAAATGTACTAGCAAACCTTCCTCTGATGATCTTCATCCGTTGACTACTCCTTTGTGTTCAGTTTCTTTAAAACTTTACCATTGTCAAACAAAAAACATGAAACAATTTTTAATGTTGTTTTTTTTTTTTTTTAAGTTCAATTTCATCACTGAAATAAACAATATCCTATAATATAAAACTAGAAAAAAAGATTAAAATTACTTTTTTTTAGCGCTATTTCACGTTCTTGGCTTCCTTAATGCGCTATGATCCTATCACTTGTCTGAACTAGATGGGAAAGAAGGAAACAATGTGAAATCTGTGTGAAGGTTACTGTGACCGCTTTTTAAATGTATTTTAAAAAGTTGAATGATTTGAATTCAAACTCCTGACTCAAGCGTCTTGAAGGGGACTAATTCAACTTCTACCACCACATCTGTCAAGTACAATTTCTTTCTTTTGTTCAATACCAAACAAAATGATTAATTACCAATAGAAAATTAACAAATTGGTTAATTTTTTTTTTATTGATTCCTGTTTTGTCAGGTACAAGAAATAATTGAGCAAAATTTCTACTTGCCGTGGATAATTAAAAAAAAAATCTAACCTGTTATCACTTTTCGGTATATAGAACAACTAAACTAGAAAACTCTGCAGTAGACTAATTTGCGATTTTTAAAACACTTGCAATTATTTCGACATAATATAATTTTAAAGCCAAATCATAGACTTAAGTACAAAATTATATTTCCTTCCGCTTTAAGCACTTATAAACATTTTTTTAGTGCGTAACTTTCGTTCTACACGACTAGATCTACAAGTAGGCCTCTATCCTAAATAAAAAATCCTAAATATTGTCTCAATGAATATAGGGGCCTATGAAAGTGTGAGTGTGTGTGTGTGTGTGTTTTATTTGGGGAAGGGATGTAAAGCTTAATACTCTTTGTGGAGATGAGTTTCAATATGGTGCGTCTCTAGATCTAGATCCATGACTGATTATATTGTTACGAATCTCACTATCTAGGCTCTCTGCAAACTGCACCATACACCATCAACTTAAAGAACTTGACAACTCAGGGCTCCAAAGTAACGTAAAACTTTAATAGTTGAATAGATCTGAGCCAATACTGTACAATTGGCAGCACGTAACACAAGACTGTACAAATATCTCTCCGATAACACCGTACCGCCTTATCAACTCTTTCACTGGCCTCTCCGTCTCGTTCCGGGCTTGCGCTGGGTTCAACAGTTCAGGACTGACTTCACACACTAGGCTCGTTGTGTCGGACTCGATCGCAGACCAAGATCAAGACGCCAGTCGTCTCAACTGTACTTGAAAGTACTCCGCACTGAACCGTCGTAATGCTCCGTACAGAACCACACCGTTGAACTGTGCTGTAGTTGACCGTGTTCTGAGCCCCTGTCGTGAACTGTCTCTCGTGAACCTTGCTGTATTGAGCCCCTTTTCTCGACCGTCTTGACTGCGACACCTCCGCTGTTATATTGGGTCCCTACTGGCCTTCTCGAACCGGACAGAACACCGCTCGACGTTTCTAGGTGGTCAGATGACTACATCTCTCGTGACGCTCCTGAGCTCTGTTCACGACGGCGATCCTTCCCAAACCGTCCTGTTGACACTCGACTCGGCTGACCGTCGTAGCTCGTCACGGTTGACCACTCGTCTAGCGCTGGCCTGGGGCGATTTGCGTCGGTTGACTACACACACACCACTACCCCCATCTGTGCCACCACCAGGTTTATAACAATATATATTTATTATATAAAAATTATGTATATAAAATATGTATATATATATAAAATATACAGTGTTACAAATGAACAGTGACAAGTAGAGGTCAACGTGTGACCCCAGCGAGATGACACAGCAGCGGGTGTTCTCTGGAATCTACATGTAAAAACAAAGACAGGATGTGACGTTTCCTCACGTGTTGTTCCAATGATACTAGCAGTGTTTGTGCAACTTTGGAGGAGCGATTAGGGACTCTATATAAGCCAGAGAGTTAATGTGAAAGTCAGTCGTGAGTGAGCCGTTACAGTCGATACAGACGATGTAAGACGTGTGCGGTTCTAGTGAAAGAGAAATGTGTACGACTCGATGCAAGTTAACTAGGGTAGAGTTAACTAGAGTGGACTACTGTCGTTAAAGTCTTTACAGCGAACTACAGTGGACTTGAGCCGTTACAGTCGATACAGTCGATGTAAGACGTGTACGACTCTGATTCGGTAGACTTGAGTACGACTTGGTTCAGCTTTGGGAGACCTGGAGCGACACTGGGAAGTGTGTCGTTGGTCTGTTCTGTGGAATACGGCTCGATGCAAGTTGAGAAGAGAGGAATTGCAACGAAGTGAAGAGATGGATTGCAACGAAGCATATCTAACTGTAAACTGACAGATATTGTACAGTCTTCTAGGCTACATGTTACAGAGACGAATTGTTAGAGTTAATAGTCATTAAAGTTATATAAAACTGAAAGTTGAGTCGTCAAGTTCTTTGCAGTGTTTTTATTTGTTTGTCTACTAGTACATTTAGCCAGAAGATTCAGAAATACTTAACAATATGATTAAGTGGCGAATTGTGATGTTTCTTCTTTCAAACTCGATATGAGGAAAAAATCAATTCAAACATTTGTAGTAAGGGGGCATTTGTATTGAAGTGTGTACTTTGTTTACAACTGTGCTTTTCTGGCCTTTCATTGGAAGGATAAACAAAACAAAAAGTGGGTTCGTCTAAAAGTTCGTGGTTCGGAATGAGATTTTTTAAATTAGAGGATGCTAAAAAATTATGCAATGTTATTATAATGCTGGCTATTTCACTGAATATACATGGGTTAAAAGAGTAGGCCCTACTATTGGCTGAGAGGCGTTTCACTTAAAAGTAGTGTGTTCCTCAGAAAACATCACTTAAGTTTACAAAAACAACCAGTTATATTATTGTTATTGTTCATAATAATAACAAACACCAATAAATACCATTAACAGGTAAATGTTTACCATTCATTACAGCTTTGATAAAAACATTTTATTTTTTTCTTGGATTCTTTCAATCACAAAGACACGTAATTCTTAAAGTGATTGTCGGATGAGTGAATCATTATTCAAAAGCAATCCATATTTTACCGGCGGTCAAGAGACGGACATATCGTGATGTTTATAGAGGAATTAGATTAGATAAAACTTGCACACAAGACGGTGATGGCTCCGCCCGTTGACCAACTGACCACAATGCTAGATTACATGTATGTATGACTAGACACTCAATTAGCACAATCTCTCTGGATATGGGCTCTCTATCCTAACCTGATATATAGCATCACTATTCTTTAAGTGACAGTTTCCGATAACATTAGAAACTATGTAGATGTGTGACTGAGGAGACGAGCCCAAAGAATAGAAAAACAAGCAAAATTTAAAAATACAATAGAAAAAGCTTATATTGGGGAAAGTCCTCAGTAGTAAGTTCGCTGTGGTAAGTCTGAAGGACTAAGGCATCATCAAAACCTATTTGATTTCCGAATGTACATTCTCTTTTTTTAAAAAAATTAAGCTAGATACGGGTGATATAAACACAATGAGGGTTCCTGTGGACCAGTCGTACTTACATACTGCACGTGAACAAGTAGGATTTATATATATATATATATATATATATATATATATATATATATATATTTATATATATATTTATATATATATATATATATATATATTTATATATATATCTGTGTGTGTGTGTGTGTGTGCGTGTAGAGCGGTGAGCCAATTTATCAGCTCATAAAGATATGTACTTTGTTAATCATCTCCCCAATACCGTATCTCCAAAATAGTCGGCACAGATTACCACCATCAGCTCCCATCTCATAGGTCAGAAGTGTCTGAAGCTCAACCTTAGGTCAACGCTGTGAATGACCTTTGCGGAGAATGAGAGAGAGAGAGAGAGAGAGAGAAAGAAAGGGTAGGGGGCGGCGAGGGTCACAAAGTTAACAGTAGCGGTATTTAAAAAAAAAGTCGAAACTGTTGCTGTTGCAAGCAACTCGAACACGCCCTTGAATTGTTGAAATATCAAATATTATTTTTGTGTATGGCTAAGTTAACTTAATGAACTTTTGGTCACGCAAGTAGCAATGCGTCACGTGAACATCGCCAAAGTCGGCGTTAATGTCTCTACCATGAAGCGGAAAGGCGGGTTGTATCAAAAACCTAGAGTTCATATACTGAAGAGCGGGAAGAGGAGGGTCTTTCGCTGACCTGTTGAAAAGATGGGACTCAACTAAAAATTAGGTAACAGAAGAATATATGAAAGAGACTCAAATAGTAACTTACTCAAATAGTAACTTATCTTAATCTGGTCGATCCCTTTGTAGGCTGGGCAGCACAAAATGTAGACCAGTGAAGGGCAAACCTTTTTAGGATCCGGCCAAAAATTAAAAAGAATATTTTGGGCGGGCCATTATATAAGAAACACCAATAGAAAATACAGAGATTTTGCATCCGATCTAAAGCAATCAAAGTGAAGATAATGCTATGCCTATGGGTGAATTTAAGTTGTTCATCATTAAAAGTGGGAGGCCTTCGTCATCCAGTTATTTCTGACCCAGATTGTTCTATGCTGCTCATACATATTTGAAGATGCAAATATCGCACACATGTTCTGAGCATAAGAAAATAAATTTACAAAACTGGATTTCGTTCAATCGACTCAAGATGTAAGTCTGGTTTTTCTAGGTGACAATTGAAACCAAAAGGCATTCTTAAAATATCAAAGTAGTTTTCAATGGCACAAAATTTTTTTTTCGAATTCGCACTGAAGTTATCAAGTACCGTAATCTTCATAATACCTTAGCTTGTCTTATCTTATCTAATACAGACGTTAATTCTGAAAAAAAGATGATTACGTCCTACGCGTCATGCATCTAGACATGCATGTTAACCAATGACTTAAATTCTGCCAAGTCACTGGTTTTCCTGTCTGGCTCAAGCAACCCATTCCATGGTCTAATAGCATTAGGGAAGAAGGAGCATTTGTACAAATTTGTCCTAGCAAATGGAACGAGAAATATGCCTTTTTCTTTTTATCTTTCAGAGTATTTTATTAGATTTTGTTTTTGTATTTGAAGATTATGGTTTAGTGCTTTATGTATAATTGCTACTGAAGGCTTTCTAAATTTAGTGATTTTACTAAAGGTCAAATGTAATAACATTTTGTTTTAAAATTCTTATTTATTTTAATAAACCCTAATGCGTTGTTTGCATTTTTGATCGCTTCATCAATATGGGGATTCCAGTTTTTCGTTTATTATAACAGCTAGGTATTTTGCGTTTTTAGTCCATGTTACTGATTTACCATGGATAAGTGAAATTTATTTCTTTTAGTTTTTTTGTTACTCTTAATAACTGATATTTTTCTGGGTGGAAAGTCATGCCCCAATTCGATTCCCATTTCTGTAATTCATTTAATTCTCTTTGTAAAATTTCTGTATCTTGTGCTGTTTTTATTGTTGTATATATTATGCAGTCGTCTGCAAATAATCTGACTTTTGTTCCTAAACTAATGCAATTTCGTAAATCATTTATGTAAATTAAAAATTGTAGTGGACATAAGACTGTTCCTTGAGTTTACTGTTATTGGTGTTGATTTAGAGCCATTTATTATTACAGTTTCTTCTCTCCTTTTCAGAAAATCCTTCATCCTTCAAAAGCCTTGGAAAAATCTAATAAGATAGCATCTATTTGCTCACTATTATCTAAACCTTTTGAAAAATAATCATTTAGTCCTATTAGTTGTGTTTCACAAGATCTATATTTCTTAAGTCATGTTGGTATGGAATAAGGACATCATGTTTGTCTAGTCTTCCTTTCCAAGTCAGTGAATCAATGCTCGTTCAATGAGACAAGTTTTTTTGTTTGTTTGTTAATAAAGCTGTTGTTTGAAACCTGACCCCAGATATAACGGAATACGTTGAATTTTTCCCTGTATCCTAATATTTAATCTGATTATGTAACAAAGAGGACGTGAAAATGCAAAATCAAAGCATGCAGAAGTTTCAAATGGCCAATTTCACATTGACATAGAAGAAAGACACTATTTCGTTTTTTAGTTCCCAACCTCACTGGAAATCGCGTCCTGCATTCTCATCTTGCTTTGGTGTAGTGAAGCATAATGGAATGTTCAGGTTGCTTAGAATTAAGGAAATCTTCAGTACTTTTACAAAGGATGTTTTGATGTACGATGGAGTGTAGGAAAACGCCATTGTTCTTGGGGTGGCTTAGAAAAAACGACTATCACATTTGGATTTCTTTGTTAATATTGTATATTCTTGATATAGGTATGGTTAACATCCCTAGACCCTCCAAAAATTCATGAAAAATATCTGGCCATTTTGTTGTTCCCTTCAAGGAACGCATGCAGGATAACACTTCAGTACCGGTAACAAAGTTTTTCTGCTAAATAATAAAACACCAATTACGCAGTATCATTCACATCGGTACTAATGTCCACAGTAATGGAGAAGAATTTGTAAAATTGCTAATCTTTGAGGTTAATTTATAATGGAAAATTTTCATGTATTGAGTCGACCCGAGATATTATAGTTTTTCGAGATACAAGTACAATTCCAAAATACTTTAAAGACAATATAAAGTTGACAATTAATAATACATTGTTTTTAGCTAAGTCGATCTAAGAAAGTGTTTTCACTAATACACAATACAACTTGCCTGTGTTGCACATTTGTGAGCACTAACTTTTTGAACAATATTCATTTGGCTTGATAATTCATTTCGGAGAATTTTTTGTTTGTTTTGTTTTCTTGTGTATCTGCTGTCATAGATACATAAAAGGTTTTATTTTTAGTTAGACGTGAACTATCGGAACATCTTATGAGCGACAATGATTCCATTGCAAATCAGACACACTTGTTAGTCACTTCAATTTTTGAACTCGTATTAAAATCTAGATTTTTTCTTTCATTGTGAATGACATTATTGTTTTTAATTATTAGGCTATAGCATCTGGCGGTAGGGGTGAAACTTCTTCCCGGGCAGGATTTGGCCCGCGGACCGTAGTTTGCCTATTACTGGTCTGAGAAATATTCAACTGTCTGAATAGACCAACAGTGCTTCTGGTCGCCTACAAATAATAGTATGCTCACAAAAATCAGCGTCTAATCTAGTACAATAAGCCTATTAAAGAGATATAGCTCTATACTTAGGCCTACTTAATTGACTAATAGGTTAACTTTTTCAATTGATCCATGTTTTGTTAGGTACAATAAATAATTGTTTAACATTCAAATTGATCCGAGAATGGGTGTGGAAGAAATAAATTGCTCATTTTAATAATTTTTTTTATTTATTTATGTCTGGTCTATGCCAATGAATAATTGTGCAAATTTCAACTTGTCTGGGTTGAAAACATGAATGGGTTTGGGTGAAATAACGTGTACTAACTTTTAACCAGACAGACGAAGTGCTATAAGCTTTGTAAAAAAACAACAAACCATTCATGCTTAAAGTATGAATGCCAATCACTAACAAGGAGAAAGAGCTTTTAATTCAATATATTTAGCCAAAATCTATAAATCTAAAACAATGTAGTATCAAGTGGATGTACAGGTCTGTTTCACTTGACCTCTGCAATGAACTCTACATCCAGCCCATGCCCACAGTAGCATACAAGAAGGAGAATGGCTAGAAGGAACATATTGTCTGTATTTCTCTAAACTATCAGACAGTGCACCTTACAAGATTGGGGTTTGCTCCATTCATTGACTAGTTTCTCCTTCACCAACACAAACCACCTCATAGTGCTCTTTCCT
This sequence comes from Biomphalaria pfeifferi, assembly GCA_030265305.1. Taxonomy (NCBI): domain Eukaryota; kingdom Metazoa; phylum Mollusca; class Gastropoda; family Planorbidae; genus Biomphalaria; species Biomphalaria pfeifferi. Next base: position 1,696,909 of record JASAOG010000076.1, read on the forward strand.
TACAGTCAATGTTTCATTGGGGAGGTGGAACTTATTGGTTTAAAACCTGTAAACCTATCTGAAAGTCTGATGTTACACTACATTGACTGCTAGTATATCTAAGTATTCTCATGTAGATATTTAAGGTTCATGAAACTGCAAATGTGATTCAAACCACTTAATACTAAAGAAAAATTCATCCTATGGACACAGGGATAGTCAAGAACTGATTGAATCAGCAGAACTAAAAATACAAGTGCTTAGCAGATTTAATGATAGATATACACTCTAAATATAAGCACACATTTTAATGATAAATATACTCTCTTGCTTCTAGATTTAGCCCACACAAAAAACAAAGTCAAACTATGACATGACTTTTTCACATCAATTATTTACTTCTCAGCAATGACATTCTTCAAACATTCCAATGAGAAGATCAATTATTCTATTAGTAGTAAACTTGTATCACAGCTAACTGTGTCCCTATTACATTTGTACAATGGCATACAAATAGATATGAAAAACCAAACAAATAAGCAATAATGTTAAAGTTTAGCTGTTAGAAGTTTTTTTCTTTCTTGAGGGGTCGATGCAGGCATAGCAGGAACAAAAACTTTTCTTCAATATCTTCTGGTCACCTCCAGCACTGACTCTTCTCTCATTGTGGACCTTTGTTCCTGTGGACACTGTCTTGCAGATCTCTTCAGAGCTAACAACATAATACTTGCATGGCCTGAGGTGTTCATCCAGTTCATAGTACACTGGGATGGCTAGGTCAGAATACACAAGGAAATGCCAGCTAGGGGGAGCATATATAAGGTTGTGTCGCAAACCAATGAAAATATAATAGACCAAATAACTTTTAGTCATCAGCCCTTTTTTTTTAAACATATAGTACATAAGGGAAGTATCAGAAAAAAAGAAAAAACCCATACAAATTTATGCCAATCTGTAAAACACTGATTGACAGCACTATGATTAAGCTACTCTAAAAGTTTGGTGAGTTTAAATAGTTTATAAAAATAGTGTTAGTGCATTGCCATCTATTTAGCTTTGCCTTGAGCTGCCACTTTAGCCTGTGCAGCTTTAACTTCTTCTTCAGTTGCCAAATAGTAGTGTTTGACTGGTCGTAGATTTTCATCAAGTTCATACACCAATGGGATTGCTGGAAGAACAATTGTCAAACAGAACAAATGAAACAAAAACTGTTATATGCAACAAAGAAGAACAAGAATTACAATAGAAACATTTAAAATCAAATAATTAAAAAAAAAAAGTTGTAACTAATTATTATTTAATATTAAAAACAGTAAAAGTGATTTCACTTATTTAAAAGTAATTTGTGAGCCTTTGGCTGATTTGGTAGGCCTGATTTTAAATAATTTGTAGCAAGGAATATTATATAAATTAAATATAAAAACAAAAATTTAAAAAGTTGGCTAGAATCAGACAAGAAAACTTTAGCAAAGACAGATTTAACATTTTTCTTTTTGAAATTCGATTTCCTGAAATTTTATTTTAAAATTAGTAGCAAATTATTAAGAAAATATTTTACAATAATCTATAAAATGTTTTAAAATATTATTTTGTTTTAGTAACAAAAAGAAAATAAAAGCGTCAACAAAATTTAATGATTAGCAAAGTAAAAAAACAAAAAAAACAACAAACATCAAGCACTAACCAAACAAATGGATATCATAAACATTTGCATTTAACTGACCTGTGGGTAGATTTAATCCAACAATGTCATTGTCTGAGACATTATCTAGATATTTGATCAAGCCTCTCAAGCTATTTCCATGAGCTGATATAATTACTCTTTTACCTGACTAGGATTTGAAAAAATATTTTTTTGTTATAGCTGCACATAGGTTTTTTTTTTTTTTTTTTTTTTTTTTTTACATATTCACAGTATGATCAGCATCAATAGCCAGTTACAAAAATTGTGTAGAATAATCTAAGTATATTTTCCCTATTTGAATTTTTTTTTTATTCCTTTACTTTAAAAAAAAAAATTAGAACACGTAAAAAATAAATATGTAAATTTAAATTAAGTTTATTTCAAAACGCTCAATTTTCATAAAAACATTGAAATAATGCAATAAAATTACTGCTAAAAAATACAACTTGATGACAATATTTTTCACAATAATAATTTTGTTTCAAGGCATCTTAATGTTTAATTGTATCTAAAATATGAGCTCTGCCTATTGTGTGTTAATCTTTTTAGTCCATTGTACTGATCGATTGATAATTTCTGTAATAGCCACTCAGCCACCTAATTTGCTTTGCATTTTATAAAAAAAGGTGTTGAGGTCTGTAATTGAATTTCACTGCAAAAGTCTAAACCTATACATTTGAATTGACTTAGTGTAATTGGTTATAAGAAAAAATGAGGAAATTTACAACGCTAATGAATCATGCACCTCAACAGAGGTCCAGTCTTTTAACAATCCAAAAATAGTTCTTAAACTCCCTTAAGAGTCATAAGTTCATTGAAAATATGTTTCCAGTACAAGAGACAGAATCAGTTAGAGCACAAATGATTTAAAGAGTGTAAAACTTAAAGCAGGAAGTTGTGTCCCCTAATGAACCTATGTATAGGGTACAGTTAGCTTCAGGACCTGACTTTGGTAAGATTATAATATTTGCTTTGCTGTGTAAAAACCTGAATTTACTGAGATATACATTTATTTTTAAAAATTATATTTTATGATCTAAAGCAGCGGTTCTCAACCTTTTAAGCTCGGCGACCCCCTACTCTGCCGCAACCCCCACCCCCAACACACACAAAGAGAAATAGAAGAGTAGACAATAACAATCCATATTTTCGATGGTCTTAAGCGACCCCTGGCAAATCGTCAATCGACCCCACAGGTTGAGAACCCCTGATCTAAAGCCTCAAGTTACTTTCATTAAGATTGTTGTACTTACCTTAATAGCTGGGACAATGGAGTCATACCAAAATGGAAGTGTGCGTTCAACAGTATCTTTAAGACATTCACAAGCTGGTATCATTCCTTGATCCATGTCCTTTAATAATGATTATTATATTGTTACAACATGTTACCAAATGTTACAAATTCAGTTTCTAATTCTACTCAAGAATTAAGAAATGTTATAAAATTAAGTGAAAGCTTGAAACTTACAGCATATTGCTTCGACTTTCCAGACCAACGCTCATCAGACTTTTCCAGAGGGGGAGGAGGAATGTCATAGGAGCGACGCCAGATCTGAAAGAAAGAACATTCCATTACTCTGCCTCAGCAGCCTCTGAAAGCTTATATATTTATAGAATCAATTTCTCTTTATGCATAGTTCTGTAATAACATTCTAAAATCCCACCAAAATTTTTTTTATTTTTGTTTCAAACACGTTCATCTTTATCCCACAATTTTGATTGATTGCAAAAGTTTGCTAACCAGATATTGCTAAGCAATTAGATGAATTCTATTTGAATATTTTTTTGACAGACATATTTTGTAATTGTATAATGTGCCAATAAACAAATACATTTTACACTTATTATGATTCTTGTATAAAAGATAATGGGACTACAGAACTTTTATTGAAGCATGCACTATATCTAAAACAAGGTTTGGTTTTAATGATTGCAAAACGTCACAAAGTGAATTACCTGCACTTGATCTTCTCCATATTTAGCAGCTGTTTCAGATTTATTTAGACCTTGAAGTGCTCCATAATGTCTTTCATTCAAACGCCAAGTTCTCACTACAGGAAGCCAATGGCAATCCAGCTCTTCTTGAATAAGGTACAAAGTTTTAATGGCACGTTTTAGAACACTGGTGAAAGCTATATCAAATTCATATCCTCCTTTTTTAAGGAGCTGGAATAAATTGATGAAAATAAATTGCAAATTAGGAAACCCTATAGAACAATTATGCAATTTATAAATGGCAAAAATGAAATAGAGCAGGATAACCTAAATGAAATTTTATGAATGAGTGAGTTTTTTTTTTAAACCAGATATAGTTTGATTAGTGAAATATTTTTAGTGATAGTGTGACAAGATTTATGTCTTTCATAAACAATCTTTAACTCTGCATTAGTAGTCTATTAGGTAAAAGCAATGAAAATGAATATTATTTTGTTATGTACAATATAAATACATTTTCATTTTGTTCAAAGTCAATTTTTTGTTGTGATTTCTTTTCAAATTTAAATTACATAAACTATATATTAAGTTTTGAAACAGGCTGGATATTAATTAGAATTTGTCACATTTAGTAATACACATTCTGGATCACAGAGAATATAGACCTTAGTCTTATCTACATTTTGTGAATATATCTAACCAGAGCTAAGGTTGGTGTCCACATGGGAAGGGGAGGGTGGGTTGGTTAGTTGTGTCACAAATACTTCTCACTCCAAGTGAGTATATCCTTTAATCTTGTTTGATAAAATGTGCATAAAGTTATTCGAGTTGGTGCAATAGAATTCTGATGCATGATTACAATAAAATGGGTATTCTCTTTTTTCAATGAAGACATGTTTTCTAATGTGGCTACAAAACAGCTTTTCTAGAGAAAGTACAACATCAAGAATACTGAGCAAGATGTCTCTCCATTTTTATTTCTTTCTTACATCCCATATAAAAATAACTTTTTTTCCATATCCGCTTAAATCTGGTTAAAATATTTTCCTTTTTTTTGCAAAGCTTGACCAGCCTTTGCTTGTTTTCTCACCAAATCTATTGCACAAATTCATGTACTGATACATCACAAAAGTACTGTTAACGTTTGTCAGTGGATATAGATAGAAAGCATGTGTAACATTTTGGACCTTCAAATGACATTTCTGTAAAAATTATTTGCAAGAAAAAAAAAGCCATTTATCTAGCAATTCTTTATAAAAATTTAAGTATCAGCCTGTCAGGTCCACACCTCTTGGACCCACAGCAATGCCACTGGTTCTATCTGACTCTATATAAATCTAAATGTCTAAATTTCTAAACTAATCTAAATTTAAGATATACATCTGATGTCTAAATTAAGATCTATTCTAGATTGTCTATTTGATCATATGATATCGTAGGATGCGTTAGGACATCAGCAGCAGTTTTTAACCTTTCATATACAAAGTCCACATCATGTCTCGCTCAGAACGATAAGTCAAGCAAGGTAACTGAAAATTAGGTGTGTATAGCTATTTCATTTTTTTAAATGAAAATTGCAGATACTGCTGTGTACAAGGCCTAGATCTACCTGGGAAATTAGTATTTTTGAAGTTTGTTTTCATTATAAAGGTATTAAAAAATATATTATAAATATTTAAACTAGAGTTATTTTTATATAGATCTAGATCTAATCAACCAGATAACAATCCGGGCCTGGGGGGCTTGACCTCTTTAGGGGCCCCTGCATATTGACATTTGACATCATGGCATAAGATGATGCGTAAGATTTAATTAATGTAAAAACAAATTTTGGTCACTAATTTGGGCCCCCCTCCACCCACCCTAGTTACGCCAATGATAACAATTAACAAATTACAGTAGATCTATATAATGATATAATCTATATATAAAATCTAGTAGTAAATATGTTGAGTTTAGTAGACACTAGGACTAGATTTTAAGATTAAGTATCATTTATTCTTGAGATTGACAAAACTTTGACTTTGTAGTAGTGTCAGTAGATCTAGTAGTCTACTAGATATAACTAGATCTAGAATCTATTACTTTTAATTTTAACTTTTGAGAAGAATTATCATTATTATAATTATTATAGAATACAAACATCTTTGATTCTTTCTCAACTTTCTGCTAGGTCTGTCTAGAATTCTAGATCTAGTTCAGTAGTTGTGGAGCTATTTCAGCTAGACTAATATTAATTAAATTACTAGATCTACTATGATCTAGACTAGTTACTCTAGTACCTGACTTTATATTCTAGTTTTAAGTAGAAATCATAATCAAATTATAGATTTAATTAATCTAATGACTAATGTAAATAATCAAGATAATCTAAAATATATCTCACTGCCTTTTTTGGTATTTTTTTGTTACCTGACCACCATAAACTGCTTCTTGAATTCCAGTCTGTGATAATTCTGCATCGTGCCAGCCACAAAACAGATTTTTCTCATTGTAGACACTTTCACCGTGTCTAATTAAAACTATTTTATACTTTGTAGTCATTTCTAAATAATGTTTCTTCTAGGAATACTGCTTAGCAAAGGATATTTCGGTATTATAATAATAATAATTACGTATCGACCTTGAATGTCAAGGTTTAGACTACTACCTTGACCTTACATTATCAAAGAAAGACTACTCGGTAAATGGAATAACAAGATGTTTTAGTCTTGGTTGTCTCTCTTAATTATTATGCAGCATGCAATTATTATTTAGCCGCAGTATTTGAAATTTGGTTCCCGGTCACTTCATCCCCTGGTCATTTCATCCACTGGTCATTTCATCCCCTGGTCATTATCATCATCGACAATCATCGATAAAATAGCAGGTTAAACAAGTGCACCCGATTACGATAGTAGTGGATATAACAACGTTGTTATTCACCGTCGTCTGGGTCAAAACAGAGCACTGGCAGCAGCAAGAAACAGAGAAACAAAATACGAGCATCATCATCATGAATTCACTGCATTTGCTGGGTTGATGAAACAACATATAGCCCAGGTCCTGTCTGTGGCTGTTCGGTTCTTTTGATGGTGATTGTATTCAATAAGACTTCAGTGGTTTTGTTCCTGTTGTTCAGAGAGACTCACTATCAAAGAATACATTATGTACAGTCAGGGCCGGATTAAGAACTCTTGGTGCCCTAGGCACAAAGTTCCACAAACCCACACGGGTGCCCCCTCTGCCCGAGCCCGGCCCGATCCTCCTCCTCCACTGACCGCTGGTAGGCCTATGTTCAATATTATCATTATTATGCAAAATACTAACAAAGAAAAACAGTTGTTAATACAAATGTTTGTGTAATAATTAATTATATAATTTGTATTACATTACTATCACTCATATTAAACCACAATAAGGTATTTCAGTATTAAAGTTATTAGTTAATTAATTTTGTAATAATAATAGACAAAAATACTGAAACTTTTTTAATAGATAAAAAGATGATTAAGATCATAAGAAAGTCGAAGAAATGACACATTTACATTTTGAAGTTCTTTTTTCTAGATTTACGTCTGGCAAAGTTTTTGAGTGCATCATCAAAGTTAATTTTGCGCAACAAGTCTGCCTCAATCATCAGCAGAGATAAGGAATCAAGCCTTTCTTGTTTCATTGTCGATCTATTTGGATTTTAGATACTGATTGGTTTATTTTATCTTCTTCATCTTTTTCATCATCTTCAGCAGACTGAAGTGTGTCACAACAAATTTCCTTTTCAAGCACTAATGCTGTGTCAGGATTTGCAGAACGGCCTGAAGTAGACTTATCAAGAGGGTTGATGGTGTCAGTAAAATCCTGATTAACCTGTTGCTGAACTGAAACTAAATAATCCGTTATTTTTTGGCTCTTAGCTTTCACAACAGAAACAGTATATTCTTTTTGTTTAGCTAGTTTTCTCTTTTGTGCACCACTTAACTGAACACGTTTCATCTTGAGTTTAATTAAATTAAGAATATATCAAAATATAAATTCTAATTTAATTTATTTTCATCAAATTAGCACTACTAACAATTGTTTTCACTAGTATAGCAGACTAAAACGGAAGCAATGAACGTAAATGAATGCAGAGGCAAGAAGGAAGTGTCTCATTGTAGCCTATGTAACACCAATGAGTGTGGCGCCACTTCGCGGCCACTAACGAACGGGGAGTAAGCCTTCCATTAAGCCAATGGAAGACAACCTATATTTCTTTTTAGAAAATTAGTTTCGTTTGTAACTTAATCGACCGATTTTTTTCGAGGACTTCTGGTGCCCCCAAAGCACTTGGTGCCCTAGGCACGTGCCTTGTTTGCCTAATGGTTAAACCAGGCCTGTGTACAGTATAGACATGGACAAACTACTTGGCAAAGGCTACGGTGACTGCCGGTGAAGGCTAGCATTCAGAACTGTGTCTCAGGCAACGATTCATGAAAACTATCCAAAAGCAGACCTTGATCTGTTGCGCGTCCCACAGACTTAACATTGTTAAGAATTACCCAAATGACGATTAAGATATACGTAATGTTGTTAGTTGTTAGTGTCATAAGAAGACTATTTCTTCCGTAACAGTCCCAAGTGAGAGCTTTGGTGCTAAATTTACTTCTTTTTTATTTATGAGACACAATGTTATCTTCTTATCTTATATAATACAGACGTTACTTCAAAAAAGAAGATGATTACGTCCTACAGGTCATGCATTTAGTCATGCATATTAACCAATGACTTAAATTCTGCCAAGTCACTGGTTTTTCTGGTTAGCTCAGGCAACCCATTCCATGCTCTAATAGCACTAGGGAAGAAAGAGTATTTGTACAAATTTGTCCTAGCATATGGATGTACTGATTAATACGAATTCATTCGTGCTTTAAGTCACAATTTTGAGAAAATCTTTGACTGTTTGTCGGATCTTAAAATAAAGGCTGTGTAAAACCAGACAAACTGCACATTTGTAATAAGTGCCTGTACCTCAGGTGTTTCTGATTTATCTTTTCATTGTCGTTAATTATTCATCTGTTATTGAGCCACTTTCCCTGTTGTAGTAGTCTGTCCAACTACTGAACAGCACATCAGCAATCTCGTTCAAATAATCAAAAGTAACTTGACCGTGCCGAGGAACACTTCAGGGATGACATGCCAAGTAAGGCGAGACTGCTGGCAGACTAACATAGTATTGAGTTGGTGCCGCCTAGAATTTGCAGTCGACAGACACATCGAGCAAAAACCAAATGTTTTGATTTTGGGAGTTATTACAAAACACGGCTTTACATTCCGCATCTTGATTGGTTAATATATTTTTTATTGACGTCTCGCTTTTCGAGCACTAATAATGCTGAGTTCAACCTGTATTGGCTGCATCCTACATAGATGTAAGAGCTGGAACGTGAAGGTCAACACTGTGCGTGATAAGCGTTCATTGTCTGCTTGTTCATCGCGACGGACAGCATTTAAGAACATGTGGAGTAAATAGTTTGTTCACATGTTTATTATTTGTTATTTCATGAAACAATCTACATGTATATATATATATATATATATATCATGGGCGTAGCCAGGATTTTTTTTTTGGGGGGGTGATTTTTCACCCCCTCCGCCACCCCCCCGCAAACAAATTAATACGTATGTATGTGTGTGTGTATATATAATCTTTATTATATTCTGACCCATCATTCTTTCGACAGACGCTTATTGTGCCCTAGAATAGGTTCTTCCTGGAGTTAATGGGAAAATTGTAGACTCCCCGACATTGCCAGCAAGGCGGTCTGGGGGAGCGCTAGGAGCTCCCCCAGCGCGGGGTGGAGCCCCGACGCCAAGCACTATTTCTGATATTAAAAGCCAACAAAATGCATATTCTACAGTGCATTTTACTGCTATTAAAAAGTTTTATTTCTAAAACCTAATGTGCTATTCTTACTGACTTAGACCCTCCCGCACCGTTCGGCGCATTTGCCGTCAAGCTGTTTCTACAAAAATCTGTCAATGGTAATGTCTGAAGCCTCTTCCCACCTGCTCTGAGGACCTCCATGAATGTGTGGCGCCAAGTTGTACTAGGATGTAATCGCAACTCTTCTTATGCGTAATTCAATTTGTCGGAGAACATGTCCCACAAACCTCATGCGACGCTCTGTCACAATCTTACAAGGGATCGACTACCAGTTCGGCATAGGATGTTCTTGATTTACACCCGATCTCTATAACTGACTCCTAAAATCTGTCTTAGAAATCTTTGTTGAGCCACGTTTAGTGTTTTTCAATTTTGGCAGATGACTATTCACTGCACTTTATTATCTCTTGAATACGTTTTTGGAATTAAGTGACTGTAGTTTGCTTTAGATTTTATATCGAAAAGGGAAGTTTTATCGTCAAAATCATCTGTTGGGGGTTTTAAACTAAAAAATCTCTGGAATTATGGTGTTTTTTAAATTCAAAATCCCATTTAGCTACGGTCATAGAATTTAGTAACTGTAGTTTGCTTTAGAATAATATTAAAGATAGATGTTTTCCACCTCAAAACACTATGTAGGGGGATTTTAAACTCAAAACCATCTGGAGGGGTTTTAAACTTTAAAAAAAGCCATCTGTAGGAGAGGGATTAAAACTCAAAACCCTCAATTGTCTTGGCTACGCTCAAATAATTTTAGTGCGTAATTTGCTTTTTTTATATTGACGAGGTATTTTTTTAGCATTAAACCACTCTGAAGGCGGGTTTAAACTTAAAACTCTATTTGGCAACGCTCATAGCATTTTAAATGCGTAATTTGCTTTTTTCTTACATTGAAGATGTATTTTTTAGCTTCAAACCCCGTTTGCGGGGGATTTAAACTCAAAACCCCTTTGGCTACGCTCATAGATTTCTGAGTCTGTAATTTTCTTTTTTTATATTAAAGATGTATTTTTTAGCTTTAAACTCCACTGGAGGGGTCTTTAAACTCAAAACACATTTGAATGCACTCATAACATGTTGAGTGTATAATATTAAAAACAAAGCAAATATATTTTTTACATTCAAAACCCGCTGAAGGGGGGTTTAAATTCAAAACCCATATAGCTAAGCTCATACCATTTTGAGTGCGTAATTTGCGTTTTTTTATACCGGGTATTGAAGAGGTATTTTTTTAAGCTTAAAACCCTTCTGAAGAGGAAGTGGGGGTTAACTCAAATACCTTTTGGCTACGCTCAAAAATTTTGAGTGAGTAATTTTCTTTTTTCATTTTGAAGAGAGGGTTTATCGTAAATTTTGGAGGGGTTTAAAAATCAAAATCTTCCTTAACTGTGCTCGTGAAATTTGGGGGATTGTCGTTTGCATTTTTTATGTTTTGTTTTATAGAAGAGGGGAATTTAAATGCGAAAACCCCTGGTAGGTAGGGGGTTTTAAACTCAAACCCCCCTGGTAGGGGTTTTACACTCAAAAACCCCTGGTAGGAGGTTTTAAACTCGAACACCCCCTGGTAGGGGTTTGTAAACTAAAAACCCCCCTCGTAGGGGTTTTAAACCCAAAAACCCCTGGTAGGGGGTTTTAAACTCAAAACTTCCTTTGCTGTGCTGGGGCAAGTGTTAGTTTAGTATTAAAATCTCACCTAAAATAAACAAAATCAAAGCAGAAAATTAGTTACTAAATTCCGCCCCCCCCGCAGGGGGGGATTTCATTTCGGGGGGGTTTGAACCCCCCCCCCCCCCCCCCACGGCTGCGCCCATGATATATATATATTCTTTCGAAGTAGTCGAATTGTAGCTTCAATGGCATCCAGGTACATTAACCAAGTCGGTAAGACTATTAAAAAAAATGTAATACACAAGAAATGAACATTCTCTCTTTTGTTCCTCAATCTGTTTTGTTCCTCAATCTGTTTTGTTCCTCAATCTCTTTTGTTCCTCAATCTGTTTTGTTCCTCAATCTCTTTTGTTCCTCAATCTCTTTTGTTCCTCAATCTCTTTTGTTCCTCAATCTCTTTTGTTCCTCAATCTCTTTTGTTCCTCAATCTGTTTTGTTCCTCAATCTGTTTTGTTCCTCAATCTGTTTTGTTCCTCAATCTGTTTTGTTCCTCAATCTGTTTTGTTCCTCAATCTGTTTTGTTCCTCAATCTGTTTTGTTCCTCAATCTGTTTTGTTCCTCAATCTCTTTTGTTCCTCAATCTCTTTTGTTCCTCAATCTGTTTTGTTCCTCAATCTCTTTTGTTCCTCAATCTCTTTTGTTCCTCAATCTCTTTTGTTCCTCAATCTCTTTTGTTCCTCAATCTCTTTTGTTCCTCAATCTCTTTTGTTCCTCAATCTCTTTTGTTCCTCAATCTCTTTTGTTCCTCAATCTCTTTTGTTCCTCAATCTCTTTTGTTCATCAATCTCTTTTGTTTATTTGTAACTCTCGTTCTCTTTTCATCAGTGGTCTCATTATTTTATACTTTTTTTTTCCATTTTTTTAAACATGCTTGCCCTAGGTGTGGCAAAATATGTAGGTCACAGCTGGTGCTGCGCAGCCACGGGAAATAGGGCCTACTGCATTCCTCACTAATCTTCGGGCTCGAAGACAAGCCTTATTTTTTTTAATCATGGAAGTGTGCAATGTAGTTATCTCATGTCTGCCAGTGGTCGAGTCTGGGTAATAAGCCACCAACCAGCTTCCTCCACGGGATTTAGAAAAATATGCAGGTCGCAACTTGGTTTGCGTAGTCACGTGGAATCGAAGGCATTGCCCTTTTTTACGTTCCCATGGTTGTCCCAACATTGAGATCCTGTGATGTACTTTCTAATTGAACAGATTTACGTCTATTGACGTTCAGAATCTAAGAATTATCTTATTTTTCTTCTTCAATTTTCTGCGTTCTAATTTTCATGGAGATTTCAGAAAACCAGTCCTATCTATATCTGAGCCGAATTGCGCAGTGGTCTCCAGATCTGGCAGCTCTCCATAGTTTTTTCCTAAACGTTTCTTTTCTTGGAAGTCTCTTGAGAGCCTCTCGGTAAAGTTTGCAGATTTAATCACGTGGTCAGCAAAATCTGGAGACACTATACAATGGCTTGTTTCACTTGATGACATTTTCATCTTCTGTAACAGGCGTTGTCCCATCCTGTTGTGTCATGTTCTGGGACAAAAAACTATTTGTTGATCATATTAAGTAAAATACTAACTCTCGGAATATTACACTGTACATGTTTTTTTTTTTTAGTTAATTTGTCGAAAAGTCAATAGACAAAAAAAAATTATGAACGAATAAAACGAATTAATTAAAAAAAAAATAAAAAAAATCGTTTAGTGATTTACAACAATGACATTAAGCAAATACAATATTTTGTATTTAAAAAAAAATCAATTAGTATTAACAATATATCAATGTTCTGACTTGACTTATGTTTATAAAGTGAAAAGCAAAATGAAATATTTTCTAACAAAACACTGTTATGGTACTAGATCTGCGTAGATTATCCATAAAATTGTATTATTAGCACATAGCTTTCTTACAGCTGTAGCAAAAAGATTAAGCGTGTTTACAGCTGTAGCGAAGAGATTAAACTTGTTTACAGCTGTAGCAAAGAGATTAAGCTTGTTTACAGCTGTAGCGAAGAGATTAAGCTTGATTACAGCAGTATCAAAAACTCAAACTATGTTTTCTAAGTTAGCCAAATTCGAATTCTATGTCATTGGTTAGGATGACAGTAGTTATAGTTAACTGTAGTCATTACTAATACTACAGGTGGTAGGAAAGCTATGTAATTGGGCGCTCCATTGAGAGGGATGGCGTAAGTTGGTAAGAGATGTAGTGATAGCATTTAGCAGAGAAAAGATGGAGAGTCCACGCTTTCATTTTCGAACTTATCTATTGTCATGTAAACGTCTACTTAAGTGTTTCAATGCGAAGCTAAAGATTCAGAAACAAAGGTTTAAAATATTTTTTTTTAGTTAAAAGCTATCATTGGTTAAGGCTAAGCTACTTTTGGAATCAGATACCACGGGTTCCATTTTGGTTTTAGTGACACTTATATCTGCAGACGACTCATTCGTTGGTAATACTGCTGATCGTTGAACTGCACAGGCATCGCCATCTTTGACAACTGACGCATGCAGTTTTGCATTTCGAGAACCAGGATCTTTAATCCCATTCTGTTGTTCAGTACTGCTACGCTCGGTGTTGGTAGAATGCTCTTCTCGGCTACCTGTTGTGAGATGCTGAGAACTCTCTGTCTTGCTTCGACTTTCTGGGCGAGATCTTTCGCGATTCTCTTCACTTTGCGACATTGATGGTTTGAGCTCTACTTGACAACACAGTGAGCTGTCATTTACGACTTCACACGAAAAGTTACGACTGTTACCGAAGGAGATGCTATTGTCGAAGGCGGCCATGATGTCTTTGTTAAGTTCTTTGTCGTGTCGCTTCGACAAGTGTGCGCTCTTCTTATCACTCCGGTGCGCCCTTGATTTGCTCGTCTCAGAGCAGGCACGCGATCCAGCGCCTTCACTCTTGTGTTTTCTGGATTCGTCTTTGCACGCTCTGTGAATAGATCGATCTCGGCCTGCTGGCTGTTCTGGTTGGTCATCCGCGAAATAGAATCTCTTTGTCTCGTCTGATGCGAGCCTTGTCAAGTATTTAGAGTGATGCCCCTTGTCACTTCTGTGTCTGCAATGATGGCTGTCGGGTTCACTCAGAAGGTTGTACACGCGTTGTCGAGCTTCGCTGTGAGAATGGAAGGAGACAATTTTTTCAAAAATAATCCGATGCCTAGACAAGATAAGAATAATATTAGAATCGCGATAGAGATGATAAATACGATTTGTTCTGGATTTAATGATTTTCTTTTCTAAATGAATTTATTTCAGAAAGAAGATAATGAGACATTATGTCAAATAACATGATAATTACTTGCGGTTTGGTTTGTCGTATAATGTTCATTTATAATGACAATAAGAAGTGGGTTATACTGTCGGTTGTTTTAAAAATGTGTTTATGTGGCTTGAATTCTTACTGACAACAGGGCTGGCCTTAGGCATAGGCTAAAAGGCAGCTGCCTAGGGCCGCTGATTGATGGGGGCCTCGCAAAAGAAGAACTATCGAGAATTGTGCCCAATGTTTTTGTTGGAGTACACTAGCATAACTGCGTTTTGAATAAATTGCGTCATTTTATATTATCGCTGTATATTTTTTTTTTCTATTTTATTGGGGCCACCAAATTTACTTCGCCTAGGGTCTCCAATTATCTAAGACCGGTCCTGCTGACAAACTGTATTATAAACCATGAATATTAACAGTTAACTCCCCCCAGCTTATCACTTCCAACTATTCCAAAGGCTATTCAGGTCCATAACTGTCTATAAAGTTCTTACCCCTCAATATTATGATGATGTCTTCGGTAAGTAGCTCTGACATACTCTTGGCGCAGTCTATCGTGATCTCTCTCTAGGGCCCTCAGCGACTCCCTCGTGATTTTGTGGAATACTTTCTCGGCGTCTCTCTGCGATGTCAGCTCGACCACTCTCATTTTGAGCGTGTCGTAATCAATGCCAGTCTTTGTAGTCTGCCCTTTTCCATCTGTCGTTAGTTCCCTGTTAGTATTATAAAGTTGAGAACATGTATAATGACTTCATAAAATATGTTTCCAGATATTAATAAATGATTTAGTTTATTTACAATGTGATGATGTAGCAGGTCCGGATTTGTGGGCAGACGGGGCTACATCCCAGGGAGCTCCATAAGAAAGGGGTCCCCATAATAGAGACGGGTGAGTGACTTTACGCTTTTTGTAACATTTGTTTCGCATGTTTACCGACATTATTTTAATTCTTAGAGTTGGCAACACTGTCATGGTTAAATTGAATAGTGTCCGCTTATTGCAGGCTCGTAAAATACAACAACAGCTCCGGATTTTACTTGCTTATTGAACATATTGACGTCTATCTCCGTTCAGAATATAAGAAGAATGGAAGAGAGTCCCAACAACAATGTCACTTTCCACACACCGTTCCTTAAGGGACATCAGCGCGGCTGATGTGGTACAAATAAGGAATATAGAGGTGTTTCCCCGGTGTGCTAGGCTTTTGGCCTCGCTTTTAACCCAAGCGTCTTGAGATATAAACCAATCGGATTCCACCCAGACAGAACAGTAGTTCAGACAAGCCAATGGAGAGGAGATTCTATGGACCAAGAGTTACTAACCGTTCGATTAAGTTGTTTGAACAATCACAAAAATATCCCAAAAGCTATCACAAATTCGTAAAGCTCGGCTCAGCCTCATCACTTTTGTTTCTGACTGATCTGTCCATTGTGTGTGACTGGAGCCCCCCAAACCCCCTTTAATGGTTTCTCATTGAATGACATAAAATAAATTATCAAGTACTGGCCACTATAATTCTATCTATCCATCCACCCTCCAACCCATCTACTGAGCTACCTTCCTACCCAATCACCTTTGTCCATCTGTCTATATTTAAAATACAATATAATACGTCCATATAGCAGACTACCTATTGAGATGGTCCCCTATAAACTATATCTATTAGTTTCCTAAAAGAAAGACCAACTTACTTGACGGATTGCATGGACGCTATACTGCGATTGATGTCTGCTAGTTGTTGGATCACTGTTTGATTGTAAGTGGTCATCAAGGATGATAGAATCTGTCCAAGAGGTTACATCGGTTTTACATTTCAGTGGGTACAGACAGATTAGTGATAGGAAGGATGAGGCGAATAAAGCTGGGTGAGTCTATAAGGAAATGAAGATCTAAGAGCTTTATAATTCAGTATAAAAAGTAAAGTTCCCCTTTCAGACCTTACAATGTATATGGCAGATGATGTTAAGGTTAGTATAGCGAACAACTTTTAAAAACTGTAATCCTATAAAACTACCTGTATGTCAAAGTTCTGATCGGTTCTGAAAGGTCTGAGAGAGAAATGTGAACACGTAGGACTGTCAAAAATGAAACGTCTAGCACCAGGTGCCATCAAAGAAACTTAAGAATGAGATGAATGAGCCTGAATTTGTATTTGAAAGTAAAATTATTTGAAAAAAAACAACTAGTGAAACCTATTCTTGAATCATCATCAATCAATTTGCACATTAAAGTTCCCCTTTCAGACCTTGCGATCTATAGGGCAGATGATGTTAAGGTCACCTGTTTCTTTGGCCAACGGTTACGATCAGGGAGTCATGTGGAGACCAACCGCCTCTAACAACTCAGCCACCTCGCCGCCAATCAATGGTTGCATGAAAGTAAAGGTAGACTTCCAAGGAATTTGTTTCTATCGTTTATCATTTCAACAAATATTGGCTAACAATGAAATACACTTGTAAAACATCAACCTGTTGGGATCGGTCTAATGATTCAGTTAACTGAGTGGTCAGTAAAGTGGACACTCTGTCGTAACCAACATTTACAAGATCTTCAGTTTCTTTCTTGCAAGATTTCACAGAGCTGACAAGTTCCTCGTGCATCTTTCTTTCTATTCCTTCCAGGTTGTCTATTGAGGAAAGCTGCAAGAATAGGAATAGAAAAACTTAAATAGACAAAACTACAAAACAGTTTCTGAATAGAATGGCTTAAATACATAAACATATTAAACAGAATCAACAGTCTCATAGAACAGGGCTCTAAATATAAAACATTATATACACAAACAAAATAAACAGGTTCTGAATAGAAATTCTCAGACAAACATAGGTCTAACTAAAAACCTATTTTAAAAAAAATTGGGGATAACTTTATCAGTGCCGAAAAAGTGTAGTCAATAGTACTGGGATAAAATATTAGATGAAAAAACTTATTCTGCCTTCAGATTATTCCTTTAAGTAGATGTTTAGTATCTAAATTCTTTCAAAAGGTAAAACGTAATAGCCATACCTCGCTAAGTATAGAATAGAAATGTTTTACTTACACATTGTTGCATGCACTGACATTTCGATGGACTGAAATCTACCTGGCATCCAAATTGTTTAGTCTGTTTTGTGGGAACAAGACATTCCATATTTCTGTTAGATTCACAATCGTGGGGTAGACATTGTGTGGAAACACTGTGAAGCCTAACAATCTTTTCACGTTTAACGTTTGAGGCTTCGGTCTGAGACGCCCTGGAGCGAACCTTGTCTGTGGCGAATCGGTCCACCATCTCCTCGTTTAAGTGGACCATTCCAGTGGAGCGCCGGCCACACATACCGTAATAATCCCAACAGTTGTGGAAGCTACTACGGGGGTATTCGTGTATGCAGAATGGACAGAGAAATGGGGCGTTGACGGATAATTGAGAAGGTGTTGCGTCTCCTGTCCTGGTGTGTGGATGTCCAGATGGTAAGCAAGAAACTGAATTAGGATAAAGCTGATCATTAGTTGTATTGTCTGGTTTTTGGGACTGACCAACGAGATTTTCTAACAAAGTAATTTTATCAAGAAGTGAACTCAGTATATTCTGGTTGTGCCCCTGACGTTCGCTACTACAGTCTATTTCGGCATTTGCATTTATTTCTAGGATTTTTAGCTCTGTTGGGCTTAAACGTTTAGCCTCGAGTGTATAAGTATCTTTTTGATCATTTGGGCCATCTGTATGACTATTTTTTGAAGATTGCCCGCAACACTCCATATATATTTTAGTCGAAACAAATTTGTGGCTTTCTTTTGTCGATTGTTCACTTTCTTTTTTTATATCAGATTTCACGCAGTCAAGGCGACTTAAGTTGACTAGTTCTGATGCATTGTTCCTAACGCCAAACTCACATTCGCTTTTATCAGTGGTCTTTTTGGTGTCTACAAATTTCCTGAACGTCTCCAAGTCCCCAACAAACATCCAGTCGTCTAGCTTGTCAATTACAGCTTCGCCTTTACCCTCTTTATCGTCTTCAATGTATTGAGCATGTTCATTGTCTTCATCGCTGTTGTACGGAGAATTCACTGGGGTAGGAATTAGAAGCCTGTTTTCATCCTCGTGCCAGTCAAGTTTGTCCATTGTTGTTCCTTTTTGATCAGCGTTCTTCGATTCACTGTCACTTTTTGCAATAGAAGACTGTTGACCATAGTCAGTACAACATTTTCTTTTCCCGATATTCGGATCTTTAGACAAAGAAACTCTCACTTCGTTTAGAATGACTTCTTTGTTACTGAGTTGAAAGTCCTCGTTGTCGTCACAAACTATATGTGGGCCACCCTCAGTTACAGCGGTAAGTATCTGCCTCGGCACATGAGAGACCACTTGGTGTTCCATTTTGACTTCCCTTACTCTAGTGTCTACAGCTTTCGTCTCTTGACTGGAAAGTGTCCATTGACATTTCTGATCTTGAGCTAAAATTTCTGTACTTTCTAAACCTGGACTAGATCCTATTTCTTTTTGTTTGGGGTTGCATCGTTGGGTATTTTTCAGGATGTCGGAATTCTCAAACTGGTCTGGCAAAATATTTTCTTCCTGAATTTCACCAACTTGAGTTTCAAAGTTCAAGAGCTCATCAAGTGGTATAGAATCGTTCCTGCCCTGGCTAACATTCTCAGGGAGATTGTACTCGTCACTGGTGGAGCTGACAGAGGAGGCGCGATCCGTGGATGCTGTCTTGCTTGAGAGTTCCTTAGCTGCGCCATGTTGTCCTCGGTCGTTTAGCTGTCTAGCTTTCGTAGGAGACTGGGAGGTGAAAGAAGATATTGTCACAAATCGCTGTGGCGACTCAGGGGAAGTAATCGCTTTTAATAGTTGAGAAGGTAATTTAATGGTATTTTCCCCTGGAGTTTGAAACTCGTTGCTTACTTCAACAATTTCAGTATTTTCTTCATGTGCCAAATCTTGCTTCGGTTCAGTAGATGCTTTCTTTAGATCGGGGTCCGTCTCATCGTTATTGAGTCTAGCAATCAGTAGGTCAGAGACAGATGGCTGCGCTGGGACAGTTTCTCTGTGCGTCTCAACAGGGCTTTTTAAAACGGTAAACAGCTGTTTCTGACCAAATGATAACGACGCATAGGTGGCATCCGTTATGTTCATCTCTTGATCGCCATCACGCAGAGCATTTTGCAGAAGGGTTTTTAGATTCACACAGCTGTCTGGTAGCCGGTAGCTAACTGGGGATCGCGATTTTCGTCTTCTCTTGGAGATCTCAGTTAACTTCTTAAGCTTTTCATCCACTATTTCTTTCTGTTTCTGTCGGAGCAGGTCAGATGGGCTCTTATCTCTGGTCAAGTCTTCGAAGACATCCTCTTCGCTGCTGGACCATTCTACCATAGGGATGAACTGCGTGCGGCCACAGTCGGATGGTTTATCATCAGATAACTTCAACACATGTTTGCCGAATCGACGCTTTGACTCTCTATAGTTACATGAGCTAGAGGTAGTGGCTGTGTTATCGACGCCAGCGGATGTGCCAGGAGTTTCTGTTTGATGAAAACTTTTAACCCCTCTCGTTTTTGTTCTGTTTGTACCGATATTTTCTTCCTCATCTTCTTTCTTTGAAGAGTAGCTTGGTTTACAATCGGCATTGTGGGAAGCAGAAACATCCCCGTCGTTCGTTTTTTCACTCTTCAATGTTTTTGGGTCAATGGTAGAATGGTCGATTTCTTCATTGTTCATATTGTCTGTCTTTACTTTCGTCCCTAGCGTTGTGTTTTGTTCATCTTTCAAATTAAAACCCTCAAAATCAAACAAATCTAAATTAGTTTTATCCTTAGCAAGTGCAGCATCGTCGTTCATGTCGGAACTATCTCTCGAACGCCCTGGCCTGTCAAGGTAAAAAGTTGAAGAGTCCACATCTTTTTTGTCACTTGTTTTGAAACAAAGGCCAAGGTCGTGATCGTCATTGTCAACATTCTCATCCTCCTCTTGAATGCATTCACTAATGCTTCCGGTATTGAAATCAGAGTCGTAATCAACGCATGGGTCTTTGTCGATTTCTGTCGTGGCCAGTGCAAAGGTGTTAATGTTTTCCATAGGATGATTGCATGCGAAGTTTTCTTCTGAATCAAAAGTAATGTCTGAGACCACACGGTCGTTGTTTGAACTAAATGCATTTTTAGTTTTTACAATTATTTTAGTCTGTTTATTTGTTTGAAATGTTTTATCTAATATGGATTGTTCAGCCCTCCTGTCTAATTCTGATTGTTCATTTTCTTTGGACTTTGTTTGTGATAATGGCACTTCATATTTTATAGGACTCGTATCTAATTCGGACTTGTCGTAGCCTTTGAATCTCTCATCTGAAACGGACTGTTCGTGTTTACTGAAAGTCTTTTCATCTTGTGAATCGTAGTCCAAGAGCTGTGCAAGTATCGATGAGGTATATTTAGGAGGGTGAGGGTCAATCGTGTCCGAGACACTGTCTGTGGAGTCACTTTCCGAATCTATATTTGCCGCGGGGCTCTTATGTTTCAACAAATAAGCATCGGTGTCTGGCCCTTTGATCCCGGAGAGAAACTGGTTGGCAATATGGCGCTTAGAACTTTGCTTTTTACGTTTCGTTTGCTTTCTTACTACAGGAGGTTCCTTTGAAACTAGAAAGGTTGGTGACGATTTTGGTGGCTTATCATTGTTATAACTCCCGGGGCCTGATTTGTTTCCCTTCATTACATCTTCTTCAATGTAATCCGCCGTTCCATCGTTTTGCTTGTAGGACTCCTCATTATTTGCTACTGTCTCGCGTTTTAAAAACGGACTCTCAGAGATGTTCCACGTTGGTCTGTGTTCAATGTCCGAATCTTTGTCAATGACAAACGTTTCTGATCTTCGGAAACTTGCAACGGGGTCAATTCTGTTCTGGTCATCACGTGGTCGCTGGCCGTCCTCAGGCAAGTGGGACTTGAGGAAGTCGTTCATTACCCCGTCAAAATCGCCAATAGCCTTCTCGTAAGCCTTTCTGGCTGCCGTTGTAGCAATGTTACTCTTCGCCTGACTTACCTTCTTCTGAAGAGTACTAGCCAGACGTGCCTTCTCAAGACACATTTTCAGCTGTTGGCTGCTCCAATCACTCATCGAAGAGCCTTCCAGCTCGTGACTGCTTTCCCCAACGTCCTTCATTGAGGTCGCGTAGCCGCTGTTGCTAGAGACGTTCAAGCCTGCGGAACAACGGTTGATCCTCTGCTTTAGCTGCAACACAAGCATCTTGTCAATATCTTCCAACAGGCTCTTGTTAATAACATCGCAGATTTCTTCAAACATTTGTTTCCATTGAAAGTAACAGTTTTCAGATGCTTTTCTGTCACTCGACGCCAAATCTGTAACTTTCTTTTCAGGCTCGAAATATTCAGTTTTGAGTGGTTTTTTAATATCTCCGCATTGTTTATCACAAACTATTTCATTGAGTTTTCCAGTCAAAGTTTTTAAACATTCTAACCTGATTTCCGTCTGCATTCCAACTGAATTTGTTCTATCCTCAATCACATGGTCTGTGTATTCATCCCTGATTTCAGCTCTTTTATCCCAACTCTTCATCTCATTATTAAAAAAACTGATATCTAATGTTAATTTTGATTTATCGGGAAATTCTTTGCGATCAGGTGTTCTGTTAGAAATGATAAATGATTGGCTGAGAAGGTTTACTGCGTTAGCTTGTGCAGTTTCTTTGAAAGCCCCTGTTGGCGTTCCAGCAAAGCTAACACTAACAAGATCTGTTAATTGTGTTTGAAGTGTTGTGTCTCTTTCTACATCGTCGAAGCGTATGTCTTCACATTGTTTGGAAGTATCGAATGTTTCCCTTGAATCTAGACGTCTAATGCAACCAATGCGCGACACACTGGAATACATTTTTTCGTACTGCAGTTCGTAATCTATATCCTGGTCCAGGTGAGTGTAGCTTCTGGACATTCTTACATTCACATTGTGTGTGACCAGTGAGGTGGACGCGGTGAGACAATAGTGCGAAGATGACCGTCTGACGATGTAGGCAGTGCTGACGTGATGATGGACCCTCAGACCGCCGCACATGCCCGAGGAGGTATCTGCTCTTGAAGCCTCTTTTTTAAGTGTCAAAGCTGGACTGTTGGCATCATTCTCTCCGTATGCTGCAAGTGTCCGCCCTGGAGAAGTCACAGTATCTTTGGAATGATGCGGAGGAGGGGTCAGACTGATGCTTTTTGAATGATCTTCCTCCTCTGTTGAGACCGTTGAGGTCAAAGAATACGAGTAGTGGGTGCACTCACCATCGCATCCAGTCACGTTCTCTGAAAACGCGCAGTGCCTGTGCAGAGCGGGGTGAAGCTCGTCTTTACAGCAGTCACAGTCAGTCAGCGAGCTGGCCTCGGACTGAGACGACAGCGCCAGCATCTGCTCTGAATCAAGCTCCTGCTGGGCCGACTGTCTGTCCATCTTGCTGGTAACATTGGTACTAGTGTCATCAAGGCCGTCACTCTCAGTGTCTATCTCGTGAAAGGCCGCGAGATCTTTGTTCTCGGCCAGGAGCGCCAACGTCTTCGCCCTTCGGTCCTCCAGCTTCTCCTTGAGCTCTTCTATTAACGTCTTGCTGTACTTTCGCCACTCGGTCTGTTTGGGAGGCAGCGGCGTGGCGTCACTCCTTGGAGACCTTTGAGTTCTTAATGACGCATTCATTTTTTTCAGGATCCAATGTCTTACTTTCTCAGTGATTTAATTTCAAAGCAACACGAACCTGTCATGTTGCCTTCTTTTTTTTGAAGTTAGGAATTTTGTAATTCACACTTTTGCTGTTATTAATGAATATAGTGTAGATCTAGTAGACCAAGTAGTTGAACATCTAAATCTAGTCTACTTTTACAATTAGAACGTCAATATCAATAATCTAGATCTAGCTAAAATTAATCATTACATCTATTGAATAAAGAGAATTATACTCTAGATTTAGATCTATAATCTAGCTTTACATAGATCTAGATTAGATAATTAGATAGATCATACTCATAGTATCATCATAGTAGCTCTTCTAGTTTGTATGTCATTAATATTGTTTGGCGAAGTACACAGAGATTTAGACGATAAAATAATTCTCTTATTAAATCATTCTGAATTCTAAATAGGTATAAATTGCTTCCTATGAAATGAATTTAGTCATGATTTTAATTATAGTTACAATTGTGGCAAAGAGAAACAAGCCACCATTTTGAAAGCGTCTAGTTACCATGAGACTAATGTAGTAGAGATCAAGGTTAGAGGCTAAGAATTGTCAACATGTCTCTAAATATTTCTTCCATTACTATTTTATTCCCTATTTTTATTTCCGTTTTGCGTCTGGTCACGAAATGTACAAAAAAAAAACGGTGCTGGATTTACCTATAGGCAATTTAAGCTAAATCAAATGTTCGAATAAACATTTGTAACATATACTTTAGTATAATAGCGATAACTTTTTAAATAATTTTAAACATTTTTTTATTATTTTATAATAGAAATAGAGGAATACTATTTGGAGTATTGTTAAATGAAATGAATCGACGCATGTATCAGGGCATCTGCATCAGGTCCACATCGGTGGCATCTGGAATAAGTAGAGAAGAGATTCAACTGATCACCTAAAAACAGAATGGAAACCTCCCAGACAGTGTCAGTGGCGCCTGGTGCGGTAGCTCAGGGTGTCATCCCTTCCCATCAACTTTCTTCAAATATGTTCCAATGAACACTATCGCTAGTTAGTTCTTTTTGTTGAACAAATACAAAAAGCTGATTATCTACTATTATTGATTTTTACTCAAATGTAAAATAAGTGTCAATTCTATTATAAAATCCCACTGTTTATGACATTTATTCAAATGTTATTGCTAATTTTACAATGATATTCAATTAAAATTAGAAACAGACTGAACATCATATGAACAGTTTTCTTTTGTTATACTTTAAGACAGAAATGGTATAACGTTGTGCTGTGTCATTTAAACTTAAACTACCATATAAACGTGTCTAGGCATGTTTGGGCATATGTCTAGAGATTTTCATATAATTATCTTTTCCGATGTGTCTGCTTTTGCCAGGTTATATTTTTTTCAACCTGGTTGTCATCCCCAAAATGGTTTCACCCGGTGCGACCGCACCCTTCGCACCCACTAGTGACGCTACTGCTCCCAGATACGTACTTCTCCCCAACAATGTCGATTATTATATTGGAGTAGGGCAGGGGTGGGCAACCTTTTTCTACCGAGGGCCGCATTAAGTAAAAATTTCGGCATGGGGGACCGCATGCATGCATATAAAATATGCAAGTTAGAATTACCTAGCTGAGTCTGTGTCTATTATTTCACATTTATATTATATTTATATTAAATAATACCTTTACGTATTTTTTTTACACTCCGAATTGAGGAATTACAAAAAGAGTTAGCAATTTTTAAATCTAATCCTACGTGTATTCCTTTTAATCCCCTTATTTTCACATTTCATCACGAATGTACAGTTGCACTTAATGTGAAATATTTAACTGTTTACACTTTTGCATAATGTTCGGAACTATGGAACTAGCTTACTGGTTATTATCTTTGTGACTACTGTCCAGTTACAGTCAGTCAGCATCGAACGTATGATACACTTGTTTATTTTCATACAAAAGAAAAATGCTTGTTCAAAGATGTCTGTCAACCCAAAGAGTTTTTAAAAAATAGCAGCGAAGTTGTTTTTTTTTTAGTATGGAAATACAGCTTCTGGTTTCAATAAAACTCTCGCGGAAGAACTGACTGGAGCTTCTCTTTCAGGTCATAATTTGCTTGGAATTATGTCCTCTAGAGCTGAATCAGCTTCGGCACTATATGGTGAGCTCTGGGTATTGAAAACTGGTTCTTGGCGTCTTAAAATGTGCTTTTAATTCCAAAATCAAGGAATCAAATTAAATCTTGTACTTTTAACTATTTCGCTAGAAATAGTTTCACATTTCAGCAAAGGAAAATGACAAAATCGTGTTCACTTTCTTTCCTGGAGATATGGGATAACTTTGAAAAGATTTAACATGCACATACATTTTATCTTTAGATGAAAAAAACAACATAATGTCTGTCTTCCACTCTTTATTAGAAGTATTAGTAACAAAGTCAGAGTCTTTCAAGGAACTTGACATTTTCTTCCTTGAGATTCCATTTTCTTCTCAATACCTTGCCCATGCTAGGCCAGAGATATTACAGTGGTAACGAACTTCAAAATGTTTTGTTTCCAAATCATTAAGTACTCCTCGGAACTGCCTGTGGCCAAAACCTCTTGCTGTGATAAGTGTGATAACCGAAATTGACGGGTCAATAATATGTTTTATATTCAATGCAGCTGTGTTAAAACATTCCCGATTAGAGTTTATGGTTGGGATTTTGTTCTTTAATTAAAAAACAAACAAACTATTTTCTCTGTTAAATCACGGCTCCATCATTTGTTACACTTGCCATCATGTTCCAAGTTGACGCCACACTTTCAACAAAGTTTTTCATAGCTTTCAATAAATACTGACTTGACTGAATGTTTTGAAATATTTCCAATAAGAATAATTTTCGTGTTGTTTTTAAACCTCTTGATCACTAAGTGACACGAATCAGAAGTTTCAATAATTTATATAGATATTAGCAATTATTTATTTTAATATATTTGCATGTTATATGAATACTTTGTGGGTACACCTAATTTCTGTAGGTGTTCACAGGCCGCTTAAAACACTCCGACGGGCCGCATGTGGCCCGTGGTCCGTAATTTGCCCTGGAGTAGGGTACCTGAAAATTTAGGCACCGGATATTTAGAGCCTACCAGGACAAGTGAACGGATCTTTACTTTTTTGTCGAACATGATTACAAGCAAACATGTTTGTTTTATAAAGTGTGACTTTAAAAAAAAACAACAGCAAAATATAAACAGCACTATAAAACAAATGTGACGGCATTCTTGGTATGAGCCGCGATTGTTAAACTACGCCTAGAGATTGAAGGATCGATGGGAATATTTACCAAAAAGAGACGAGAAAATGAGTCGTTGGTAAAGCTATTTACAATGTTTCTCACATTTTAAGTAGACGAATGAAGCCAGTTTCACATTAATTAATGTAAATACTAGATCCACAAGTTTCTAATAAAAGTGTTTCAGGGCAATTTTATTTCGTTTTTGTACATTTCCCATCATGTGGCTAGCGCCATGAGTGTCGGAAATTAAAATGGCCCTCAGGTAGAATCAGGTTGGGCAACACTGATCTAAAATATCATGATGTCTGATTTTCCTTTACCTTTATAGTTTCCGAGATCTAAACGGGACAGACGGACGGACAGTCAGGCCACACAAAACTAATAGCGTCTTTTCCCCTTTCGGCAGCCGCTAAAACAATTTATGACCCGTCGAAATTCTGATATATTTTTATTTCTTTTTGTGGCCGGCCCTGTACCCATTATATATAATATGGCCTCCTTCAGTCGCGAAGCGAGTTTGGAATATCTCATCCCTGTGTATTAGCTATGGTAGGAACGATGTCGCCCACACAGTTCCCCCTCAGGGCGCAGCTGATGTATACAATGTAACGGCTAGTTCCGATACAGTTTGGGATCATGAGCGTCGCAGGCTTTCCCAGAGTAGTACTGTTTTCTGCAAACTTCCGGCTCCTGTTTTTTTCCTCAGGGTTAACTCCCGAAGCCTTTCCCATGGTTGGGTATAGCTGCAAGGCTGTAAAGGTTTAAATTCAGAGATTTCTTTCCCCTAGATGCGTAGCCAGCCAAGACTAACTAAGCCCTCCTGGCGAACGCTTACTGGTTTATGTGACTCGCCTTTGCCCCTACTCTGTTAGTGTAAATAACATATACATATATAAATAACTCAACATATGAGCCAGACGTAAAGGCCAGGGGCTGGACTAGTTATCAGAGATTATTTAAGACGCATGCTCTAGGAAGCATTTTCATGGTAGTGTTGAGCATATTTCCTTTGCCCCTTCCAAAAAACAAAACAAAAACAACCTTAGGCAATACGGACGTATGGTAGACAATCTTAGGCAATACGAACGTATGGTAGACAACCTTAGGCAATACGGACGTATGGTAGTTCTAAATGAATCAGGATAGAAACGATACTTCAGAAGAAACATATTTAGACTGACTGTAGAAACGATACTTCAGAAGAAACATATTTAGACTGACTGTAGAAACGATACTTCAGAAGAAACATACTTAGACTGACTGTAGAAACGATACTTCAGAAGAAACATATTTAGACTGACTGCAATAAGTGTGCCAAGAAGTACTGGTTGAATGGAAGTAACAATGTACATTGTTGGTTTGTGATATAAGAAAATAAACTATACAACATGCAAAAGTACTTTCTTAAAAAGAAAGCTTATATTGAGAGTAGGGAGAACACCGTTAAATCGCTGCCATATCTTTCAGTAATGCATAGTTCATCTCTCCTTATCTTGGTACTTTTTATATACTGAATTTTATTGCTTAAAGAACGTACATATGATCTTACATATCAAGGTGTAAACAAAGATCAGATTACTGTGATTTAAATCTAGATTAAAAATCTCCAATAGTGGAAACACACAAATGTGTTGTATTTTTATTAAGACCGAAAGGGAGCGTATTGAACTTGATTTGCATATTTTATTTTCTTCTTTGTTGATGTTTCAGACTTGCAGAAGAAAACATTATTCGTAGGTTGAAAAACTATTTTGTCTAATTTTAATCTGGATTAACCTCACAACTGACATCTTCCAATCCACCATACTACACACTTATTTATAAGTTTTGCGTTAAAAATTTGAAGGCAGTACAACGTAAAATATTTTTTTTTGTTAATGTGCACAACTTTCTGCGTAGTGTTTATCTAGCACCTGTTACTGCTCTTTACTATCTTGGAATGTCTCTAAAATAGAAATTATCTAATTATCTATATAGGACACATATTTTGTTTCAGAATTGCAAAGACTATTCTAAAATTGAAACGGATAACTTAACATAGTTACAATAGGGGATTAACACTGTATAGTGTATACAGTGCCATATCATCCAAAGGGTTTAAGATACAAAATCAGCATTATTAACAGATAATTGGAGAGATTGATCACCAGAAGATTAATATTTTAATCATTAAAATTCTTTATCTAAAAATTCCTTTGGTTATTACCATGCTGCCTGATCGAGTGTTTTGGGCTTCACGATATTGCCGAGTTCGAACCCTTACGCCGTCATTCTATGCCTTCCTGCAGGAGTTGTGGACAAAGACTTAATGACTTTCTATTCTGAAGGAATTCAGTTCTGCAGTGTCGTTCTGAATATTGCACATTTCAAGAACTGATCAGAAGTGTTCATGTCTTTTAACTTGGAGTTGAATGCCAATTAAGTGACACACAACTTGAAAAAAAAGAACGAGGAAAAAAAAACACCAAAATCTTGAATTTCATTTTTGGTGTTTTGACATCTATAACAACATTCTATCAAGTATAACATTTCATCTATCATAAAATTCTAGCAAGTATAAAAATCCATCTGTCATAACATTCTAGCAAGTATAACAATCCACCTGTCATAACATTCTAGCAAGTATAACATTCCATTTTTTTTACAAAGCTTATATTAACTCTGTTTGTCTGTCTGTCTGTCTGACCAAAAGTTTGGTTTGTACGTGTTATTTCTCCGACTCCCAATCTGGGAGACTCGAATCAAGCAGAAAATTTGCACAATTATTTCTTTTACCTGACAACAGAAAAATCAATGACAAATTAATCAATTAGTTAATTAACTTTTGGTAATAAACTATTTAGTTTGGTGTCTCAAACAAGTGAAAGAAATAGTACTCCACTGGATTGGTGGTATTAGCTAAATTACTCTCTTTTATATTAAGTTGTGGTCTGAGGCTAAGTGAACACAAACATGAAATAGAAACGATAGATAACTAACTACACAATCTTCCATTTTCATAGACTCTTCGCTAGTAGAGAATTTACCGCGTTGGCTTGAGAAGCCTGAGAAGGCTTTAGTCCACAAGTTAGAATTCAGTTTGTTTCGTTTAAAAAAAAAATACATCCAGACAAGTGATAGAATCATAGCGTATTGAGAACGGTAAAAGCATGAAATTGCTCTAAACAACAGCAAATAGTAAAAAAAATTTCCAATATCAGATATTTATTATTGTTAGTCTAGAGATATTACAAATGTAATGACATGACTGATCCAAACTAATTGATACATTTTATATTTGCTTTGTTTTTTTTCAAGTACTTTTTTAAATAGTATTTTGCTTGTTAACGTTCTAGTAAGTATAACATTGGAGCTATCATAATATTTTTTTTTGGTGTCTATCAAGTATAACATTTCATCTTTCATAACATTCTATCATGATAAAGTATGAAAATTTCATTATAAAAATTATACACATTAAGCAGTCATAACAAGAATTTTATAATTTTAGCAATTGCCGCATTTTCCCTATTTTTTACATTTTATTTTCATACCTATACATTTCTCTCTATTGGAGATTTGGTGAATAGTTTCTGTTAGGCTGGTTGAATATATGGAAACCTGCCTACATTGAATACAAAACGTTTAGGGAGCGCCCTCTAAATTGGTGTGAAAACACATTATCTATTTATAACTATGTTGTTGTTTTTTTGGTAATTTAGACTTAAGTTTTTGTAGGTTTAACCCCAGTAATTCTAAAATTTATCACCCTTAGGTGCTTATCAAAATCCTTCACCATGCATAGTCATCAGATAGTAATTATTTATTATATATATTTTAGTGGCCGAGCTGTCAAGCGCTTGTCTGCCGAACCGGGGGGTGGGGTGGTCTCAAATCTTGGTAAGCACTGGGAACTTCGGGAGTTTTATGTTGGTCGTTGTGCTGATCACATGACACCCTAGTTAACCGTCGGCCATAGAAACAGATCTTAGTTATACATACAATCTATACACAACTAAAACTAAACCTAACATAACGTCTGACTATTCATAGATACAAACAAGAATTAAGAACGTAGCCGTTTTTTACGTTGTTCCGAACATTTGACCTGTCTTCCTGTCCCACTTGCAATCGACCTCTCCTTGGCAAGATTAGCTTTGTAGATTCTCTATATGTAACATCTTGCATTGTTATTCTGTCTTTTAAAAAAAAGTCTTTTATCTTTGCTCAGGAAACAAAAGATAAGCCAATCCACGTCCTGCATAAAGGGACTATAAATACTTGAACATTGAAGTCGACGTCACTTTTGTAAGTCTCTGACAAGATGAGAACATTCGCCGTCATTGCATTAGCCCTGTTTGGATGGTAAGTGGATACATTCGTAGACATATTGAAAGCTTGTAACATTGGCCATTGTTAGGTTGAAAAATAAGACATAGATATAAGTATAACATTAGTCATCATATCATTTGATACGCTAATATTGAAAAGTGATATGTAACAACTATATAAGTTTCTCGTCTCTTTGTTGTCTCTCTGTCTCTCTCTCAATATATATATCTGCTTTCAGTTTAACAAGTTTTTAATAATATGAAAATAACGTTTATGATTTAAAATACTGACGTGCTCAGTTACATCTGCCCTCACCTTTAACTTAAATTATACAGCTTTATTTAATGATATACATCCCCGTCACCCCCGAAACTAAAGAGTCTTTACTTGACCAAAGGGAAGGGCCTACAGAGGCCAGGAATGTGACATGTTGACTATCATAAGACAATGCCACAATCACATCCATTAAGCCAGGCTCACACTAGACCACATCTTCATAACAATCAGTTCATTGAAGACTTATGGATATAAAAAAAAATAATGAGAGATAAAATAATAACAACAACATCAGTAGGCAAAACAAAACAATCTCGTCGGCGATAGGGAGTGATTGATCGTTTGTGCTCCACAAATTCTGATATTCGTGTTGAAAATGTCGAAACAAGTAAGTTTATTGTATTGCGGATTCTAGGGAAATCATCGGAGGGCCGCTTGCAAGTTTGTGTGAAAACATAGACTCTCCTTAAAAATTTTTTTTTTTTACTTTTCATTTTTTTAGCGTCATCGCACAGCCAGGTGGTGGGGGTTTGAACCTGGACAGACTGTTCAACCAGTACGCTGGAAATGACCAGGTCATAAGCCAGACAGAGTTTGCCAGATTCTGGCGCCACTTTGATGATGATGGTAAGTTGTGTGTGTGTACATGACAACTATTTGATTTTCAAGTTCAAATAACAATTTTAAGCATTTTAAAAGTAGAGTTACTTCGTTTTTTCCTTGGTCAACTTACGTCATAGTGTGTTACTATTTCCGCTTCCATTTAGTTAAAAACTAAACTTACCTTATAGCACCATAAGATCTACAGTCTCATCTATTTTTTGTTGTTGTTTAGAGAGAGCAAGGAATGAGAATGATTTCGCACGTGTGTGGGTGTAGATAAGAAAACTATACTAAGTAGCCCTGTCTTTTCTCTACATTCAAAAACGGTAAAAAAAAAAGATTGAAATGAATAAAACAAACTGTTGTTTCCTTCTTTTTTTTGTTAGAGAACACAATACCAAAATAAAGGCATTTTGATTCTGTTTAAACCTGAAAAAAAAAAGGTTTGCGGTGTCTAATACCGTACATTGCTTGCATTATGAATATGATTATAGAATTTCATTTAAAAAAAAAAAGCGTCCGGTTGGGGGGGGGGGGAGGTTCGGCAGAAAGGCATCAGAGAGTATCTATATATATAATTTTCTTCACGGCTCAAGAGTTTGGACACCAAGTAATGGAAAGATCACTCTGTAATTTCTGCAAATAGCACGGTCTAGAGTTACCCCACGTAATTTTAGAGGCGAAAAAAAAAAGAGGGGGAGGGAGAACAAGTAGTATTCACCCGTCACTATATAGCAGGGCTGGACTTAACCATTGTGGGACCCAATGCAAAACGGCTTTCGCGGGGCCTAGTTTGGGTAGGGATACGATTAATAATTAATAATTGAAAATTAAGAGTTTCTATTAGAAAATAAATTCGTCTTTTGGCATTTTATTCATTTGCATTTATTCTTTACTAAGCACAGAATTACTACGCGAGCCTTGCGTGTAACGAAGTCATATAGTATAGCATCAAAATTCTGTTTCCTCCATAGATGCCACTCAATAGCAAAGAAAGACCCCAACTGTCAGGCTCAAACACGTTTTTATCCCTTTTTATTTTATCCTCGATCTTTGAGCGGGTGTATGACCTTTTAGGTATTTTAAATGAATCAACTTCTTCTTCTATTTTGTTATGTAAACAGTAATTGTATTTCTTAAAAGCTGTTTATTTTCTCAACATTTTTAAACAATTGCTATATACAGTCAATACGTTTCACGTTTTATTTACAATTATCATATGAAAATAGATGAAAATATAAACAAATCCATTTGAAAAGTTTTCCTCAAGTATTGTTAACGTTTTAGAGTGTGTAAAAAAACTTTCTTGTTTTGTTTTGAAATATACTTATTCATAAATATGTATTCTTTTTAGAGGTTATCCCTGAACATTCTGGCTCGAAATAAAAAAATCTATTACAAAACGTTATAGAAATGAAACGTTCACACTTTTAATATTAATTGGACGTGAGGGCCGAAAGTGTGGACTTGAGTTTGAATCCAGGCTAAGGCGTAGGTCATTGTGGTGGCCACATGACACCCTCGTAGATCATTGTCCATAGAGCTGATGAGCTTTACATTAACAGGCTTCATAGATCACAAGGTCTGAAATAGATATCTTAACATTTTTTTTCTTTACTAATTTCCAGGTGACGGTGATGTGACCAAACAAGAGTTTGACAGAGGCTGGAGACAAGAAGGATTCCCCAACCCCCAGAACGCCCCTCTCTTCTTCCTCGAGATGGATAGAGTTGCCGATGAGGTTTTGAACAATCAAGATTACCCACACATCTTTCATCTCTTTGATGAGAACGGTGAGAGAAGCACTTTTTTTAAACAAAAAAATGAACAATTATTTTAGGGCCGAATTAAAAAACAACAACTGGTGCTGAAGCAGTAGACTTCCGAACCAAGCGATACGATATGAGATTGAATCCGATGTATATCAGTTTGTGTTAAAATGTCCCAACCAGCCGTAATTAGCACCCAACAGTAGATATGGAAAAACACATGACGGCTAGTCGTTCGTCGTTGTACTAGTCACATCTATCTAATCTATCTATCTATCTATCTATCTATCTATCTATCTATCTATCTATCTATCTATCTATCTATCTATCTATCTATCTATCTATCTATCTATCTATCTATCTATCTGTCTGTCTGTCTGTCTGTCTATCTATCTATCTATCTATCTATCTATCTATCTATCTATCTATCTATCTATCTATCTATCTATCTAATCTATCTATCTATCTTTCTATCTATCTATCTATCTATCTATCTATCTATCTATCTATCTATCTATCTATCTATCTATCTATCTATCTATCTATCTATCATTAAGGAATAAACTAAGTTCTATAAATTCTGTGTTCCAGGTAACGGTGAGCTCACTCTGAGAGAGTTTAGATACAACTGGGAAGCTTACTTCTCTGACTAAACACCAAAACAAAAGAACCAAATGGTAGTTTGTATTTGAGAATGTTTGTAGCACGAGTCAACTGGCAATGACATAAAAATAAAACAAGAAAGTTATCAAACAAATCAAATTAAGAGTCTTATCAAAATCTGTCATTATTGAACTGAAGATGTTCTGTGATTGTTCAACTTAACACGTTCTGTCATTATTGAACTGAAGATGTTCTGTGATTGTTCAACTTAACACATTCTGTGATTGTTCAACTTAACAAGTTCTGTGATTGTTCAACTAAACACGTTTAGCTTTGTCACGTGATGTCCTATGAATGAGGATGAGTTGTTCGTGATATGTAATGAATTACTTAAGGAGGAAGACAGGAGGTAAAAGGGCATTTCTGTGTAGATTTGTGTGTGTGTTGGAGAGAGAGAGAGAACCAAATAAAAAAGACATAAAGAGAAATCGATTCGAGAGAGAAAGGCGTAAGAGAGATAGAGAGCGAAAATAAAGAAGTGAGGCAGTAGAGCAATACTAGAGAGAATAAAGAAGTGAGGCAGTAGAGCAATACTAGAGAGAATAAAGAAGTGAGGCAGTAGAGCAATACTAGAGAGAATAAAGAAGTGAGGCAGTAGAGCAATACTAGAGAGAATAAAGAAGTGAGGCAGTAGAGCAATACTAGAGAGAATAAAGAAGTAGAGGCAGTAGAGCATACTAGAGAGAATAAAGAAGTAGAGGCAGTAGAGCAATACTAGAGAGAATAAAGAAGTGAGGCTGTAGAGCAATACTAGAGAGAATAAAGAAGTGAGGCAGTAGAGCAATACTAGAGAGAATAAAGAAGTGAGGCAGTAGAGCAATACTAGAGAGAATAAAGAAGTGAGGCAGTAGAGCATACTAGAGAGAATAAAGAAGTGAGACAGTAGAGCATACTAGAGAGAATAAAGAAGTGAGGCAGAAGAGCATACTAGAGAGAATAAAGAAGTAGAGGCAGTAGAACATACTAGAGAGAATAAAGAAGTGAGACAGTAGAGCATACTAGAGAGAATAAAGAAGTGAGACAGTAGAGCATACTAGAGAGAATAAAGAAGTGAGGCAGTGGAGCATACTAGAGAGAATAAAGAAGTAGAGGCAGTAGAACAATACTAGAGAGAATAAAGAAGTGAGACAGTAGAGCATACTAGAGAGAATAAAGAAGTAGAGGCAGTAGAGCATACTAGAGAGAATAAAGTCAGAAAGAGAAAGACAGAGAAAGAGAGCGCAATTACAAAAAAAAAAGTTCATTGAAGTTTTCCCCTGCAAGGTTAGACAAGATTTTAGACTATTTAGAAAACAAAACACATACACCAACCCTAACCCTAACGTCTAACCATATGAAAACTATATTTTAAAGTTTCTGGATTTCCTTAGAGATTAATTAAAAATAATATATATCTATATATTTGAGATGCTAATAATTAATCGTAAAATTATGGTACACACAGTGGCGTACCTAAGGGGGGGGGAGAATGTTAAGATCCCCCCGGGCCCCCATGGGTGTCCAAAATTTATTTGTAAATACATAAATTAATTTATTTGATTGACAAATAGTGTCATCGAGTGTCTTTTTTTTTCAACATTTATGGATTAAATTTATAACAAAGACTAAACCTTTATCTAGGTCTATCAGTACGTTGACTTTGTAGATATTTAAAAAATATTTTTTCCCACAGAGATCAAAGTTTTTTTTTAAGTTAGTTTTACATTTGAAAGTATGTTGCCACGAATAAAACTGCATGATATACAGCGAATTCCAAGTATCTTGTTAACTTTACTAATAGATCTAATTGGGAGTATTTTATGGCTACACTAATTAACCTTGAAGCAAAATTTACAGAATCGAGTATAACAGATCCAAAAGTTATTCTTAATAATGCTAGAATAGTCCATTATTCGGGTTTGGCGTCTATTATTTCAGAATTAAACTTCACACTCGAGATATTACCCCTCTATTCATCTTTCCTCAATCCAATGGAAACTCTTTTTATTTCCATCTAATCCTTTTGCTTTCGCATAAAACATAAACAACAAACAATGACGTAATATCATATAATATTAGCACATCCTTCTTTTTGAAGTTATTATCACATCCTTCCTTTAAAGTTCTTAAGAGTGATGATATCTACTAGAAACTTAACAATTCGTCCACTTCTGGTTGTCTTGACTGGCACAACAAGTTCTCTAGACGTTGGTCTATAACTGTCTGTTTCGTTTGTTCCAACAGTTTACAATTCATTGTCTTCATCGGTATCATAGTACCCAGAGATGTCTTCATCGAAACTCTTATTCAAAAAGCGTTGATTTCTTCTGTATGTTTTTCCATCGTTTGTTTTTATGATGTAAGATCTGGGTGATGAATGTCTTTTTTATGATAACTGCTTTCTGCCATGTTTGACCTAGACGAACTCTCCGACAGAATAATCTTTAGGTAGTCTTGCTTTTGCATTGTATTTCACTTTGCTTCTCATCTGTCTTTCCTTGAGTAATGTCTCTGCATTTTAAGCTACCGATATTTTCAATAGTTTGGGATCATTTGGAATGATTCCCTGAGTCTTCTACTCGTCAGCAGTTGTGATAGTGAATAGGGCAGTCCGCTAATCGGAGTATTTCTATACTCGAGCATAACGAGATATGAATCTTTCCAACTTTTGTATGCTCTGAATCCGTTTGCTTGCGCACAAAACATAAACAACCAACAATGACGTAATACCATATAGTATTAGCACAGAATCTTCTTCATGCAGTGGAATATTAAGAATTTTTGCCTATCTTGAATTCTGGTCAAAGCTCTTGCGCCTTATTAATGTAGTTCAGAAGAAACTACAAAAGTCTGGACTGCATATACGGGAAGCTGCTAAAGAAATTAGTACCCTGTCATGCTTTCTGCAAAATGATGAGAAACTGACAAAAACCCAATCCATCAAAAAAGCAAAAGAAGGCTTCATATGGTAATTACGTGTGCTCAAACCTTGCAACCTCCT
This sequence comes from Biomphalaria pfeifferi, assembly GCA_030265305.1. Lineage (NCBI taxonomy): Eukaryota > Metazoa > Mollusca > Gastropoda > Planorbidae > Biomphalaria > Biomphalaria pfeifferi. The sequence continues at coordinate 1,733,894 of JASAOG010000076.1, forward strand.
CCGAATACCGCTATCTCAGGCCACTTTCATTACGTCATGTGAGTGAGCATTCTCAAAGCTCAAGTTCATCAAAAACTATCTCAGGAGCACAATAACGCAAGAGAGGCTTATCATGGCTTTAATGTCAGTGAAGTCACAAATACTAGAAAGTATCAATGTAGATGATGTTATAGATTTCTTTGCTGCACATAATGCACGACGTGAAGCGATATCAATTGAGATTTGTCAATTGTGCATTATTTAACTATTAAACAACGGTATTATTCATTAAAAGAGTCTTAATGATTATTTTTTGTTAAGTTTACTGATATACTGAACCAAATTGATTTCGGGCTTATATATTTTTGCGTACATTATCTCATGTCATACTCCTTCTTCCCTAGTGCTATTAGAGCATGGAATGGGTTGCCTGAGCTAGCCAGGAAAACCAGTGACTTGGCAGAATTTAAGTCATTGGTTAATATGCATGACTAAATGCATGACACGTAGGACGTAATCATCTTCTTTTTTGAAGTAACGTCTGTATTATATAAGATAAGATATGTCGAATGTCAAAATGCAAGAGGCCCCCAAAGAGGTCAATCCGCCCCGGGCCCCAAAATCCCTAATTACGCCCCTGGGTACACATCTTTATTCTAATAAACATTTGAAAAATAGGAAAATTGATTTACATAATAAAAGCAAACGAAACATGAATATTATAATTATTCTATTTGCACTCATCATTTTTAAAAGATAATTTTATTACCATCGTAAAAGCAACCCCACCCCCCAAACAGATTTATTGAATATCGGAAACTGGCTAGATCTACACTTATGTAGGTAATGGTTTTGCAAAGCCAAGGGCCAGTTTTCAAGTGGGGGTTACATAACTTACATCCCAAAAGTAGAAGATTTTAAATATAGGCAAATGTTTCGTGTAATTTTTATTTTGTAAAAAGGTGCCTGATGACAAAACATATCATAGTATATATGGTATAATGACATAAGCAAGCGGAGACAACCACATTTCCTCTTATGTATATTATCTAACCAATTCTAAGGTAAGGACTTTCACACCGAACGCTGAAGCTACCACCTCAGATTATGTCAACTGTACAAACATGTCAAGGGTTAGAGAGTGGAATAATTTGGGATTACTCACTGCTGAAGAGAGAAAAGAAGACGCCAACAATGCAAGCCTCGACATGGGTCTAAGTCTGATCTTGGAGTGCTGCTTTGACCAAGCGTGAATGTTTGCTGCATGACGTAATGCACTGTTTCTCAAATTTTGCTAGTGGCGCACTTCTCCCCACCCAAACCAATAATTAAAAAATTAGGTTCGCACACCCCTTCGCCCGAGAGAGGACCTGTTCAAGCGCATAGGGCCTCACATTATCTAAGGCCGGCCCTGCTATATGAGAAGAATGTCTCTCAAACGAGTCAAAATAGTCTATTTCTCTCTTATGTCGACTGTGCGTTGACCAGTGGAAACGCTTTTTCTAAGAAGGAAATTCACATATCTTAAGGAACTCCTGAGTTACGGGTTTCGTTTGAACAGACTATCTTCTATGACCATTGCAGCTAAGACCCTACGGCTTTATAACGAGATCCTAAGTGCTCGCTAAGACTTTTCTTTAGGGATCAGTACCAGGTAAAAGAATTAAAGGCAGACAAAAGATGCGTTGAGAGGACAAAGGAGTGGGCGGCTCTATCAATGAAAGAGCGGCATGGATTTCGATAGATAGTGCGTGGTGCCTAAACGGTACAACAGATAAAGGGACAAATCTAACAGTTTATGAAGAAAGTTGTCAATCAAGAAAATATGAAAAATATGCTTAGAAAAAAAAAGCGATTAGTTTGGATCAGTCATGTAATAAAATTTGTTATAGATCTAGACTAAAAATAATGTGCGATTAGAAATATTTTTACCAATTGTTTTTTTGTTTAGCACTATTTCATTCTTTTAGCTTTCTAAATACGCTATTATCCGATTTTGGACCAGTTGGAAAAAAAGGGGGGTGGGAAGAAGGGGGTATCTGTGTTAATATTACCCCGATCGCTTTTTAAATGCATTTATAAAAGAAAAAAAAAAGTTGAATGACCTGAATCCGAACTCGAGGACTCAAGCGTCCTCAAGCGAACACATTAACCACTGTACCAGCGAAGTGCTTATGAAAATAATAGGTTTTATAGTTATCTATTGTTAGTGTCAAACTTTAAAGCAGGGTATAAATGGGACTAATTCAACTTATAACACCACATCAAGAGAAATTCAAACAAGCTGTACTTCAGCTCAACAATGTGTATATGAACTGTTTTTAGAAACGTCATCATAGACGCTGAGTGATTCTCCAGTACAACCATGTCATGAATTTTTTCTGTATGCTCCACAGAACCATGTCATGAATTGTCTGTATGCTCCACAGATCCATGTTATGAATTGTCTATATGCTCCACAGAACCATGTCATGAATTGTCTGTATGCTCCACAGATCCATGTCATGAATTGTCTGTATGCTCCACAGATCCATGTCATGAATTGTTTGTATGCTACACAGAACCATGTCATGAATTGTCTGTATGCTCCACAGAACCATGTCATGAATTGTTTGTATGCTCCACAGAACCATGTCATGAATGGTCTGTATGCTCCACAGATCCATGTCATGAATTGTCTGTATGCTCCACAGATCCATGTCATGAATTGTTTGTATGCTCCACAGAACCATGTCATGAATTGTCTGTATGCTCCACAGATCCATGTCATGAATTGTCTGTATGCTCCACAGATCCATGTCATGAATTGTTTGTATGCTCCACAGAACCATGTCATGAATGGTCTGTATGCTCCACAGAACCATGTCATGAATTGTCTGTATGCTCCACAGATCCATGTCATGAATTGTTTGTATGCTCCACAGAACCATGTCATGAATTGTCTGTATGCTCCACAGAACCATGTCATGAATTGTCTGTATGCTCCACAGAACCATGTCATGAATTGTTTGTATGCTCCACAGAACCATGTCATGAATTGTCTGTATGCTCCACAGAACCATGTCATGAATTGTCTGTATGCTCCACAGAACCATGTCATGAATTGTCTGTATGCTCCACAGAACCATGTCATGAATTGTCTATATGCTCCACAGAACCATGTCATGAATTGTCTGTATGCTCCACAGAACCATGTCATGAATTGTCTGTATGCTCCACAGAACCATGTCATGAATTGTCTGTATGCTCCACAGATCCATGTCATGAATTGTCTGTATGCTCCACAGAACCATGTCATGAATTGTCTGTATGCTCCACAGAACCATGTCATGAATTGTCTGTATGCTCCACAGAACCATGTCATGAATTGTCTGTATGCTCCACAGAACCATGTCATGAATTGTTTGTATGCTCCACAGAACCATGTCATGAATTGTTTGTATGCTCCACAGAACCATGTCATGAATTGTCTGTATGCTCCACAGAACCATGTCATGAATTGTCTGTATGCTCCACAGAACCATGTCATGAATTGTCTGTATGCTCCACAGAACCATGTCATGAATTGTTTGTATGCTCCACAGAACCATGTCATGAATTGTCTGTATGCTCCACAGAACCATGTCATGAATTGTCTGTATGCTCCACAGAACCATGTCATGAATTGTCTGTATTCTCCACAGATCCATGTCATGAATTGTTTGTATGCTCCACAGATCCATGTCATGAATTGTCTGTATGCTCCACAGATCCATGTCATGAATTGTTTGTATGCTCCACAGAACCATGTCATGAATTGTCTGTATGCTCCACAGAACCATGTCATGAATTGTCTGTATGCTCCACAGAACCATGTCATGAATTGTCTGTATGCTCCACAGATCCATGTCATGAATTGTCTGTATGCTCCACAGAACCATGTCATGAATTGTTTGTATGCTCCACAGAACCATGTCATGAATTGTCTGTATGCTCCACAGAACCATGTCATGAATTGTCTGTATGCTCCACAGAACCATGTCATGAATTGTCTGTACGCTCCACAGAACCATGTCATGAATTGTCTGTACGCTCCACAGAACCATGTCATGAATTGTCTGTATGCTCCACAGAACCATGTCATGAATTGTCTGTATGCTCCACAGAACCATGTCATGAATTGTCTGTATGCTCCACAGATCCATGTCATGAATTGTCTGTATGCTCCACAGAACCATGTCATGAATTGTCTGTATGCTCCACAGAACCATGTCATGAATTGTCTGTATGCTCCACAGAACCATGTCATGAATTGTCTGTATGCTCCACAGAACCATGTCATGAATTGTCTGTATGCTCCACAGAACCATGTCATGAATTGTCTGTATGCTCCACAGAACCATGTCATGAATTGTCTGTATGCTCCACAGAACCATGTCATGAATTGTCTGTATGCTCCACAGAACCATGTCATGAATTGTCTGTATGCTCCACAGAACCATGTCATGAATTGTCTGTATGCTCCACAGAACCATGTCATGAATTGTCTGTATGCTCCACAGAACCATGTCATGAATTGTCTGTATGCTCCACAGAACCATGTCATGAATTGTCTGTATGCTCCACAGAACCATGTCATGAATTGTCTGTATGCTCCACAGAACCATGTCATGAATTGTCTGTATGCTCCACAGAACCATGTCATGAATTGTCTGTATGCTCCACAGATCCATGTCATGAATTGTCTGTATGCTCCACAGAACCATGTCATGAATTGTCTGTATGCTCCACAGAACCATGTCATGAATTGTCTGTATGCTCCACAGAACCATGTCATGAATTGTCTGTATGCTCCACAGAACCATGTCATGAATTGTTTGTATGCTCCACAGAACCATGTCATGAATTGTTTGTATGCTCCACAGAACCATGTCATGAATTGTCTGTATGCTCCACAGAACCATGTCATGAATTGTCTGTATGCTCCACAGAACCATGTCATGAATTGTCTGTATGCTCCACAGAACCATGTCATGAATTGTTTGTATGCTCCACAGAACCATGTCATGAATTGTCTGTATGCTCCACAGAACCATGTCATGAATTGTCTGTATGCTCCACAGAACCATGTCATGAATTGTCTGTATGCTCCACAGATCCATGTCATGAATTGTTTGTATGCTCCACAGATCCATGTCATGAATTGTCTGTATGCTCCACAGATCCATGTCATGAATTGTTTGTATGCTCCACAGATCCATGTCATGAATTGTTTGTATGCTCCACAGAACCATGTCATGAATTGTCTGTATGCTCCACAGAACCATGTCATGAATTGTCTGTATGCTCCACAGAACCATGTCATGAATTGTCTGTATGCTCCACAGATCCATGTCATGAATTGTCTGTATGCTCCACAGAACCATGTCATGAATTGTTTGTATGCTCCACAGAACCATGTCATGAATTGTCTGTATGCTCCACAGAACCATGTCATGAATTGTCTGTATGCTCCACAGAACCATGTCATGAATTGTCTGTATGCTCCACAGAACCATGTCATGAATTGTCTGTATGCTCCACAGAACCATGTCATGAATTGTCTGTATGCTCCACAGAACCATGTCATGAATTGTCTGTATGCTCCACAGAACCATGTCATGAATTGTCTGTATGCTCCACAGATATGAAAAGCCGATTATTGCATTTTAAAATCAAAACCAAATAACTACAGCCAATGAACAAGTTAATCATAGATGGTCCTATGGTTTCGTGCATGAGTAGGTGTAGATATGAAAATCTAGAATGGCCTATTTGTCAGTTACTAAAAGTTGTAGCCTACTGCAACAAAAAGTTAACAATAGACCCCAATAAAACTAATAAAGTTAGATTATCAAGCTAGGATAGGATAGGCTAAGATCCATTGTTTCTCAAACTTTGAGCTGTGATGCATCCCCTTTGCCTTGGGGTCGTATGGACCGCTGAAAGTTCACTTAGCGGTTTCCCACCGCCAAGCGTTTACATGCACTTTGAGCTCAATAAATGCATTATCCTGACATTTACAACTCACAACTTCTTCTAATAAGAAGCTGGTAAAAAAAATCATGAAGGGGTGGGACGGGCCCATACTACAGTGTATGTTAGTTATAGCCTTGACCCTCGTGTTCAGAAGGACATTTTGTAACGAGCTTATTGTGTTCAAGGAGAAACCTTCAAAAGAACAATGAGATCTCACTAGAGGGGACATTGACCGCTATGACGTAAGAATGATGGTCTGAATCGCAAAGACGTATTGAAATCTTTTTTATTAATCAATCATGTTGCAGATGCCTCTTGCTAAAGCGACATTATGATATACTTATTATTTTAATGTATTTATAATCCAATTTGTACAAGATGGGTAATAATATCACTTTTGCCGGATTAAATCTTGAATATGAATTTATAAAAACAATGTCAATACAATAGATATTATTATTGTATTTAAGCGGTATTATGATCCAATTTTGAATTTCTTTAAACACATCGCTAATTTTAAGGTTAAATCATTTGTGAAATGGTAATGTTAATTACTAGATTCCAATTCTCTATACAAGGCTGATCTCCCCTTAGCATAATGACGGCTTAATACATTTCCCATAAAAAAACAACAACTGATTAAGGCTAATTGATTAAGTAACCGGTTGATTTTTATTCCTGTGTTTTCATTGACCATGAACTTGTATGACGTAGCTGAAGGGGTTGGAACAAAAACGATTGTAAAAATAAAAACACTACAAGAAATAAAGTGACTTCAAGCATTTAGTTCTAGAATGTACGATTTGTTGTCTGTAAACTACGTGGACGCATCTCCAAGATGTTTTATAATTTTTGACCTGTATGGAGAAATTCAACTGCCGTTCCCTTGAAGATAGCGACACAGTTGAAGATTGGCGAATGTTCACGATGCCTGCAAGTGTCAAGACTGAGAGATAGTGTGTGTGTGTGTTTTTTTTTTATTAATCTGCATATTAATAATATGATAGATTAGCGCCCATCTGTTCATTCTCAAATTTTTATCTGTAGGTCTTATCAGATTGTTATTTGTGGGTGTACCTGCGCATTGTATAACTTGCGTTTGAATGTCACTTAGTTTTTATTTGAGGATCATCTAATTTTAGACATTCGGGCAAAAAAAACCAAAAACCAAACCACTACTTTTAAGTGAAATGTTTGCTGCTAATCACGTTGAACATTGCAAGTGTGTGTGTGTATGTGTGTCTGTCATAAAGATAAAGACGCACAAGTAGAGCGAGGATTGGGGTGAGTTTCCGGCCATGGTAAAAAAAAATACATTTTGGGGTTATATAAACATTTTTTAAATGAACGACTGTAAACATTTTAAAGTCTTAATCCAATTACTTTGACCAGCAAAAATGAAAACAGTAGCAATTATTGCACTTGCTGTTTTTACCTGGTAAGTAGGTCAACAGTATAGGTATTTCTCTTGCCTGCAATCGCTGTGAACAGTAGAACGCTTCTCCTCTAATAATACAAAAAACCTTTACAAACTTTACTCTCTCTATCTAGTCTCATTGATAACCTGTTTGGTTTGGAGTTTTTTGTTTATCATTTAGTTTAGAATATAACATATAGCTTGTTCCATATTAGTATTGAAATCTTTCAGTTTTTTAAAGGCTTGTTTACTTTTTATTAAAGGCATACTATTTACATGACTTCCCTACTCATTGTTATAATTACACTTTAATACAGTGAGGCGAACTAACTTTGCTTGAAACTTAAATTAGGTGGACACTCGTTTCAAATATCTTTGCTTCAAACTTAGCCTGGATTCAAACTTGACTCAGAGAGTCGGCGTGCGTGCGTCTTGTCCCGCATGGTTGGGCAACGTAGAGAATTATATGTGCAGATTAAAACTTAAGAGCTTGCTACAACATGTGTCTCATACCTTAGTTCTGTGTGTAGATCTTTTTAGAGGCAATCTCCTTTCTTATACTTTGCTTCGCTCGTGCACTGATGCGCATTTATTAAAAGTCTGTGTTCCAGTTGACTACTTAACATAGAGGAAAGTTGCTAGAGACGTAGAACTCTCAAGAAGGTTGTAGGATAGTCATTTAGATCAAAAACATTGCTGTGGACTACACATAAGACAAAAAAAACAACTTAAGTAGACCCACAGCAGAGAAAGGCTTTGCTTGTCTTATATGTGGCAGAATATGTAGGTTACAACTGGGTTTAAGTTGTCACGTGATATACTGCACTGACCCTTAAGCTTTGAAGTCAAACAATCTTCCTGATTATCATTATTATTAATTACATTTTCAATTAACAATCAACACTTCCAATGTTTAAATACTGCTGAAAGTTTTCTCGCGTGTCCTCAGTTTTTCTCTCGTGTTAAGTGCCCCAATAAGTAAGAAACAAGTCGTGTTAAGTGCCCCAATAAGTAAGAAACAAGTCATGTTAAGTGCCCCAATAAGTAAGAAACAAGTCATGTTAAGTGCCCCAATAAGTAAGAAACAAGTCATGTTAAGTGCCCCAATAAGTAAGAAACAAGTCATGTTAAGTGCCCCAATAAATAAGAAACAAGTCATGTTAAGTGCCCCAATAAAGTCGTCTAAGTAGGATCTGCTTTCTGCTTTCACTGTCTCTATAGTGTCCTTGCCCAAGGGGGTGTCAACTTGGACAGACTATTCAACCAGTATGCTGGGAGCGACAATATCATCCAACTGAACGAATTCTCCAGATTTTGGGCACACTTCGATGACGATGGTAAAATATTTTATTGCTATCTGATATTAGTTAAATATATACATACCCATGCTAATTTCTTAACAAAAACAAAAAACAACTACTTATGCTGTGTAGACTATAATATAAAGGTAGTTGCCCTTGTATATCTCTACATATTTTAAGCAAATTATATGTGAAGTAACAGTCGGGGGACAGTTTCTAAACTTTTTCTTAATTAACTGCAGTTAATGGAATTTCAAAGCTCAGTTTAAAATATTTTAGAAACTTGAGAAATAGTCTGTTATGGTGTACAACGTTTTACTCACCCGACACGTTTGAACCTAATTTAGACAATTAATGGTGAATTTCTAGTGTATGTTATGTTGTTTTTTTCTCTGGGTCGAGAGGCCAAGTGCGCTTGAACTTGGCTTGGCTTGGCTACCTAGAAGGGGGCTCGAGGTTCGACACTCGACTCGGGCAGAGTTGTGTTTACTGAGCGCCTTAAGATACCCCCTCCCCCCACTGGTCCACAAGCGCTCTGAGCATGCTATAAGCATGAAAGTAGCGCTATATAAAAGCTATAATAATAATATAATAATAATAATTACAAAAATATTGGAATGAAATGAGTTTACAAATAATATTACAAATATAATGCTGTCCTTAGGTGACGGTCAGGTGACCAAACAAGAGTTTGACAGAGGCTGGAGAGAGGAAGGATTCCCCAACCCACAGCACGCTCCTCTTTTCTTCCTCGAGATGGACAGAGTTGCCGATGAAGTTTTGAACTCTCTAGACTACCCACACATTTTCCATCTCTTTGATGAGAACGGTGAGCTCATTGCTCATGTAAATGTTCTCAACTTTCCTATCAGTTGAGATATCTCACTTTATTCTAGTCTCTTTTTTTTTTTTAACAAAGCTTATATCAACTCACTCTGTCTATTTCTCTGGTAAAAAGTATGTACACGTTATTTCTCCCACACCCAATCTAGGATCAGGCTAATATTTGGCACGATTATCTGTTGTACCTGACTACACAAGAATCAATGAAATATGAAAACAAATTAGTTAACAAACTATTGGTAATGAATTATTTTGTTTGCTATCTCGAACAAGCTTTAGCCCACGTATTCTAATTCAGGTTGTTCCACCCTTTTTTATAGAAATATATTAATAAAGCGATCACCCAGATACTCCGTTCTTTCTCCCCCTACCCCTTTCCAATTGGTCCAGACAAGTGATAGGATCATAGAGTATTGAGAAAGCTAAAAGCATGAAATTGCGCTAAACAAAAACCATAGGTAACAATTATTGTTAATCTAGATCTATTACAAATTTAATGACATGACTCATCTTAACTTATTGATACACTTAATATAACCTTTTTTTAAAATATTTTATTGTATTTTTTTAATTTTTTGTTTTGTTTCAGGTGATGGAGGTCTAACCCTAAGAGAGTTCAGGTACAACTGGGAAGCTTTCTTTAACTAAGAGGAGATATATATATTGATTAGCAAAGAAATCGGACAAATAAAGTCACGCGATTTAGTGCTTGCCTTAACCTTTTGACTTGAAATTAACTTATTGTTTGTTTATCATAAACGAATAAAAATAAACAAAGCCCATTGACGCCTAACTAGCTGTGTTAATATCCTTGATATTATTTACTGCGGGTCAGATATATTTACAATGTAGGCGGCTTTATGTATCCCATAATGCTCTCGCTTACTGACTCATTAATTCTAGAATGAAAAAAAGGTTTTCAATGTTTTTTTTTATTTGACAGATATTTAATTACTATATTCGTCCTTAATTCGATATTAGTAAATCGTAATTGATATTCATGTAACAAATGGTTAATCTTTATGTAAAGTTTTAGATAAATACTATGTTATTCTCAAAATATGAAGCAGAATACATTACAGTTTATTGATAAGACTTACTGTGTGTTAACGAGTGAGGAACAAGAAATATGACGGTAGAAAACACAGGAACTATGACGGTAGAAAACACAGGAAATATGACTATAGAAAACACAGGAACTATGACGGTAGAAAACACAGGAAATATGACGGTAGAAAACACAGGAAATATGACGTTAGAAAACACAGGAAATATGACGGTAGAAAACACAGGAAATATGACTATAGAAAACACAGGAACTATGACGGTAGAAAACACAGGAAATATGACGTATAAAAACCCAGGAAATATGACATTAGAAAACACAGGAAATATGACGGTAGAAAACACAGGAAATATGACGGTAGAAAACACAGGAAATATGACATTAGAAAACACAGGAAATATGACGGTAGAAAACACAGGAACTCTGTGGCATTTTACGTCTCGAGAGACGATCTTTTCCCTTTGCAACTTCTTGTGTGACTAAAGAGGCCAATCCTTGATACACAGCTGCGATCGCAGGTTGGGCATATATAATCACCAGGCGCCGCTGCATTTTCACCCTTCTTTCAGCTTCTGTTGTGTATGACATCTGCAATCTTTGACCCTTCCTTTATGCTTTCTCTTCATGAGGATCTGTCCAGTGCCACCTCTTCCCAGTTGCTAGTGTCGATTTTGAAGAGCTTCATATCGCGTTTGCATACATCCGCATAACGTAAAAGTGGGCGACCAGCGGCTCTCCTGCCTTTTGTTAGATCGCCATACAGGATTTCCTGTGGAAGTCGACCTACTGGCATTCTACGAACGTGGCCAAGCCAGCCAAGGCGTCTGCTGCTGATAACAGAGCGGATGTCCTGGCACCCTGCTCTTTGTAGCACTTCCTCATTGGTTATCTTATCTTGCCACCTTATTTTAAAGATCCGCCTTAGGCATCGGAGGTAGAAAACAATCAGCTTTTTTTCCTGCCATGAGTAGGTTGACCATGTTTTACTTCCGTACAGCAAGGTGCTCAACACACAGGTCCGGTAGACTAGGGCTTTAGTACTGCTAGTCAGCAATATGTTGTCACAGACTCTTTTCTGCAGCCGTGACATGGTGGCCATTGCCTTGGCTATCCTGTTGTTTATGTCTTTATCCATTAGAGTGTTGTTGGATATGATGGAGCCAAGGTAACAAAAGTGATCAACAATTTCTAGTGGTTGGCTATTAATGCTTACTTGAGGTGCAGTGTTTGTGTTTTGGACAAGTATCTTAGTCTTGCTTTGACTGATGTTTAAGCCGAACTTCTGGCAAGCAGCAGATAATTTGTCAACCAGGCACCGTAGCTGAATATCAGAATCAGCCACAATAGCTGCATCGTCAGCATACAGGAGTTCCCTGACGAGTAGCTTCCTAAACTTGGTTTTGCCCGCAGCCTTGATACAGTAAATAGTTTTCCAGAGGATCTTGTATGGAGAAACACACCTTCGTTTATGTCGTTGTACGCATAATGCAGTAGACAGGAGAAGAATATGCCAAACAGAGTAGGTGCGAGCACACATCCCTGCTTGACACCACTGCAAACCTCAAAAGGTGCTGATTGGGCTCCATTGAATTTGACAGTGCATTTAGTTTCCTCGTGAAAACACTCAATGAACTGCAGCAGTTTGGGCGGGCAACCTATTTTCCTCAGGAGTTTGAAAAGGCCACTTCTGCTGACCATGTCAAAAGCTTTAGTCAGATCAACAAAAACGATGTAAAGGGGTCTGTCTCTCTCTCTGAATTTCTCCTGCAGTAGTCGTAGAGAAGATATCATGTCTATAGTGGATCTACCACTCCTGAATCCACACTGAGACTCTGGGTAGACTCTAGAAGCTATCACTTGCAGCCTGGATAGTGCCACTCTAGCAAAGATCTTGCCCACTATACTGAGGAGAGAGATACCCCTGTAATTGTTGTAGTCACTCCGATCCCCTTTGTTCTTGTATATTGTGACTATAGTTGCTTCACGCATGTCCTATGGGACATGACCTGTTTCCCAACAGCGGCAGAGGAGAATATAGAGTTCAGGGAGCAGGAGTGATTCGTTGACTTTCACTACTTCCACTGGGATACCATCACTCCCAGGAGATTTTCTATTTTTTATGCAGTTAATTGCTTTTTTAAGGTCACTGAGGCTCGGAAGATCATCTAGGCATTCCAGTACTGGAAGATCTGGTAGAGAAGCCAGGGCGACATCGTCTACTGTGTTCTGTGTGGCATAGACTTTGAGGTAGTGTTCTGTCCAACGTTCTAGCTGCTTGGTTTGATCTGTAATTTTTTCTCCTGATTTGGATAGAAGGGGGGCAGGCTTAGACACTGTTGGACCCAGGGGCCCTTTAATGCCATCAAATAGAGCTTTGCTATTTCCTGAGTGGAGACTGTCTTGGATTCTGTTGCAGGTATCCCTCCAAAAGTTGTTAGCACATTTTCTAGCCATTTGTTTCGCCTCTTTATTAGCACTTTTGAAGGCCTCCAAAGATCTTGGACCTGGCTTTGTCTTGTGAGCAAGGTGTGCAGATCGCTTTTTCTCGATGCAAGGTTCCTTATGTGCTAGATTCGCCTCAAACCAGTCTACATTTTTGTGTTTTTGAGGCCCAAAGGCGGTGATTGCCGAACTGTAGATTAAATCTCTTAATTTCTCCCATGTGATAGAGATGTCTTCTTCATCACTTAACGAGGGGATTGAACTGTTCAGGAGCTCGCCAAAGAGTGCACACTTCTCTGGGTCACCTACATGGTTGACGTTAATTCGCCTAGTTCTGGGTTGAGTGGAAGTATAAGCCTTCTTGAGAAGTAGTTTGATTTTGCTTAGCACTAGTGAATGGTCTGAGTTGCAGTCCGCACTATGGTATGAACGGGTGTGGATGACACTTTTCAGATCCAACCTTCGGGTGATGCAGAGGTCAAGCTGGTGCCACCTTTTTGAGCGTGGGTGCTGCCAAGAGACTTTATGGCGTTCCTTGCCAGAGAAGAATTTATTTGTTACACACAGTTCATGAGAGCTACAGAGCTCGAGTAGCCTTTGGCCTTTGTCATTGATTTTGCCAACACCATGAGGTCCCAAGCATTGTGGCCATGCATCATTTCCATCACCAACACGGGCATTAAAGTCTCCATTTATATAGAGGTGCTCGGATTTTTGAATACTCTTACAGAAAGCAACTATATATTCTACTGGCAAGAAAAACCAGAACAAAGCCCTAGAATACATGGCGTCGGCTTCGCAATAAGAAACAGTCTCGTCCCCTGCATCGCGATGTTTCCCATTGGCAATGAAAGAGTAGCACACATGAAATTTGCATCACCGCAAGGCAAAGTTAATATAATCTGTGCTTACTCACCAACCCTTGCTGCACCGGAAGAGGACAAAGACAGATTCTTTCAAGCTCTAGAGGACGTAAAAACACAGGAACTATGACGGTAGAAAACACAGGAAATATGACGGTAGAAAACACAAGAAATATGACTATAGAAAACACAGGAAATATGACATTAGAAAACACAGGAAATATGACGTTAGAAAACACGGAAATATGACGTTAGAAAACACAGGAAATATGACGTTAGAAAACACAGGAAATATGACGTTAGAAAACACAGGAAATATTACGTTAGAAAACACAGGAAATATGACGTTAGAAAACACAGGAAATATTACGTTAGAAAACACAGGAAATATTACGTTAGAAAACACAGGAAATATGACGGTAGAAAACACAGGAGATATGACGGTAGAAAACACAGGAAATATGGTATTAGAAAACACAGGAGATATGACGGTAGAAAACACAGGAAATATGACATTAGAAATCACAGGAAATATGACACTAGAAAAAACAGAAAATATGACGGTAGAGAACACTGGAAATATGACGGTAGAAAACACAGGAAATATGACGGTAGAAAACCGCCTTGCAGAACTTTTTTAAAAAGTATGGAAAGTTTAATGTGACGGGGAGCCTGTTGGTTCCACATTTTCGAAACGACTTTGGGTGAGAGGGAACAAAATGTTAAAGATCTTTTGGAAACACTACAACTCACAACTACACAAAATATTTATGTTCAATATTCGTAACTTAGTTTTATTTCTTAGATATTTTTATAGAAGTAAAGATAAATGAAAGGCTTGATTTCGTTACATGAATTATCGCCTTGTTAGTGGACGTAACAAGGGAACCCACGTAGCAGCCGTAATATTCAAATAGGTCAGACGACGATAGGGTTTTAAGATTAGGTAAAAATTAAAACAATATTTTTAAATAATCTTAATCTTCTTAAATTTAGTTCACCAAAATTCGCCAAATGTTACTTCTAAAAGGTTCATGAGTTTAACAAAAAACGCTTGATAGCCTCAATCACAGTTCGACTACAAGATGATAGACATAGACATATGGAAAACTGAGCCATTTCAGTTAACTTATAGATGCTACTATACCTACGACGCAGAAGATACAGCCATAATAATGAGGGTTACTTGGAACTTTCAGCCAGTATTCAATACTTAACAGAAAAAAAAAATGTAAACAGTTCTGTGTTGTCTAAGACAAAGCCTCGAGAAAATTAGTAAGCTACTAGAGACTTTAATTATCAGTGATCCAGAGTCTGGGGACTTCTGTCTGTAAAAATGTTTTTGAAATTTTTGCATGTTTCGGATATTCGTTCAGAGTTGAAGATCTATATCCTAGCACAAACCTCCAGTAGGTCGACAGTGGATGGCAGTGGCAGGGTATGAACCGAGGACCATAGAGACGACAGTCCTGCACGCCCCTACCGCACTATAGGTAGCCGTCTAGTCTGGTGTTTTGTTATTGTGTTGATGTCTTGGAAATGAAAACTGAAATATGAACTCGTAAAAAAAAGTGTCTGTAGTTTGAACAATTTAAAGTATCTGGTATAATGGGCAATGACTAAACGATGTTCACTTTACTCTGTCATTTACTTTGTTTTTCTAGCGTTTTTGTAGCAAAGTAGGCCTATCTCTTGACAAAAAGTAGGCATATCTCTTGACAAAAAGTAGTCCTATCTCTTTACAAAAAGTGACTTTCTAGCAAAGTAGGTCTATCTCTTTACAAAAAGTGACTTTCTAGCAAAGTAGGCCTATCTCTTGACAAAAGTGACTTTCTAGCAAAGTAGGCCTATCTCTTGACAAAAGTGACTTTCTAGCAAAGTAGGCCTATCTCTTTACAAAAAGTGACTTTCTAGCAAAGTAGGCATATCTCTTTACAAAAAGTGACTTTCTAGCAAAGTAGGCCTATCTCTTTACAAAAAGTCACTTTCTAGCAAAGTAGGCCTATCTCTTTACAAAAAGTAGGCATATCTCTTTACAAAAAGTGACTAAAAAATCATCGGCCTCCTTCAGTCGTAGAACGACTATGGTTCATCTCGCACACTTCCTCTTGTGGCTATGGAGCCCTATTTTGGAGAGACACTCCCGTCCACAAATATCGTGGCTTTTGCTTCGGTGGTAGAGGAGCTGGCCATTTTTCGCATTGTACGTTTTTCTTCCAGGACTGAGGCCCATGTTCTTTCACTATCCATAGCTTTATTGGTCACTGACTCTCTCCATCTGGTGCATTCTTGTTTGACTCCGCTGTTTATATTGAAACTTTAGGAGCAGGCGCCGTTGAACTGTACTGTACCCATCATATTTTGGTGGAAAGAGACAATAATGTTTAGTAGCTTGGGTGGGCAGCATATTAACTGTAAGATTTTAAAGAGGCCTTCTCTGCTGACTAGATCAAAGGCCTTTGTCAGGTTGATGAATGCAATGTACAAAGGCATTTGTCAGGTTGATGAATGCAATGTACAAAGGCCTTTGTCAGGTTGATGAATGCAATGTACCAAGGCCTTTGTCAGGTTGATGAATGCAATGTACAAAGGCCTTTTTCAGGTCGATGAATGCGATGTACAAAGGCATCCTTTGCTCTCTGCACTTTTCCTGAAGTTGGCGGATGGAGAAAATCATGTCAATTGTGGATCTCCCTGAGCGATAGCCGCACTGTGATTCTGGATAGACTCGATCAGCTAGTTTTTGTAGCCTGGAAGTATCACTCTATCAAAGACTTTTCCTACAATGCTTAGGAGAGAGATTCCCCTGTAGTTGTTGCAGTCGCTTCTGTCGCCTTTGTTCTTGTACAGGGTGATGATCTTTGCATCTCGCAGATCCTGTGGCACAGCACCTTCTTGCCAGCGTCTGCAAAGCAGTTCGTGTAGAGGTTGGATTAGTGTAGTTTTGTATTGTTTTATAAGATCTGGGGGGGGGGGGGGGGGTACCATCGCATTCGGGTGCTTTGCAGGCAGCCATGTTGACTATGGCTTTGTTGAGCTCTAACAGGGTGGGAATTTCGTCTAGCTCGTTCATTATGATAGCCTTAAGGGCTGAATCAGAGACTGAGCTTGTTGTAGCATAGAGTTCAGAGTAATGTTCAACCCATCTGTGCATTTGTTGGCACTTGTCTATGATAATTTCCCCAGTGTTTGATTTAAGAGGTGCTTACTTGTTTTGGGAGGGTCCGAGAGCCTCTTGATTCCTAAAAAAATAAGTTTAAAAAAAAGAACTTTTACTATTTATGACTTTGATAAACAAAGAACGGTATTAACAAAATATAATTTAAAACTTTGTATCCTGTAAAGTTGATCTAGTAGATTGTTGCTATGACTTTACTAGAACGATTTTTAATTCAACGGAAACCAGAATACGATGACATGACAGTAGTTTTCTTCTCCTAGAACCACTTCAATTCTGGTCTATTCTGGTCATACTATAACGGACTTAAAAATTTAATGAGGTTTTATAGAACAATAATAGTAATAGTAACAGCAAATAGTAAATATTTTTGTTATCTACTGTTCTAATCAAATACTAATAAATAAAAGAAAAACTGTATAGTCGTACCAAATGACTTAACTTTTTTATTGCTTGTTTGTATACAGATATAGACACACTTCAGTTTTGATAAAGAAAATACGAACTTCAAAGTATTCCATTATTTGTTTGTTTTGTTTGTTCTACATCACCCCATCCTCCCGAAAATAAAAAGCAAGAATACTCAATTATTTCCTAACTAATGCTATTTCCCCCCCCCCCCCCCCCCCCTGCATAATTGCATGCCCAGCCAGCAGCTCGCGTACGTGTTTTTTTTAGTGTGCCGCCATTTACAGCGACCTACCTGCAGGTTAGACTAGTTAGACTACAGTTAGAGCACATTTTTCTATTGTCTCCAGTGAAGATTGTAAGAATGGTTTTCAAAGTTTTGAGCTACGCCTTGAATGGTACTCTGGACTGCCAGCGGGTGTCGCGCTCTTCAGGGAAAGGGTTGGGAAAAAGGGAGAGTAAGAACAAAACGAAATCCTATCTACTGATCACTAATGTAAGCACTTAGTCACCTCCCTTGGCTTGGATGATAACCTAATCAGAACTGCTGATTTTTGGACAGGCACTTTCTTTCACTGTTTATAAAAGTGAAGGGACAGCACTCCATACAATTACCTTTACTCTCTAAATCTTTTCGGCACAATGCAGCTCAATAGTAGATGGACAGCAGCCATGTTCATTCTAACGCTAGCTGGGTAATCAATTAGCTAGAGGCCTAATTTATCTTTTTTAAATGCTAGCTGGGTAATCAATCAGCTAGAGGCCTAATTTATCTTTTTCTAATGCTAGCTGGGTAATCAATCAGCTAGAGGCCTAATTTATCTTTTTCTAATGCTAGCTGGGTAATCAATCAGCTAGAGGCCTAATTTATCTTTTTCTAACGCTAACGTTGTAGACAGCAGTAAATAGCAATAAAAGTTGGACTAGAATTCATTTAGAACACCTTAAAAAAGAACATTATTTATGCTCATGTTGCTTGTGATATGGCATTGTATAAGGGTCAAATATAATAGATTCTGAGAAGAAACTCATCATGAGTCCGTGACAGTTTATTTCAAGTTATTAATTCATCATTAAACCGTTCACTGCCTTACTTATAAACTTTTTTTTTCTTTATTTCATACTTAGAGTAAGGGGAGGCCATTGGCTGGTAAAATGACAAAGTCAAGTTAGGACTTCTGTAGGACTTCTGTAGGACTACGATTGGGTGATGAAGTGTATGTGTGTGTGTGTGTGTGTTTCCAAGGTGATGATGCAGAAAGGGAGCATTCATTTTTGGTTTTGGAGAATGACGAAATCACGTCAAGGGCTGTCATAATTCCTGATAAGAACGGCAGAGACGATCTAGAGACGCCCAAGAGTAAGGACGTGTTTTTTTTAAAGTTAGATTTTGTTTCAATATTGTTCATTTCATTACTATTAGGTCTAGATCTTATCTCAAGGTTTGGCTGTACTAGTTGTTTGGAGCTACAAGTCAACGACCCTTGACCCTTAACAACTCATTTCGTTTCTTTTCTCTCGTTTGTGTGTGTGTGTGTGGGTGACAAGACCTTTCTAGTACTGCTCTGGTTAGTCAACCCTACCCCTGAACCAACGGGGATTCTTTTTTTTTTATATTTCATATTTGTTTTAAATTACTAACACGTTGTTTCAGGGTCAGGGTCGTCTCTCAGTCAGGCGGAGGCAATGACGAAAATCAAATATTTGACCGATATTCCGGAAGTGACGAAGTTCTTCAGCCAACAGATTCTGCATACATTTTGAGGATGACGGTAAGAATGAATTTACTGCTCTACAACTTAGTATTAAAAAACAACAACAGTCAACTAGCCAGCCCCCAAGAGCATACAATAATACATACTGGTCAGGAGGAAGACCAAGAAAAAAAAAAGCAAATTAAGAAAAAAAAAACTTTAATGGAAAAAATAAATCTCATGAAAGGGTAAGAACTCTACATAAAAAATTTCTCAATAGCGTATGATTTATCTCTCTTTTAGAGTAAAAAAAATAAATTATTAACACCAATTAATTAATTCATTTGGCATGGTGAATAATGGTGTAGAGTTTCAACTTGATCCAAGAGTGAGAAGTAAAAAAATAACGTGTACAAAAAATGTACCAGACAGACAGACAGACAGAGTGAGTTGATATGAGCTTTCCAAAAAAAAAAAGGACTAAATGAGTGAAAGAAAAACTACGAGATGCAGATTTTTAGCATAGCATCTTGCAACAGGCCATCGAACAGATCTGTCGGCTACTGGTGAAATCAAATTTTAAAGAGGTAGTGAGTTAAAAATTAAACACAGTTCGTCTGCTGATTTGTGTACTTTTATATTTTTACATCTTTAAAACAATATTTTCTCCAGGTGATGTGGTCAGAGTTTGACGACAGCTAAAGGAAGGAGGGGCTTCCCGACCCTCAGAACGCCCCTTGGTACTTCCTGCTGCTGGATAGGGTGCCTGATGGCGTGCTAAATTCTCTAGATTTCCCTCAAATCTTTCGTCTCTTTGATGAGGACGGTAAGAAATCAAATAAATCAAATAGATCAAATAGATCAAATAGATCAAATAGATCAAATAGATCAAATAAATCAAATAGATCAAATAAATCAAATAGATCAAATAGATCAAATAAATCAAATAGATCAAATAGATCAAATAGATCAAATAAATCAAATAGATCAAATAGATCAAATAAATCAAATAGATCAAATAAATCAAATAGATCAAATAGATCAAATAAATCAAATAGATCAAAGAAATCAAATAAATCAAATAGATCAAATAAATCAAATAGATCAAATAGATCAAATAAATCAAATAGATCAAATAAATCAAATAGATCAAATAGATCAAATAGATCAAATAGATCAAATAAATCAAATAAATCAAATAGATCAAATAGATCAAATAGATCAAATAGATCAAATAGATCAAATAAATCAAATAGATCAAATAGATCAAATAAATCAAATAGATCAAATAAATCAAATAGATCAAATAGATCAAATAGATCAAATAGATCAAATAAATCAAATAGATCAAATAGATCAAATAAATCAAATAGATCAAATAAATCAAATAGATCAAATAGATCAAATAGATCAAATAGATCAAATAGATCAAATAGATCAAATAAATCAAATAGATCAAATAGATCAAATAAATCAAATAGATCAAATAAATCAAATAAATCAAATAAATCAAATAGATCAAATAAATCAAATAGATCAAATAGATCAAATAGATCAAATAGATCAAATAAATCAAATAGATCAAATAGATCAAATAAATCAAATAGATCAAATAAATCAAATAGATCAAATAGATCAAATAGATCAAATAGATCAAATAGATCAAATAAATCAAATAGATCAAATAGATCAAATAGATCAAATAGATCAAATAGATCAAATAGATCAAATAAATCAAATAGATCAAATAAATCAAATAGATCAAATAAATCAAATAGATCAAATAGATCAAATAGATCAAATAGATCAAATAAATCAAATAGATCAAATAGATCAAATAGATCAAATAAATCAAATAGATCAAATAGATCAAATAGATCAAATAAATCAAATAGATCAAATAGATCAAATAGATCAAATAGATCAAATAGATCAAATAGATCAAATAGATCAAATAAATCAAATAGATCAAATAGATCAAATAGATCAAATAGATCAAATAGATCAAATAGATCAAATAAATCAAATAGATCAAATAAATCAAATAGATCAAATAAATCAAATAGATCAAATAAATCAAATAGATCAAATAAATCAAATAGATCAAATAAATCAAATAGATCAAATAAATCAAATAGATCAAATAAATCAAATAAATCAAATAGATCAAATAAATCAAATAGATCAAATAAATCAAATAGATCAAATAAATCAAATAGATCAAATAGATCAAATAGATCAAATAGATCAAATAAATCAAATAGATCAAATAGATCAAATAAATCAAATAGATCAAATAGATCAAATAGATCAAATAGATCAAATAGATCAAATAGATCAAATAGATCAAATAGATCAAATAAATCAAATAGATCAAATAAATCAAATAGATCAAATAAATCAAATAGATCAAATAAATCAAATAGATCAAATAAATCAAATAGATCAAATAAATCAAATAGATCAAATAAATCAAATAGATCAAATAAATCAAATAGATCAAATAAATCAAATAGATCAAATAAATCAAATACATCAAATAAATCAAATAGATCAAATAGATCAAATAGATCAAATAGATCAAATAGATCAAATAAATCAAATAGATCAAATAAATCAAATAGATCAAATAGATCAAATAAATCAAATAGATCAAATAGATCAAATAGATCAAATAAATCAAATAGATCAAATAGATCAAATAAATCAAATAGATCAAATAAATCAAATAGATCAAATAGATCAAATAAATCAAATAGATCAAAGAAATCAAATAAATCAAATAGATCAAATAAATCAAATAGATCAAATAGATCAAATAAATCAAATAGATCAAATAAATCAAATAGATCAAATAGATCAAATAGATCAAATAGATCAAATAAATCAAATAAATCAAATAGATCAAATAGATCAAATAGATCAAATAGATCAAATAGATCAAATAAATCAAATAGATCAAATAGATCAAATAAATCAAATAGATCAAATAAATCAAATAGATCAAATAGATCAAATAGATCAAATAGATCAAATAAATCAAATAGATCAAATAGATCAAATAAATCAAATAGATCAAATAAATCAAATAGATCAAATAGATCAAATAGATCAAATAGATCAAATAGATCAAATAGATCAAATAGATCAAATAAATCAAATAGATCAAATAGATCAAATAAATCAAATAGATCAAATAAATCAAATAAATCAAATAAATCAAATAGATCAAATAAATCAAATAGATCAAATAGATCAAATAGATCAAATAGATCAAATAAATCAAATAGATCAAATAGATCAAATAAATCAAATAGATCAAATAAATCAAATAGATCAAATAGATCAAATAGATCAAATAGATCAAATAGATCAAATAGATCAAATAAATCAAATAGATCAAATAGATCAAATAGATCAAATAGATCAAATAGATCAAATAGATCAAATAGATCAAATAAATCAAATAGATCAAATAGATCAAATAGATCAAATAGATCAAATAAATCAAATAGATCAAATAGATCAAATAAATCAAATAGATCAAATAGATCAAATAGATCAAATAGATCAAATAGATCAAATAGATCAAATAAATCAAATAGATCAAATAGATCAAATAGATCAAATAGATCAAATAGATCAAATAAATCAAATAGATCAAATAAATCAAATAGATCAAATAAATCAAATAGATCAAATAAATCAAATAGATCAAATAAATCAAATAGATCAAATAAATCAAATAGATCAAATAGATCAAATAAATCAAATAAATCAAATAGATCAAATAAATCAAATAGATCAAATAAATCAAATAGATCAAATAAATCAAATAGATCAAATAGATCAAATAGATCAAATAGATCAAATAAATCAAATAGATCAAATAGATCAAATAAATCAAATAGATCAAATAAATCAAATAGATCAAATAAATCAAATAGATCAAATAGATCAAATAGATCAAATAGATCAAATAGATCAAATAAATCAAATAGATCAAATAGATCAAATAGATCAAATAGATCAAATAGATCAAATAGATCAAATAGATCAAATAGATCAAATAAATCAAATAGATCAAATAAATCAAATAGATCAAATAAATCAAATAGATCAAATAAATCAAATAGATCAAATAAATCAAATAGATCAAATAGATCAAATAAATCAAATAAATCAAATAGATCAAATAGATCAAATAAATCAAATAGATCAAATAAATCAAATAAATCAAATAGATCAAATAGATCAAATAAATCAAATAGATCAAATAAATCAAATAGATCAAATAAATCAAATAGATCAAATAAATCAAATAGATCAAATAAATCAAATAAATCAAATAAATCAAATAAATCAAATAAATCAAATAAATCAAATAGATCAAATAAATCAAATAAATCAAATAGATCAAATAGATCAAATAGATCAAATAGATCAAATAAATCAAATAAATCAAATAGATCAAATAGATCAAATAGATCAAATAGATCAAATAGATCAAATAAATCAAATAAATCAAATAGATCAAATAGATCAAATAGATCAAATAAATCAAATAGATCAAATAAATCAAATAGATCAAATAGATCAAATAAATCAAATAGATCAAATAAATCAAATAGATCAAATAGATCAAATAAATCAAATAGATCAAATAAATCAAATAGATCAAATAAATCAAATAGATCAAATAAATCAAATAGATCAAATAAATCAAATAGATCAAATAAATCAAATAAATCAAATAAATCAAATAAATCAAATAAATCAAATAAATCAAATAAATCAAATAAATCAAATAAATCAAATAAATCAAATAAATCAAATAGATCAAATAGATCAAATAGATCAAATAAATCAAATAAATCAAATAGATCAAATAGATCAAATAGATCAAATAGATCAAATAGATCAAATAAATCAAATAAATCAAATAGATCAAATAGATCAAATAGATCAAATAGATCAAATAGATCAAATAGATCAAATAAATCAAATAGATCAAATAGATCAAATAGATCAAATAAATCAAATAAATCAAATAAATCAAATAGATCAAATAGATCAAATAGATCAAATAGATCAAATAGATCAAATAAATCAAATAAATCAAATAGATCAAATAGATCAAATAGATCAAATAGATCAAATAGATCAAATAAATCAAATAAATCAAATAGATCAAATAGATCAAATAAATCAAATAGATCAAATAGATCAAATAGATCAAATAGATCAAATAAATCAAATAAATCAAATAGATCAAATAGATCAAATAGATCAAATAGATCAAATAAATCAAATAAATCAAATAAATCAAATAGATCAAATAAATCAAATAGATCAAATAAATCAAATAGATCAAATAGATCAAATAAATCAAATAAATCAAATAAATCAAATAGATCAAATAGATCAAATAGATCAAATAGATCAAATAAATCAAATAAATCAAATAGTTCAAATAGATCAAATAGATCAAATAGATCAAATAGATCAAATAGATCAAATAAATCAAATAAATCAAATAGATCAAATAGATCAAATAGATCAAATAGATCAAATAGATCAAATAAATCAAATAGATCAAATAGATCAAATAGATCAAATAGATCAAATAAATCAAATAAATCAAATAGATCAAATAGATCAAATAGATCAAATAGATCAAATAAATCAAATAAATCAAAGAAATCAAATAGATCAAATAGATCAAATAGATCAAATAGATCAAATAGATCAAATAAATCAAATAAATCAAATAGATCAAATAGATCAAATAAATCAAATAAATCAAATAGATCAAATAGATCAAATAGATCAAATAGATCAAATAAATCAAATAAATCAAATAGATCAAATAGATCAAATAGATCAAATAGATCAAATAGATCAAATAAATCAAATAAATCAAATAGATCAAATAGATCAAATAAATCAAATAAATCAAATAGATCAAATAGATCAAATAGATCAAATAGATCAAATAAATCAAATAAATCAAATAGATCAAATAGATCAAATAGATCAAATAGATCAAATAAATCAAATAGATCAAATAGATCAAATAAATCAAATAAATCAAATAGATCAAATAGATCAAATAGATCAAATAGATCAAATAGATCAAATAAATCAAATAAATCAAATAGATCAAATAAATCAAATAAATCAAATAGATCAAATAAATCAAATAAATCAAATAGATCAAATAGATCAAATAGATCAAATAGATCAAATAGATCAAATAAATCAAATAGATCAAATAGATCAAATAGATCAAATAGATCAAATAGATCAAATAAATCAAATAGATCAAATAGATCAAATAGATCAAATAGATCAAATAAATCAAATAGATCAAATAGATCAAATAAATCAAATAGATCAAATAGATCAAATAGATCAAATAGATCAAATAGATCAAATAGATCAAATAAATCAAATAGATCAAATAGATCAAATAAATCAAATAGATCAAATAGATCAAATAGATCAAATAGATCAAATAGATCAAATAGATCAAATAAATCAAATAGATCAAATAGATCAAATAGATCAAATAGATCAAATAGATCAAATAGATCAAATAGATCAAATAGATAAGACTAGTTGAAGAAGTTTTTAAAAAATGACGTTATGGTCAACTAAAGCCAGTTTCTAAAGCTATTGTAAAAAACATAACAAAGAAACAAAAAGCACAATAGAAGATGTTTAATCTAATGGCATGAATAGACAAACCCAGTTGCAAGACGTATAAATATAGCCAGTAGAAATCTAGTTGTATTCAAGCATTATATCTCTATGGCCAAATATGTGGGACAGTTGATATACGCCTAGAGTTACTTATGATAATGAAACGAAAGCAAATTGATTGATTAAATCCTTTTCATTAGAATAATCAGAACCAGCAGACAAATACAGTGCTTGAAATTTATGTCTAAAATATATTGGACGTACATCAGTACATGTTAAAGGAAACTCTATTTAACAAATCTTTTAGCTTTTTTCAATAACAATTGTAGCAATATCATTAATTTGATAGCTGTAAGTTCAGACCAATTCAATATCATCATCAAGAAACTAGATAGAAACTAATTGTTCATAGTATACAAAAATGTATATTTTTAATAGTGAAATGTTAGATCTGTTTCGTAACCTAGCATTAGTAGGGGACCCAATCGTAAATCATCTGGATGGATTCTGGAAATTGAGATAATTTAAGAACAGTTTAGATAATAATAAAGAAAACATTAGATTAGACTAGAGTCTTTAATAAAATGTACTACCACAGCCGACTTGAATGAGAAATTTTGTTTACCACATGAAGAGATCTACGATTTCCTTCGAGTATAGAATAGTGTCATTATAAAGGAATCCTTATTTACAAAGGTGTTGCTTACATCACACCTAGATAGCCAGGTTTCCCGGAATGATCGTCGACGCCCAGTCATGCTGTAGCAAAGCTATTGAGCTTGCTGAGACCATCACTGATGATAACTTCGACATCACTTTCCTTAGTGCGACATGGTTCAAAGATGACCAAAAAGCTACTAAGCTAACTCCATCAGGCTCTATCTTAAAGTACGACGTGTGGGTGGGTATACCTGATGACAAAGTTACTAGGCTGCAGCGAATTCAGAAAAATGCAGCACGGATAGATCCATTCAAAACTAGACTCGATTCAGCAACTGTTCTCCTGCTTACAATCTATTGGCGTCCTGCAGAATCGATTACAAGCTGGTCACACTTCATCATCAGTGCACCTACAACAAAGAAATTCCCTTGCACCTTAGTGAACGGATCACTTTGTATTTCCCCCAAAGAGTACTGCGCGACAAGGACGCTTCTAGTTATCACTTGTCTCCCTCAAACGTTAAGGCTTGCGCGCTTTTTTCAGTGCACGAACTGGAGATTTGGAACTAGCTCACCATTGATCTTAGACGAGCCACATGCTTCACTACATTCAAGAAGAAGATTAAGACCTAACTGTTCAAAACTTATTTAGATTAGTTTGTCATTTTGATTCTCGTTTTTATGTCTTTTCTGTTCTCATAGAGCCATGAGCCTACTTTATAATTGTAAACAGCGTTATATAAATTAAGATTATTATTTACCAGTTATTGTTAACAAGTCCTGGGTTCACAAATGATTCATATTGCTATAAGTATACACGATCTACCAGAAACAAAAGTTGGAATATGTGCCGCTGAAAACCCGCACACTTCTTACATTACCAAAAAATTCGAGTATATAAATAAGACACATATTACAGTATATCTTTCTGTCGTCATGACATTCCAAATTTTAAGATAAAATCAAACCAATACAAAACATTTTGACAACCGATTTTACCCTAAAAACTGAAACTATAACTGAAAACAATTTTTTTGTCTTATAATAACTAAAAGGTGTTCAGAAAAAAAAAATTGCTAACACTAACATTTTAATATGCATATCCTTTTATTGGGATCTACTAATTTACAAAAACATTATATATTATTTATTAGCCAGGAAATTCTAGAAATTACCAGTTAAATATTAGCTTCAAAGATTTTATGTTGACATTAATGGCAACTATTAATTTCATGTGTTATTTTGTTTGCCAGGTGACGGCTCCATCTCCGAGTCAGAGTTCAAAGAAAACTGGGATGTTTACTTTGAACGCAGAAATCACCATTGAGGGTTCAATATTTTAATGGATACAATTCTTTATAAAAAACTTATAATGACATAAAGTATACAGGTTTATTCATTTAAAACGCTAGTTATTTTAGCATAAGTCAACGACTTGAAATTGTATTAATTAATTAATTTTATTAATTTAATTTAAAACAAGGTTTATTTCATGTTGTATAGTTTTTTAGCGACCCCGAAAAAAGAAAAGCAGCTATTAGTTCCCTGCATGGTTGTATATGACATAAGTGTATGTTTGAACTTGGCATAAGTTTGTGGATGTATATGGTATAAGTGTATGTTTGAACTTGGCATAAGTTTGTGGATGTATATGGTATAAGTGTATGTTTGAACTTGGCATAAGTTTGTGGATGTATATGGTATAAGTGTATGTTTGCTTGTGAATGCTACTTGCATTCTTGATTTCCCGTTAGAGATGTTTGTTTTGTTTTCCAGCCACGCCGCTGAACTAGCCACAACGCCGCATGTGATTTGTTTCAAAACATTTCAGTTTTTTATATGTAAACCATCATTTGCAAATAGAAAAACAAAACCTAATGAAATACTCAGAAAGACACAAGTATAGAGGCACATTTCTTATTTATACGCTAGAATAAATTCATACAAGGGCTCCTTCTTTCCTAGCGCCATTAGAGAATGGAGTGTGTTACCTGAATCAGTCAGGAAAACCAAAGACTTAGCAGAGTTAGTCAATGATTAACATGCATGACTAGATTGACACGTGAAATGCGTCCGACGTAATTATCTTTTTTGAAGTATCGTCTGTAATATATAAAATGATAAGATAAATTGGATAAACTGTAAGTGAATCAATATAATGCATTGGCGCTGTACACCATAACATTTTGTTTGTGAATCATCCACATTTAGATGTATTTTAAGTTCCGAAAGTGCACAATTAATGTAACAAATTTGATCTGACATTCGTAAAAACTAAGACCCAATACCAGAATAGAGATAATAGAGAAAACAACACAATCAATGCACTGGTTGACACTCGTTGTGGAATTATTAACAACCTCAAAGGCAATGAAAATGATTTTTTAAAATCTTTAATTATAATCCCCTCATCCAAATTGAAAACCTTATTGTATATTTCAAACATTTACACAGACTCTGTTTTATGTCGGAGTGGCAGCGTCTTTATTTTTCTTTAAACTTAAAACGAATATTTGGAAACAATATTTTTTGTTGTTGAATGTAACAATAAATGAATAATTTGTCATATATAAAAAATATGTGCTACATCGACAGAATGTATTTACATGACCACTTTTCATACATTTAAATCTCATGATCTTGCTTTAAAACGATAATATTAGTCTTCTTCAGTCGTCCAACAACTATGGTTTATCTCGTACATAGTAAGATATAAGCCTGGGTATTAGATATGACGGAATGATGTCGCCCTAATAATATTTTGCCCTCTCTCCCCGCAGCTGATGTGTCCACAGAAAAGGCAAATAGCCAATACAATCCGCAGCCAGGACGTAGTACTGTATGCTGTATGCTGCAAGCTTCTCAACGGTCACTGGCTCCGTTTTTTTTTTTCCCTCGGGGTTGACTTTCGAAGTCTTTGCCATGATTAGGTACAGTCATAAGGCAGCAAAGATTTAGAATCTGAGCCCAAATTATCGTAAACTAGGAAAACATTAAATTCTTTAGCGGCACCGAAAGGGGATAAGTCGCTATTAGTCTTGTGTGGTCTTTCTGTCCGTCCGTCTGTCCAAGTTTACTTTTGTTTTAAAAAGATAAAGAGTGCATTTAGTATGTATATAGATCAGATCTAATCTTAAACAAAAACTAATAAGTAGTGTTTCATATTATACAAGTGGAGTGTAATGTACACTAGAACCATTACACTTTGAGATTTGAGAAAAGTCTTTTCCTTGAGACCTTCAATGAGAGAGTGATCCTTAACAAAAGCGACAATTAAATAACCAATCACTAACATTAGTTATTATAAATTACAATAAGATAAGATAATAGCATTAATAAATCTTCGTATCCTATTGTATACTATAGTATCGGCAACACTCTCGATAAGTACATGTCTTCTAGTGTATTGGCAGTAGGTTATATGTAGTTGTTGATAGTTTGTAGATCATAGTTTCATTAGTTTGTCATAGTCATGCTGAAATTTAAAACCTGATTGTTTACTTGCTTGAGAGAACCACTTCGGGGGCCTTGTAGCCTTGTTATTCTTTAATTTGATATCGCTAAGTGCGTGGGATGTTGTTTAGTGACAAAAACAACTTACTGTGGGGGGCTCATGTTTGAATCGTGATGGATAAAAAATATTTTTAATACAATATTTATCTCTGAATTGTGCTTGCTCATCGCCTGTCGCTTAAAATATACCAGACGTATCTAATCTTGTCTTAGAAGAACAATCATAATCTCTGTACTCACACTTATGAAATATGTCAGGTGGTAATAAAACGCTAGATTACAAATGTTCTAAATCAGGGTAGAAAAATAATTAGAGAATGGAATGGGTTGCTTGAATCAGCTAAGAAAACCAACGACTTAGCAGAGTTTAAGTAATTGATTAACTTGCATGACTAGATTGACACAAATGCGTAAGACTTAATTATCTTCTTTTTTTTTTAAAGTAACGTCTATAAAATATAAGATAAGATAAGAACCTAAAGCTCATTTACTAGGGATAGTAATTTATCTAAGAGAGACAACTCCGAAATTAAATAACTGTTGTCTTGCAGACAATCTTGGCTGATCAAAGGAGCACACCCCCAAAAAAGCAGGCTGAATGGGCCTCATGGCCATAACACATCGGCACGCAACCTCATCAATGAGAACGCAGAAGAAGACATATTTAAATAGAAGGCACGGTTACCTCAAAATAAACCTGTAAGTCTTAACTAAAAATCATGCAATCAAATATGAGCATAACAGACAACGTTAGATTAGATTCCACAGTACATACAACCTAAATACCTAATCTTTTCTATTTTGTTTTGAATAAGGAAATAAAAATTATTAGAACGGAAACTAGAAAGATTAAAATTTGAACTTAATAACCCGCATAGAACACATGTTACACAAGTCACGACCACAGAAAAGTTTCTATATAAACAGCGCATGTGTAACCTCTCGCTACTTTGTGTGACAGGCTTCAAACAATCATGAGATCTTTTGCCATTATTGCTGTTGCCATTTTTGGCTGGTAATTTTTGTTTTGATTCACATAATTTGTTTCTTTTCTATACTATTTACATTTTTAAAAATGTTTGTATAGGTTTTTAAAGTTATTTCTTTTTTATTGCAATCAGCAGAACGTGAGATATTACTAGATAAAAAAAATCTTGTTTCCTTTGCTAGATCAATATTTTATAGACTTCTGGTCAAATGTCTAGCATATAAGTTGTTAAATCATTGCGTAGATAACTCTTCATCGAGAAGAAAAGAGTCCTTAAAAAAGAACATAGACATGAGACAGGAGACAAGAGGCAAGACATTCATTGAAAGTGTTAACTACTCTTGAGACAAGGGACGAGACATTTATTGAAAGTGTTAACTACTCTTGAGACAAGGGACGAGACATTTATTGAAAGTGATAATTCTTGTAATAAGAAGTATACATTCCATTGTCTTCACGTGATGCTGAACTAAAAAATTGCTATTGCTTGTCATTGATGTGTAAACGCAGCGTCCATGAAAGTCCATCTGGAGGACAATGAAAAAAAATCAACTGTTCTTTGAAGACCGCCAAGTGCAAATAATCTTAGCTGAATACAAATATAAAAACTACATCAACAACGCTGAAAGGATTACTACATTGGCCTTTTAATGTGAATAGAAACAAATGTAAATGGTTTTCACTAAATCTTTGATTCAAATCATGGATCCAATCTTTGACTCAACCATCTTACTTTTTAAAGTTTTTCCTTTTATTTTTTTCAAAATGATTGTTTATTTATTTCAGTGTCGTCGCCCAGCCCGGAGGAGGTCAACAAAACTTTAACAATTTTTTCCAAAGATACGCTGGCAATGATAACTTGTTGCAGCAAAACGAGTTTGCCAGGTTCTGGCTTCACTTTGATGACAATGGTAAACATGTTCTTGAATATAACAATGGAAATACAAATCAACATTCTCTTTCTTGCTCTCTTTTTCCTTCTTTTGTTTCTTTCTGTCTATCACTATCTTTTATTTTCTTTCTCTGTCTTTTTTTTCTCATTTTTCTTTCTATCTGTTTCCTTATTTCTATTTCATTCTTTCACTTTTCTTTTTACTTGTTTCTATCTTATTTCTCTCTCTCTATTCTCGGATTCTTTCTTTCTTTTTCTGTTCTTTTCTTTTCAAAATTTTTTGTCTTTCTTTACTCACATCTTTTTTTTCTCATTTTGTTTTCCCTTTCTTTCCTCTCTTTTTTTCTGTCCCTCTTTCTCCTACTTGAAAGCTGAAGTAATAAGACAACAAGCCTCTCTGTGTACAGTGTATACAAAACAAATGTCCAACAGTTGATGTCAATAAAGATTACGTACACGTTCAGTTAAACTTAGTGGTGACTACAGAAAGTCACTTCTAACTCATCTGTGGTTAACAGTGAACGAAGGTGTCAAGTAGACATCTCTACCACCAACCGACATTAATTGTCCTAAATGTTGCTTTTTTTTTTGTGTCACGGGAAAGAAGCACAGATATAACAAGGTTACAAAGACAGTTTGTGAGAAAACTGAAAATTGGCCCCCTACGTGGGTGATGAAATTCCTGGTCATCCAGATCGCGATAATTGAAAAACCTACCTATTAATTATTGTTTTAAATTATAATCCACTTATATGCATATTAAATAGATTTTTTCTCTTTAAATTTTTTTTTTTAGTAAATGTAGTAGTTAATATGACAGACCTTACATAATTAAGCAATATATTAGCGAAAAAAAATATTTTTTTACAAAAAATTTAAAACCGTTTGCATAAATATGTTAAAAATATGGTAAATAGTCATCTCCCTTACTAATTAGCCTCCTGTATTTGTTACTATTAATAGTGAATAGTTGTAAAAATGGTGTATTTTTATGAAAAAAAACTGCTTGCATAGTTGATTTTTTAAATTAAATTTTTCACTTTCAGAAAAGAAAAAAATAGCCGTTGCATCAGAACTTTGAAAGGTCAAAAATATAATGTCGGATTTTTAATATCTTTACTAGTTTACGAGATCTTAACGGGACGGACGTACAGACAGACATTCCACACAAAGCTAATCGCGTCTTTTTCCCTTTAGGGGGCCGCTAAAAATACAGTTACACACTTGGGATGCTATTTCTCGGTACACAGGATACGACAAAAAGTTGGCTATTTATGGATTGGCCTCACTGTATTAAAATCAGCCACACTAAAAAACACTTTCCATTTCATTTAGAGCACATAATTCTAAGTAATGGCATTTTTAAAAAATTGCATTATTACTTATACATTTTTTGTTTTATTTTGTCCTCTAGGTGACGGTAATGTCAGCAAACAAGAGTTTGACAGCGGATGGAGACAGGAAGGTTTCCCTAACCCAGAAAACGCTCCTCTCTATTTCCTCGAGTTAGACATCGTCCGTGACGAGGTTCTCAACTCTCAAGATTTCCCACACATCTTCCATCTCTTCGATGAGGACGGTGAGTATATTACCCTCAGTGATGATACTTTGTGATTGACTTATATGATTGTATTTTGTGATTACAAACTGTGCATGCGTGACTGTATCATCTGGTTGGTTCAAGATATTGTATCACAGGATTGTAATGTGCGATCATATACTGTGATTGTATCGAAATTTCATCTATCTATCTATCTATCTATCTATCTATCTATCGATCTATCTATCTATCTATCTATCTATCTATCTATCTATCTATCTATCTTTCTATCTATCTGTTTATCTATCTATCTATCTATCTATCTATCTATCCATTTATCTATCTATCTTTCTATCTATCTATAAATATATATATCTATTTCTCTCTACTAAATGTTTCAATGCTTCTTTCTCTCTCTCTCTCTCTCTCTCAACTCGTCGTAACCTACAACTTGAATGTCTCTCCATTCCAGGTAATGGTGCTATCAGCGAGAGAGAGGCCAGATACAACTGGAACGCATATTTTAGTGACTAAGTCTTCAATTAGTTTAAAATCTCATGCCTATGTAAATTATTGACGCATTTTGTTGTTTGATCCAAAATAAATGTATTTCTAGACAACCAAATCTACATGTTGACTTTGTTTTATAGTTGTTGTAACTAAAATTTACATCCACATTCCCGATAATATTTAGTACTAGACATATTTTACCCGCGACCCGCGGGTCCTTATTTGCGTATTACTGTCGATATAGTCAATGAGAGTGTTTTTAAAACATTTAAACGAAATAATAATGTTATAAATAAAGCGAATGTGTAAATGTAAAAACAGTATGAATGAAGCCATCAATCAAAATAGCTAATCTACTTAAATCCATTTTTCAAATTAAAACATTTGCTTGTAGGCCTGCATATATTTGATTAAAATTTGAATTGAATAGACTTAATTTTGTATGTTCATGTGTTAAAGTATAAAGCTGATCTTTACGTAGACATAGATCTAGATTAATCCAAAGTTAAAAGTTGGCTTTTATAGAGTTCATTCTGTGCTGCTTGAAGGCTTAGCTCTGCGCATGCGTGACCTTTTTTTTTTATGAATGAATATAGGCCTATCTCAACACGGCTACGCAGCTTTAGCGAACAGCGAACGAATGTATTTAAAATGCTTTAGAAAAACAAATTTGAATGTTAATTTGATTAAAATATGAAATGAATGGACCATAATTAGTATGTTCATTTGTTAAAGCATGAAACTATCTTTGCGAAAGAAAGTTTTATCATCTTAGAGTTCAATAAGAGTTTTAGACTCAGTAGAGAGATGTGTTAATGTGTAACCATTTGGTAATGTCTAATGAAAGAATGTGCATCCGGATATCTAAATTCGCAAATATAAATAATGAATTAATGTAAAAATGCTTTTGAAACACAAATTTGAAGGTTAATTTTATTAAATAATGAAATCAATTAACTATATTTTGTATTTTAATGTGTCAAAAAAAACAACTATAAGTGCAAAGTTTAGTTCTTAAAATTAGATGTAGATCTAAATCCTTTCGATCTTTTCTCATGTCAACATTGTAAACATGGCCTAGATCCATAAAATACTATAACTGTAACAGAGTTGGTCTTTTTTTTTCTTGAGGGCCACAATAATTACACTATGGTCTTAATTGGTACCCATGGAACATTTCTGCCAAGTTTTATCAAGATTGGTCAAGCGGTTTTTATTTCTATACGGGGACATACATACATACATACGCTAAACATTCTACTTTATATATTAGGTAGTAGAATGCAATAAGACATGAAACTAATCTTCTAAAGTTGTTGACACTGTACTGAAGTTTAAACACGCCAATAAAAAAGCTGATCAATCACCAGAAAGTGCACGTCAAAAACTAATAAGAATCCCTACAATTTAGTTGTACTTGCAAGAGTAAAAGCACAAATTGCACTCTAAAGGCATCTACTACAGTGACCAAAAAAATGTCCGAAATTCCAGACCATCTTTGTCATAAACCAGCTTGGTGGAAAATAAGATGTTAACTTGTTACGTCCTCAAAAACTGCTTTTCAATATTTCATCTCCCTCTCTCTTTCTCGTTCTGGAAACAAGAAATATCCTCAAAGATAAAACACCCCCCACCCCCACAAAAAAAATGCATATTTCAGCGATATGCTTTTAATTTCGAAATAACTTAATATTTTAGTTATTGGCTACAGCCTCCCACTGCCTAACTTTCAATAAAAACTTTAGTAAATGGACATTTTCCCCCCCAATGAATCCCCCCCCCCACACACACTCAAAAAAAAAAAAAAGAAAGAAAGATAGAAAAAAAAACCAGTGGGATCCAAATAGATAATTGGGCAGATAAGTGAACACTAGGACCTAGGACAAAGGGAAGATAATGGCAAGGGAAACAAATCATTTGGAAATTTTAAGACTTATCTTCACCTGCCTTCTTTACAGAAAAGAAAATTTTGATTAATTTGATTAAATATATTCCACAGTATGGTACTGGCGGATCCGGGGGGGGGGGGGGGGAAGGGACACATTTTAGTAAAGAAATCTCACAATTTGTATTCGCCCCAGACTCCCATGGGGGAGCTTAGAGCGCTCCCCTAGACCACCTATCTGCCAAGAGAAAGACCTCAGTTTATTTTTTCGACAAAGGTTGAGAAAACACTGCTTTTTAAAAAACAAATCTAATATAAATATATACGCATTTATGCTTAGGGTTAGGGTTTACTAGGCGTTAGGGTTAGGGTTTTGAAAAAAATCTTCCCCTCCCCCCACTCCAAAGTCCTGGATTCGGTAGTGCAGTTTGGGCTGGATCTTTCCTATAGTACTTCACTTTTTTATCTTATATAGGAAAGAAAAATGTATTCATTGTTTCATTCAGTATGATTTGGTTTCTTTGTTTAAAACAATCGATGAACAAGCATATACAAGTGTGTCGTTTGTATGTGTGTGTGTGTGTGTGTGAAGCAATGGTTAAAATTTCTATGTACTTTGGAATTTATGTATGCATTTTTGTATGTATTATGTATTTATGTATATATTTATTACTATTCATGTATGTATTTATTAATTTATGTAAGTATTTATGTATGCATTGATGTGTGTGTGTGTCATTTTTCTGTCTATACAACCGATGAAGCTGAAATTATGTTCGAGCTTTTATGTGTGATTTTTTTTTATTTGTGATTGGATCCTTTCGATTGAAAGTTTATTATTTTCACCTCAATCTTACACTCAGTTTCCTCACATCAATATTATATAAACACATTTATATGTCATTGTTACATGTTTTATGTTGGACTTCTATAGAAATCCATAGACCAGTAGACCGATTTAATTAATGAAAGGCCCTGAATTACCGTCAGATGAGTCATTTGTTCGTTCGAGATACCCAAATTCAAAATTTAATGTTGATAAAAAGTCGGGTAAAGCCGAATCATAGTAAATTTACTTATGCGAACTTTGATCAAGTGCCCCCCCCCTAATTTTTTCTTTATCATTCGTAAATTGGCATTGTAGAGACTAATGCAAAATACGCAAGAAATTATAAAACCGGAAATAATGTTACTCATGACTAAGTGGGAGTAAAAAAAAAAGGGACTGGAATGATGGACAGGTGATATTTTACTCTCTTGAACTAGTCTCTGATCGTTCTAATGTTGTGGTGTTAATATTAGCCCCTCAATGTGGATGTAGGCCTGAGACACAACAGCGACTACACGCGCCATGACAAATAACGGAAGGGAACATAAGTAAAGACGTGTCTTACCAAAGCAAACGGAACTGTCTTCGTCGTAAAGGTAGAGATTGCCTATGTCACCTGTCTATCTCAAGTAACTGAATAACTCAAATGTAGCTCAGGAGCTCCTAAAGTAATAATTGTTTTCTTTCATAGTGCTGCCCCCTAATTATACATTCTACCTATATGTGATGATTGTAATCAAGTAACATTTCTAATGAAAACATCATTAGCCTAAAATAACTAAAATAATTACAAATAAAGCTTTCAAACCACTTTGTTTTAAGTAGGAACAATACTTTATGCCTTTACAGTAAGAAAATGCCAATTTAACGATTTTTTTATGCACATAGAATGTGCGTAATACAGCATAAGAGTTGGCAAATTAAAAACTCTGGCATATTTGAAACACTATGAAGCTGAAGCAACACAAATGAGAATAAGGAACAAAAACACTGATATACTCGTTCATCTATTTATAACTGCATAAAGCATTTAGGATGAGGTTTAAGGGAGGTAATCGTGGTGTAACAAAAAATAGGCTCAATAGAGAAATATCTCACAAAACCCAAAACGCGTCCTTTGTCCCAGCGTAAGACTGAATACAAACTTAATACAAAGTAGATGATGTGATGTCTCCATTCATCCAAACCCTGAAGAAAAAAATATATTTATCTTATCTTATTAGATACAATCGTTACTTCAAAAGAGAAGATGATTATGTCCTACGCGTCATGCATTTTAACTAATGACCTAAATGGCACTATGCCACCGGTTTTCATGGCTAGCTCAGGAAACCCATTCCATCCTCTAATAGCGCTAGGGAAGAAAGAGCATTTGTACAAATTTGTCCTAGCATACGGAGCATGTAGTATGCCTTTATCTTTGTGTCTTTCTGAATATTTTATTAAATTTTGTTTTTGTATTTGAAGATTATGGTTCAGTGTTTTATGTATTATTGCTACTTTACTTTTAAGTCTTAATTTTATCCTGAAGGCTTTCTAAATTTAGTGATTTTACTAAAGGTGTTACTCTAGTCAAATGTGAATATTCGTTTGTTATGAATATCACTGCTCTATTTTGTGTCTGTTCCAGTTTTTTAAAATGTTTTCTTGAGTTGAGGGGTCCCAAACAGAGGATGCATATTCTATTATTGGCCTAACCAAGGTTAAAAAACATTTTAGTTTTATGTTCTTATTTGATTTATACAAATTTCTTTTAATAAATCCTAATGCTTTGTTTGATTTTTTTTTATAGTTTCATCAATATGTGGATTCCATGACAGTTTTTCATTTATTATAACACCAAGGTATTTTGCGTTTTTAGTCTGTGTTACTGGTTTGCCATGAATAAGATAAGTGGAAATTATTTGTTTTAGATTTTTTTTTACTCTAAATAACTGACATTTTTCTGGGTGTAAAGACATGCTCCAATTTGATTTCCATTTCTGTAATTCATCTGAATCTTTTTGTAAAATTTCTGTATCTTGTGTTGTTTTTATTGTTCTATATATCATGCAATCGTCTGCGAATGATCTGACTTTTGTTCCTGAACTAATGCAATTTTGTAAATCATTTATGTAAATTAAGAATAGTAGTGGACCTAAGACTGTTCCTTGAGGTACACCTAAGTTTACTGTTATTGGTGTTGATTTAGAGCCATTTATTATTACAGTTTGTTCTCTCCCTATCAGAAAATCTATAATCCACTGATGCAATGGACCATCAAAGCCAAAATATTTAATTTTTAAAGCAAACTATGATGGTGAACTTTGTCAAAAGCCTTGGAAAAATCTAGTAAGATAGCATCTATTTGCTCACTATTAACTAAATCTTTTGAAAAAACATCAATTAGTTCTATTAGTTGTGTTTCACATAATCTATATTTCCTAAAGCCATGTTGGTATGGAGTAAGAACATTATGTTTGTCTAAGTGGTTTATGATGTTGCTAGATATAATGTGTTCTAGGATTTTACATGTGATGCTGGTAAGTGATACTGGTCTGTAGTTTCCTGGGTCAGATTTTTCTCCTTTTTTAAATAAAGAGGTGACATTAGCTTCTTTCCAGTCCCTTGGTACTCTGCCCAGGTTAAGAGATGCCTGAAAAAGTATTTTTAACACTGATGCTAGCTCTCTGCTTAGTTCTTTGAGTAATCTAGCTGGAATACCATCAGGTCCAGATGCTTTGTTTGGTTTGATGTTGGCTAATAGTTTTTGGATTTCCTTTTCTTGTACTTCTATATCTCCTATATTGCCTACTTGGTTCAAATTAAGTAATATGTCTTTGTCTCCTGGGGCTGAGAATACTGATGCAAAGTATTTGTGTAGGATGTTAGCTTTAGTTTCATTATCATTATGGGTTTAGTTGTCTTCTCCTTTTAATGGCGCTATGCCTTTTGTTTCCATTTTCTTAGACTTAATGTATGACCATAGGTTTTTGTTGTTATCTTTAGATAATACAATGTTTATGTATTCACTCTGCAGCTGTCAGTTGACTTTTAGGGTTAGGTGTTTAATTTGTATGTACTTTTTATAAACTCTTTCTGCCTTAGCTTCTTTAAATTTTCTGTATAGGTTTTCCATCTGTTTACAAAGCTTCTTTAATCTATTTTTAAATCAGCATTTATTTATTTTGTTTGATGTGTATTTAGTTGGTATATGATATTCTATAATGTTTTTGAGATAGTTTTTAATGAAATTCCATAGGTCATCAACTGGTTGGTTAATGTCTTTTTCTGATAAGAATGTTTGTTGAAAGTTTAATGCAGCTTGGTGTAGATGTGTTAGGTTGCATTTGTTCCAGAGTAAGATTTTTCTTTTGAGTTTTAAATATTTAAATATTTACTTCTGTAGTTGTAACTAGCAGGATGGAGATAGATTCTAAATAAAAGAAAATATCGATGCTAGAACAAGAAAAGATAAAAGACAATTGACCATTTGACCACAAGCTCATCTGGAATAACATTTGACACATAAAAAACACAAAATATTTGTAATATGTTTTCTTTATCTAATTTCAAATGTCCAAACTACTTCTACTTCTCTACCTGGTCCATGTGTCATGGTTCTAATAGATTACGTTTTCTTTTCTTCTTTGATAGCCAACAACAAATGAACCTATTTTGCGTTCATTGTTTGTCTTTTCCCTTTGTTTCTTGATGATGAAGGCTTCGTGGCCCAAACGTCTCCGGTTTTTACTTTGGCCCAACAAGGTTTCCTGGATGTTTGTCGCTTGTATTGTTCTATTTAGTTTTATTTTTGTAGATTACATTTCTGGTTGAAAGGTTAGATCCAGTAAAAAAAAACAGGTCAGTGTTTCACGATGAATGTCGGTGTTTAATGACCCTAACATGGTGCTAATGGGTTGGTGAAGAATTAATCTTTTTAATACTTTTGTTAAATATCTTGATTTCTTATCCTTAAACGGAGAATCCAACTTTTGGGTAAGTCTTGTCAGAGTACGAATGTTTCTTCAATATCTCTGAACAAATGAGATTTTTTTTCTTTGATAAGAGAATTAACATAATAAAACCAGAACCAGGATTGTATAAAACTACAATCAAAGGTCTCACCATGACGCAGCAAAATTTTTTCAGAACAAGAAAATGAGTTTATAAAAACTTTGTATTTGTCTTTGATTCATGAGTCAGTCTAGTGAGACAATCTTTCAACAATCATGACATCTCTTGCCATTATTGCTGTTGTCATTTTTGGCTGGTAACTTTTTTTTAAAGGTTAATGTTTGTTTATTTCTGAAATGACAGTTTGTCAAATTTGTTGTTGTCAATGTAAAGAATGACCATGTAAGTGAATGACCATGTAAGTGAATGACCATGTAAGTGAATGACCATGTAAGTGAATACACGTGTACTTGTAAACCATGGTTTTGTTGTATTGAAAAAAGAAAAAGGTTTGGCTCCCCAGTCATAATAAAGAACAGCAAAGAACTAGATTTAAATACTAGATCTTCTTACTTATCCATCAGGAGGAGGAGTGCATGTGTTATGGAACCTTTAGAAATAAATAGAAAATATTAAAGCTTAATATTAATCAAATCAAATATTTCAAAGACAATATGTTTAAGTATCGCACTTGTTATTAAAAAAGATACGCTAAAATATTTATGAGAAATAGTTTGAAAGGAGTTTTGGTTTAATTATTTTTATTTTTACAAAAATCAGCATCCTAAGGATGGCAAACGATTTTATGGAGATGACTATTAACATATATTCAACATTGTCTCTTCTTCTTATGTTTAAGCTTAGGATGCTCATAAACAATTGTTACTTTCAAACTAGAAAACAACATTTTGTTAAACTCATTGAGTTAAATAATAAACCTTTAAACGTTTGAAAAAAAAATATTACAGTAGTATCCGTACAAAATTATATAATTCACTTATTTAAAAAAAAATCTCTCTGGTATTGCATTGGCCAGATAATTCTAAAGATGTTTATATCCTGTGCAAGTACTACGCCGCCGAAGCTCACAGATCTGTCATATACTATTATTAAATTTAAATGATACAACAACCATTAAAAAAAAACACACAGTAAAACAATCGGATTCGGTTAAAAGTATTTCACAAAATGATGCATGAAATCCACAGTGCTTCCACTTTGGTCTCTCCTAATCTTACTCCAGTCTCCAGACTATATTAAAGCATGTTGTAACAAAACAAAACTAAGAGTGAACAGGAGATCTTAGAATGAAATAAATTCAATGAATTTCGTACTGTTTATAGTCTATTGACATTTGCTCTCCCTGCCCCTTACTTCTCATTCCTTGTTTCACACCATATTTGCTGTGTTCATCTCTCTCAGCCCAGACTTTTATACAACTTTTTATGTTTGTATTCCAGGTAATGGCGGCTATCTAGAGAGGCCAGATACAACTGGAACGTTTCCTTCTCAGACTGAATGTGACCATCTTAAAAGTTGTTTGTACTACCTTTTGTACTATATTAAATCATTGACAGAGACTATTGTGTTTGTTCTCAGTGAATGTCGAAATAGAATTAAGTGATATGTTTGTTCATAGTCTTTATTTGTGTTCCGCTGTACTACTCGAAACAGAGCCGTAGCAAGGTACTCGTCAGCCCGGGTTCAATAATAAACGAGGGGCTCCCCTCTCATAGAGTAGCATGACTAAAACAAATTTATACATGATTACATTTAATAAAGCAAAATTGAAAAAAAAATCTTTATTTAAATAACAAAGCTCATTTAAGGAAAAGAACTCCGCAGATAAAATTATATGTTTCAATAATGTAGAAGTCATTTCCCTTATTCAATATCAAACAAAATAGTTAATTACCAATAATTATTTGACTAAATGGTTACTTTTTTAATTATAAATATTTTTTTCAAGTTTTAACTTGTTCCGAGAAAGGTTGCGGTTGAAAAAAACGTGTTCATTTATACAAAGGAAGAAACCCTAGATACTTAGCCGTATCTGTGAATACTGAAGAATTAATTGC
Organism: Biomphalaria pfeifferi; assembly: GCA_030265305.1. Classification (NCBI taxonomy): domain Eukaryota; kingdom Metazoa; phylum Mollusca; class Gastropoda; family Planorbidae; genus Biomphalaria; species Biomphalaria pfeifferi. Next base: position 1,776,618 of record JASAOG010000076.1, read on the forward strand.
CCTTGCTGATATCATACAAAATAATTAATTACCAATAATTAATTGACTAATTGGATAGTTATGATTATTGATTCATGTCTGATATGTCTACACCAATGAATAATTGTGCAAAGTGCCCACTTGGTCCGAAAATGAGTGTGGGAGAAATAACGCGTATAAACTTTTTACCAGACAGACAGACAGTGACAGTTGATATAAGCAGCTTTGTAAAAAGACATCCCCATGTAGGTAATGGTGTCTACACATTCAATTCAGTTGCAACATTCAATACATGCTTATAATCGTGTCGAAACACTTAACACTTATATAAATCCTTAACTTAAGTGTGTTTCAAGCAAACAATTGTTTTATTCTATATTTCCTTGTGACATAAATTTACATTTCAAAAGCACTTAAGTGAGAGAACTATTGAAATTGACAATTATAGCTATATATCCATCAATCGTTAATCAGTGTAGATCAAATTTCTATTTTATCAGTGGATAGCACATCGATATATTAAATCTACATTTGTTGACCTTCCAAGCAGAAAATAGAATGCATCTATTACTAAAATATTGGTTGTTTGTATCGGGAAATGAAAGGAACGGCAAGAGATACAAACCTGCTTTGCGTGTTAAGAGTTTTTCATATAATTGTGCACCAATTGGAATTTTGAAAATGACAGCTCTGCTAAACAAAGAAATAGCATTGCATGCAATGACAATGTTTGAAATCCTTAATTAGTGGTAAAATAGATGTCTAGGATAAAAAAACTGGTCAAATCCTGTATTGAAGACACTGGAATGAATCAACACCCAGTGATCGAGCTACTTATGCGGCCTCAATTTTCAGGCTTTTCCCCCAACATTTGTTCATATTATTTCCTTCATTCATTCTAGAAGTTCTCCAGTTGACTCAGATATGTTTATGGATTTGTCGTTTGATTTACATTATTTCCTACTTTAATTTCGATCGCAATGATCATTTAAATCGCATGGCTTTTAGACCACAGTAACTTGATGACCACATTGTAGGTCCCAATGTTAAGTGCCCTAATTGTATTCTCCCTATGGCATTGCAGAAGCTCCCACAAAATACAACCTTTGTCTCTGTCCACACCTGGGCTGTGCCCTAGCTAGGGTCTGTCACTTTATTTCAAGACAACTGACGATTTTTCATTTCTATGTGTATTTAATAAGGAGCATAGACCTGGCGAAACAACACCAACACCGTGAAAAAAAAATTATCAATACGTGCTTCAGGAAGATTATTATGATCCGCTGACCAGACAAGATCTCGAATGAAGATTAACTGTAATTCCCCTTTTAGACCAAGCGGTCTATAGGGCAGATGATGTTAAGGAACTGTGACAAAGAACAAAGTGGCAGCCTGCATCCAACACCAAAATACAAGTCCGCATCTGGAATCCCCAAAGAGAAAGAGGGTAAGGCCCAGAAATGCATAGAAGCAGACGTGAACCGAGACGCCCGGAGGAATCTGCTTGGTTGCCTATTTCCTAGATGGGACCACAGGCAGAGATGAGATAAGATGAGGTGTATTAGTTTCACCAGATATAAAGTCCCTGAAATAATTCTTTTATTTTTTTATTTCTTTAATTACTTCTTTGGTTACTTCGTTCATGGAGATCACAAGACAATTTCAGACACTGATGTAAATCCAATGCACATTTTTTAGATGTCTTGAATGCCGTCAAAAATTATAGAGAACATTTGTATTTGTATTTGGGGATTCCAGATGCGGACTTGTATTTTGGTGTTGGATGCAGGCTGTCACTTTGTTCTTTGACACAGTTCCTTAACATCATCTGCCCTATAGACCGCATGGTCTGAAAGGGGAATTACAGTTAATCTTTATTCGAGATCTTGTCTGGCCAGCGGATCATAATAATCTTCCTGAAGCACGTATTTATAATTATTTTGATCTTTTTTTTTCACGGTGTTGGTGTTGTTTCGCCAAGTCTATGCTCCTTATTAAATACACATAGAAATGAAAAATCGTCAGTTGTCTTGAAATAAAGTGACAGACCCTAGCTAGGACAGCAAAATGTGAAGTTCAAATCTAAAATCTGATATACAGCGACTCGTAGAAATACAGATGAAAGAGATGTCTTATTTGTCGAAGGGTAAAATCTTAAGTCCCCTAGCTACGCTACGCCATACAATTGGGTAAATGTAGTTTGCTTTAGTTTTTCTCAGGCTTTTGTTAGAATTTTTCGTAGGTTCACTTGATTAATGATTATGCGACCGTTAGCTCTACTTTGTTGAAGAATAGTCCCAGAGTTGTATAATAAACCCCATTCCTGCCCCAGTGCTCCATAAAATACAATATAATGCAGAATTAACCATCCCTGTCGATTTTCAAAATATGTAGAAAAGTTAATTGCCAACAGATCAATTTATGTTTGTTTGTAATTAAAAATTTCTAAACTCTCATAAAAAATTGAGATGAGAATTAATAGATCAATTTTCACCTGCTATTCGCTGAGAGTCGGTAAAACTTTTTAAATCCATGAAATAGATAACGTCTTATCAGTACTCTCGTTCAACTGACAGACTGTTCAGGTCTCTTTGTATACGTCCATCTTCATTCAGAAGAAAAAGTTTAGACTTTTCAAACATTTAACAGCTTTTTTTTGGCGTCCACGTATGCTTTGACAAGCCTTAAGCATTTGAAAACAATAGGAAATAACGAATAAATCAGAAACTAATATTTTTTTTTTTTGGCTTTTAACATATCAAAACCCTTTAGCATGAATGTAAAACATAATCGAAAAGTTGAAAGTTTTATTAAGTCAAAACTAGCCCCACGGATACCTAAATGAAAAAGCTACATAAATGCCTAGAGTATAGGAGTAACAAATGTAAACAAACAACAACATTTTGATGTGATTATGGAGATTAGAACTAAATGTTTAAAATTAAGTTAAAAATAATAATGACTTGGATGAGGTGGACGAGATTATTGGAGAGTAATTATGTAAGTAAGTATTTCCAGTGGGTTTATTGCCTTTGTGATGTGGCTCATCACGGCACTGATCCCACGTTGTACCAAATGAAAAGAATTATGCAGCTTCTTTATGCATTTGGAAACTGTTTTGTAACTAGAGTTTACTTTCAGTTCTTTGTTTGTGCATTTTCAATAAACTACTTCTGTATTAGTTTAAATCTCTTTTTATCTGTGATTGGTTTGTCCACGCACAAGGGGGTTCAGCACCCAGTTGGGAATATCCAAGTGAAGAATGTCTTCAGATCTTCGATTTAGGTCGTAATAGTAATAGGTATATTAAACAGTTTTGAGTGGTGAGTTGATTATTATTCAAATTATCCGATCAGAGAAACTGGCCTTTAGAGAAGAAATTGTTTTAACTGTGTACAATTCTCATCTTTCTGCAGCCTCCATTCGGTCGTCTCGCAAACTCGTTTCACTTAAAGCTCTAGCGTTTTTTTTTTATTCAAATTATACAATTGGATAAACTGTTTCATGGCGAAGAAGTTAAATTAATTGTTTACAATGATCTATCTACATTGTGTAGGATGTGATCATGGTTTAACAGGATGAGGACACGTTTGTTGAGACCCAATGAAAACAAGAACACGTGTTTAATATAGTTCAAACTTTTTTATTTATGTAACCTCTCATCCGGCGATTTGGTTTTAAAGTTTAAATTTTTTAAAAATTTAGCTTCGTTTTTTTTGTTTGGTTTTTATTTTTCTGATAAGGAAATGAAAATTATGAGACCGGAAACAGGACATTATTAGATTTGTAACAACCAGACAGCGTCTATATAAACACCACGCTTGTAAGAGATCACCACCTCTAACGAAGTGTGCCAGACTTTGAACAATCATGAGATCTCTTGCCATTATTGCTGTTGCCATTTTTGGCTGGTAATTTTTTTTTTTCATTTCTAAAAATTAAACTATTTATTTGTATACTTGAGATTGCCAGATGTTTGTTAAACTTTGTTTTACAGACAATGAAAGTTTTAACTTATTTTATTTTTAAAATATTTTTTTCCCCGATAAATCGCTTTGCAAATATTGGGATTTTCATACTATACGTTAATCGCAGTAGTCTGCCCTTTGCTTACACTTTGATTTTAAGATTCCGTTGACGTTCTTTAATCAATAAGAATCAATAAATAGGAATAAAAAATATAAGAGATAGGTCTATGAAATGTGGTCGTAATATAAAAGATAGAAACTAATTAAAAACGTCAGCAAATAAAATAAGATAATTTTAGCAAGGAATTCAGTTTGAGTACAAGTCCATTGTCTACCTCAGTGTTTCCTACTGCAACAATAACAATAGAGTTGCAAACACCCAAAACATTTACTTACTTAAATTACATGCTCACACACACACAACCATCGCTAACTCTGTCCAATATATCATGTTGATTCATCACCCTACATATACAAGTATCGAATTTTTGAATATAAACCGTGGGTTAAACACGATTTTACACACGAATGGAGGCTGTGCGGGGTATACAAATGTGTGGGGTTTACAAAATATATTTTACTTATAAACATAGCATAGCGGATGTATAGATGGGTCTTTATACCTCCTATAGTTCGCTGTGTGGTTGTGAAATGTACTTTGGCACTCATTATAAACCTTAAGAAAACAAATAGTACCGATGCAGCAGAGAATCTTTAATAATGCTAGTTATCAGTTGTGTCAAGTTAGTAAGCACCTAAACTTATTTTCCGATACCGGCAATGTCAAAACGTATAGATTACAAAGCAAGCAATAAAGCCGCAATCAATCGCAAGTCTCACTAATATCACTGTCCAAGCTATAGTTAGTGAAGCCATCGAAACTTTAATCATATTTACTGTCTTCTTCCAATAAGTAAAGCAGCAGTTGGCTCATAAATCGACAGACGGGGTATATAAGCGTGCGAGCTGTACGATTTTTTGTGTGTGCTTATTTTGTAATTTGTGCGGGGTATACATATGTGCGGGGTACATGTGTGGAAATACTGTAATTGGGAGAGTTATAGAAATAGACCAAAAAAAAAAAAATGTATCAAAGGTGCCATTTTGAAAGATTGCTAATAGCTATACAATTTACTATAATCCGTCCTTATCAATACTTCTGTAATTTATCTGTACTTAATTGACCTAATATAAAGGACAGAATGATTGACCTAATATATAGGACAGAATGATTGACCGTGTATATAGGACAGAATGATTGACATCATATATTGGACAGAATAACATAATACATAGGACAGAATAACTGACATGAAAGTTTTAAAAACAATCAACGAGATAAGAGCAGAACTTATTGCAGTGTAGTAATTAGTAGATTGTTTTTGTTTTTCTATAGCTCGAATGGATATTTAAAAACAAATATTCTCTCTTCCAGCGTCGTCGCCCAGCCCGGGGGTCAACAAAATTTTAACAATTTGTTCCAAAGATACGCTGGCAATGATAACTTGTTGCAGCCAAACGAGTTTGCCAGATTCTGGCTACATTTTGATGACGATGGTAAAATTGTACTTTCAATTTTAGAATAACTTGATAGAAAGAGAAATTATATTTTTCAATTCTTTTATAAACTCTTAATTCTCAGCTACTTCAAAACTTTTTACAAAGCTGTCTGTCTGTCTGGTAAAAAGTTAGTACACGTTATTTCTCAAACAATTCATTTCTGATAAAGCTGATAGTTTGCACAATTATTTCTTTTACCTGACAACACAAGAATCAATAAAAATAAAATAAACATTTTGGTTAATTAACAATTTGAAATTAATTATTTTGTTTGGAGCTTCAAACAAGGGAAACAAATTTTACTTGACTGAGGTGGTAATATGCTGAATTAGTCCCCTTTATAGGTCGCCGCTTTAAATTAAGTTTGACGCAAACAACAAATAACTATACAATCTTCTATCTTCATACACACCTCACTAGCAGAGTGGTTAGAATGTCGGCTTGGTGAGGCCTGAGTCATGAGTTCGAGTTCAGGTTCTTCTTTTAAAAAACAATTATGGTAAAATTTACCCCAATATTCTTTTTGTTCCCTCTCCTTTCCCGCCTCCAATTTTTAGAACTGGTCCAGATAAATGATAGGATCATAAATTATTGAGAAAGCGAAAAGCATGAAATAGCGCTAAAAAAATGGTAACAAATATATCTTATCGCACAGATTCATTATTGTAAGTCTAGATCTATTACAAATTTAATGACAACTACACATCGTATAAGCTTCTTTTTTTATAAGTACTTAATATGTTTTTCTTGTGATTTTTAAAAAAATTTCACATGAAATGTAATTTCTGTCCATTAAAATGTGTTGGTAAATGAATAGAAGAAAGTGTTGTAGCCAAGCTGAATCAAATTATTATCTCTCATTCTGTTTCGCACGCGTTAACTTCTTCTCGTATGGTCGCCTGGTCGTTCGGTGTGTGCTCTAAAATGTTGTCTCGTAGTCCCGAGTTTAGGGCTAGGATTTAATAATCTTCAGCTCTGAAGCACCGTCCTAAACGTGTAAAACAAAGCAAAACTTTTCTCGTCCATTCTCTCTGTTTCTCTTTATATTTGTCTGTAGTGGCCCATTTCTTGTTCTGCTTCTTCTCTTTCTGTTTCATTCTCACTGGCATTTTAAGTTAAAAACCAGCCACTCTCGGTTAAACGATATTTCATTATGCCAAATGAAAATACAGCAAACCAATATTATAATTACAATGAGTAAAAAAATTCTTAAAATTACACATGCAAAACAGAATTCTACTGCTGGAATTAGAATACAACTAACAATACATCACTGAACTGCATACACTTTTTTTCATAACACAGAGATATCAGATAAAAAAAAGTGTTATAAATTCCTCACTGTCCTTTTTTCCATAGAAAAAAAAATCAACACATTATTACTTTAATATTAGGTACGATCAAGGGGGCATGGTAACTGAGTAGTTAAGCGTTTGGCTTCCGAACGTGGAGTCACGGGTTCAAATCCGGATCAAGAATGGGAATTTTAATTTCTGAATCACAGGGCGCCTCTGAATCACCCAGTTCTAATGAGTACTGACATTAGTTAGGGAAAAGTAAAGGCGGTTGGTCGTTGTGTTGGCATGACACTTCCGCTAACCGTGGCCTTTACATCATCTGCTAAAGAGATTGCAGGGTCTGACTGGGGAACTTTACTTTACTTATTTATTAGATAGTATCATTAATCATTTAGTTTGAAATAAATGTTTTCCACCAGGTGATGGCAATGTCAGCAAACAAGAGTTTGATAGCGGATGGAGACAGGAAGGTTTCCCACATCCACAAAACGCCCCTCTCTATTTCCTCGAGTTAGACGCTGTCCATGACGAGGTTCTCAACTCTCTTGATTTCCCACACATCTTCAATCTCTTCGATGAGGACGGTAAGTTCATTACACTTAGTGTTCGCCTAAACGTTGAGTATATCACAAGGTTCACTTTGTCTCTGTGTTGACTTTTAATAATAATAATAAGCTTTGACAAATGTATGTATCCGGGATGCGTGGTGGCTGAGCGACAGAAACTAGGGCTGTCCGCCTTATTGGCTTGAGTTCGTAACCCAATGTCGACTAGGAATGGATGATTTTTGTGCTTGCTGTTTCCCGGGACATGGTGGTTGTGTGGTAAAGCGCTTGGCTCTCTAAACGAGATGGTCTTGAGTTTGAATCGCGGCGAGAGTTTGAATGTCGGTATTTAGGGTCCCACCGAGTTCTCCTAACTCTAATAAGTACTTGACATACGCAAGGGAGATAAAGGCAACTGGTTGACCTGCTGGCCCTCGTTAGAAACAGATGAGCTTAATCACATAAGCCCCTTTATACCCAAGGTCTGAAAGAGATATCTTGCTAATCGCCCAAACACTGGCGGATCCAGGGGGGCGGACGAATTTTAGTAAAGAAATCACACAATTTGTATACAAATTTATTACTTATGTTAATAATATATACTAATTATTTATATTTCAACATATTTTTAGATTGTTTCTCCTCCCCCCCTCTAGTATGTATACGGATTTGGTGGGTTGGGGATGGCATCAATCCCGCCCCCCTCCCCCCCCCCCCCCCCATAAACATTTATTTGTAGAAATCTTAGCTTGTTAAGAGAATCAATTTAATATCTATACGGTTAAAACTTGTTATGGATATTTTAACCGATCTTTATATTATGTCACTCTCCTGTTGGACGATTGGGTGAGTTGGGGGGGGGCGAATACATCTTAAATCCTTTAAGTGGGGAGGGCGGTCTTTTTTTGTAGAGATATAATAGTTTGCGAACAAAATTAGTTGAATTACTATATAATTTAATATTATGTCGCTTTCCTCTTGTACCTTGGCCGATTCGGTTGGGGGGGGGGGGGGTGAATACATCTACTGCCCTTCCCACCTAATCCCTTTAAGTGGAAGGGAGGCGGTGCTATTTTTGCGGAGAAATCATAGTTTGTGAACAAAATTAGTTGAATTACTATATAATTTTTATATTGTGTCGCTTTCCTCTGGTATTCTGGCCTATTCGGTGGGGTGGGGCGATTGAATCTACTGCTCTCCAAAATCTGGCCCTTTGAGTGAGGGAGGCGGTCCTATTTTTATGGAGAAATCAAAGTAGTGAATAGAATTAGTTGAATATCTATATAATATAAGCTACTTATTGATATCTGAACCCATTTGCATATTAGGTGCACCAAAACTCTAATCTCAAATTTTATCATTAGTAAATATAATATATTGTAGTAGGCCTGTTTTGGTCAGTATTTTACTAATTTGATCTGCCTTTTTAAATAGGATGAATATTTAGCTGTGGATCTCGGGAGAATGCGTTTCTGCAGTGAAGAATGCAAGAAAATGCTTGCAAACTTGGTTAGAACTTATAGTAATAGTTCTGTAACAAAACAAACCTACAAACTTGTCTATTGAATTATTTTTTTTGGCGGTGATCCTCAAAGCCTTAATCTAAATCTGTGGTGTATTTTATCTTTTCAAGGATCAAATCGGTTGTATTTGCAATGTAGTATGGGCCTATAAATTCATACTAGAATATTTTTCAAGAAAAAATTATTCAAAAGATCCTTTTTTAAAAGGATGAATAATGAGCTATAGATGTCAGGAGAATGCGTTTCTGCAGTAAAAAATGCAAGAAAACGGTTTTGGCGTCGACAAAGGCCACCAACGTGACTGGGTTTTTTTTTCACGAAAGTTGAGAACCACTGCTCTTTTTATTCTTTGATATAATAATAATAATAATAAGGCTTGTCTTCGAGTCCGAATATTAGTGATGAGTGCAGTACTTCCCGTGGCTGCGCAGCTCCAGCTGTGACCTACATATTTTGCCACATCCAGGGCAAGCATAACCATTGTCCGCCAGTGGTCGATTTAGATTTTCTTTTTGCCATCTGCGTTTGTCCTCGGCAGCGGATTTTCTTTTGGTCTCAAATGTGTATGCTGCGGCTTTCGTGAGTGACTTCCAGCTGTATCGTTCTGAGGCCGCATGCAATCAGGTGCTCTCTTCTATGTCAGCCAAGGAAAGTTGACGCATAAGCTGGTATTTGAAGCGTTTCCGTGGGGCGCATCTGTTACGTCGACCACCTTTTAGCTCGCATAAAAAGACTGCCTTTTGCATATGTTCTTCTCCCTTACTGGATACGTGCCCTACCCATCGTAACTGCCGGACCATAAGAAGTCCCTCTAAACTGTCCATACCGGCATTCGCAAGGACATCGCTGTTAGTAATGCGGTCTAGCCACCGTATGTCCATGATGGAGCGCAAGCATCTTTGTTGGAAGTGCTCAAGAGGTCTTAGTTGTTTTCTGTATAGTATCGATGTCTCAGAGCCATGTGGAAGGGTTGAGAGAACCACCGCCTGGTAGACATTGATTTTTGTAGACAGGCGGAGCGATTTGTTCCGCCAAACTCTCGTCTGAAGGCGTCCAAAAGCGCTACTGGCCCTGACCAGACAGTTATAAACTTCCCTTGAAAGTGAAGCGTCATTTGACACTATACTACCTAGATATGTGAAGTGGTCTACCACGTTAAGGGGGCTGTCCGTTTAAGTTGATCCTTGGGGCTGAGTATGTTTTAATTGGTGACTTCTGGAACATGACTTCTGTTTTCCCGAGGTTTATAGATAGACCGAAAGAGGCGGCAGCGTATGCAAATTCGTTGACCGCATTCATGTTCATTGTGAGTTAATGAAGAGCGCATCGGCCTAGAGAAGCTTCGTTATAACCATCTCCTTTGTTCTTGAATGGAATAGTAGACTTCGAAGATTGAACACATTGCCGTCCGAACGAAACCTGATGTAGATGCCTTCATGCAATCGCTGCCTCATTTGACCCTGCATTACGCCAAAGAAGATAGCGAATAGTGTAGGAGCAAGTACACAGCCCTGCTTCAACCATTTTCTAGTGATCAGAAAGGGCACCATTGTGTCTGATCTGGCCTTTTTGTCCCACATGAAACTGCTTGAGAATTGATAGGAACGTAGGTGGGCATCCCAGCCTAGGCAAAATCCGCCACAAACCATCGCGACTGACAGTGTCGAAAGCCTTGGTGAGGTCCACAAAGGCAGCGTATGATGGGCGTTAGGGTTAGGGTTTGGAAAAAAATCGCCCCCCCCCCCACTCAAAAGTTCTGGATCCGCTGGTGCACCCAAAAGCACATAAACCTTCTCCCAGAATTTACAAAGCTAATATTAACTCGCTCCGTCTGTCTGTGGTACACATTTTGTGCATGTTTTTTCTCCCATTTCCATTTCTCGGACCAAATTGAAACAATTATTCATTGGCGGCAGGCTATGACGTTATATGAATCAATGTTAATTTAACCAATTAGTTAATCAATTAGTGGGAATAAATTTTATTTGTTTTGCATAGAAAAAAGGGAGTTAAACATTGTAGTATTTAGACATATGACGGTGATTTTTTGGCTCTTTTCCCTAAATAGGCTTTTTTTTTAAAGAAATAAATTATTTAATTTATATATATTTGTTCGTAACGTTAAACTAAGGTGTGCATTTCTCTTTTCCAGGTAATGGTGCCATTAACGAGAGAGAGGCCAGATACAACTGGAACGCTTATTTTAGTGATTAACTTACTTACGACCCACTTGCATCAATATGTCCCACGTCTAGTTGACAACACCATTGTTATACTGCACTAGTTTGAACAATATTAAATTGTTAACAAAAGCGTTCTGTTGCTTTGGTTTGTTAATTAGAATATCTTATCTTATTAAATACAGACGTTACTTTAAAAAAAGATGATTACGTCAATCTAGTCATGCATGTTAATCAATAACTTAAATTCTAAAAGTCATTGGTTTTCCTGGCTGACTCAAGCAACCCATTCCATGCTTAGTATTTGTTAATAAACACATGATTACAGTAAAAAAAAACTTTTGCATACCTTAGATATACAACAATAAGTTCATATTAAGGCATGATGAAAATAATAAATATGAATGTCCTAGACTCTTCATGAAAACTATGCAAAGACATTTTAAGTCCTTTTTGTAAGGTTAGAGTCCTAAAATCATAAAATGTGAACCTACCCCAATCTCATTTTTTTAATTATACATATATATGTCATGCATTTTTCATTTAAAAAGATTTATATAACTTCTTTTTAATATAATGCAATAATACAGTTCAAGATCAAAGTATATATATATATATATATATATATATATATATATATATATATATATATATATATATATATGGAATTTAGACTATAACAAGTTATTAATTTCTATAATAAAAACAAAGTGACAAAAATATTTAGCTAAAATTCAATTTAAAAAGTAAATAATAGAATTTGAAGTTGAATCCAAATGTTCAAAGCATATGTTAGAATTATATTAGATCTAGAATCTTATCTCTTATGATACATATGTTACTACAAAAAAGAAGATGATTACGTCCTACGCTCAATGCATTTAGTCATGCATATTAACCAATAACCTAAATTCTGCTAAGTCACTGTTTTTGTTTGTTTGTTTTACATGTTTCGGATGTTCCTTCAGAGTTGAAGATAATTACTTCCTAGTCCAAACCTCCCGCAGGACGACGGGGGATGGGAGCGGGCAGGGTTTGAACCCAGGACCATCGATAAATCTGAACGACAGTCCAGCGTGCAAACCGCACGACCAGGCAGCCATCCTAGCTAGCTCAGGCAACCCATTCCATGCTCTAATAGCATTAGGGAAGAAGGAGCATTTGTACGAATTTGTCCTAGCATATGGAACGAGGAATGATCCTTTATCTTTGTGTCTGAGTATTTTATTAGATTTTGTTTTTGTATTTGAAGATTGTGGTTCAGTGTTTTATGTATAAGGGCTACTTTACTTTTGAGTCCTCTCTCCTAATAGCTTTCTAAATTTAGTGATTTTACTAATTAAATGTGAATATTCGTTTTTTTAAGAGTCTCACTGCTCTATCTTGTGTCTGTTCCAGTTTTTTAAATGTTTTCTTGAGTTGTGTTATTATTTTATGTTCTTATTTGATTTGTAGAAGTTTGTTTTAATAAACGCAAATGCTTTGTTTGATTTTTAAAATAGTTTTATCAATACGGGTATTCCACGGTAGTTTTTCTTGTGCTGTTAACCAGTTTCCATCTTTTTACCATCTTTTGACAATGACGAGTTTAATGAAATGTAGACATTTATAATTAAACGTCTTGTTAAATCTTTATCTAATATTTCCTTCTAATACATTCTCTTGTGATGGTGTATAAGAGAGATCTCTTGACAGGTTTGGAAAACTACGAATTCTCGACCTGAATGGTGACATACATGCACTACACATGACAGCAGGGTTTCTGTCCAGGGCTTTTGCTAAAGAGGATTTGAATCTCTCAGGCTGAGATGGAGTGTGACGATGATGATTATTAAGTTGAGACGACTACACGTGACGACAGCAAACATGAGTCTCTAGTTCTGACATGAGTCTCTAGTTCTGACATGAGTCTCTAGTTCTGACATAAGTCTCTAGTTCTGACATAAGTCTCTAGTTCTGACATAAGTCTCTAGTTCTGAAATGAGTCTCTAGTTCTGGCATGAGTATCTAGTTCTGACATGAGTCTTTAGTTTAAGAGAAAAATAGGGGGAAATTTTTTTTAAAGTTGATAAAATAATGAATGTCCAGGATGTTCTATTGAACAATGCCTGTTACAAACTAAATATCTCATGAGTAGCAGTTGTAGGCCTATCAATTCTGTAATATTAAAAACTACAGCTTCCCCATTAAAATTCAACATTAAATAAGAAAACAAAATTACTTTTACAAATAATCTTATCAATTGGGAAAAAACATAAAATCACTGCCACACCACCTATCAATACTGCAAAGTTAAACCTCTTTTTTTTCTATTACAAAAAAAAAATTAATTAATTAACACTAATTTTCTATTGATAAATGTATTGTCATGGACTATAAAAAAATGTCCGAAATTTCAACTTGATCCAAGAAAGTGGGAGAGAAATACTTTTACTTTGGGCTCGTCTATTGAACACATAGAGACGGATGGAGTGAGTTCATAAAAGCTTTGTAATGACGTTTTGCAATGTTTATTTATTTTTTGTTACATATGGAAAAGTTTAAAAATTTGATTGCTCGGTGCTAAAAATGTACACACAAAATTATCATTTTTTTATAAAGTAGTTTATCAACATTTCCTATATTTCTGTACACCAGATACACCAAAATCGCTAGCTATTATAGTTATCCGCCATAGTTGGAAATCTTCAAACGAGAGATCGGTTAAAATGTATGCTGTAGTATTTGTCTCAAACAAATATATCCAATAAAACCAATACGATTTCATCAATTGCCGAATATTTTCGGTGACTTTTGATGGCATCTACAGAAACGTTGACCAGTAAGCTACACACGTAAGGTTTTAGAGCAGATAAAAACTTGAAAAAGAAAATGTCATCATTAAAAAGTAAAACTGATGACAAACTACAAAAGTTGAAAGAACACGGCAGAAGTTTGTAAGACTTAAATGTGCCATAAAACTTTAAAAGACCTTCACGTTTGTACGTACGTCGACCTTTTGGTTTTGTCATTTTGAACAACGTAAATATTCTTGTAAAGAAAAACGTCTTTAGTTTACGTTTTACGTTGTGACCTTAACACATATATACACACAATGGAAGCATAACATTTTAGAAGAGAACATATTTACAAATCTCAACTTCGAGTTTGTATTTTTAGCAACAGAAAATATTGAGAAGACTGGCAGATGTTTTATGTATTTTCTTTTATCTCAAAACAAACATGTGTAAAAATACTTTTTAATTTTTTTATTGACTTAAGTGTTTTTTTGACTCTGTGAGTTGAATAGTAGAATAAAATACCTTATAGAAAAAAAAAACTCAACTATTTTACTTTGCTTTTTGAATAAAAAAAAAGACAGCAACCAACTTTTGACCAAAATAGCTAATGCTTGTTTACGTTATCCAAAAGTACTTAGTTCATTAGTTCTAACGTTTCATTATGTGTGAATATATTAAATTTAGACATCTCAATCCCTGTAAAGTAAACGTCAAGTAGTAATTTTATAAAGACAATGAAAGTTGGCAACACTATTTTCTTTCAATGGTTACTTTTAGAACTTGTTTTTCTTCTGTTTAACAGTCGAGTAAAAGGATATGATAATAAAATAAGTAAATGAGTTACATTAGGCAGCTCGTTCGGACTTTAAAAACAACAACATCCTATTCACGTGTTGGATAAAAAGAAGAAAGTGGTCCTACATTTAAATAACTTTTGAAAGAAACATTTCTTCCTCTTTATCCGCCGAACGACTTATGATTTTCTGACTTCGGCTAAAGAAGACTGAAATGTATAAATTCGGTATCTGAATCGGGCTTCTGAATCCACCCTGCTCTGGTGGGTACCTGATATTAGTAAAGGCGGTTGGTTGTTGTGCTGGCCACATGACACCCTCGTTAACCATCGGTCACATAAATAAATAAATTTTGCATGATCGCAAGGTCTGAAAAGGAACTTTAGGCCTACTTATACTTTACGACATTTAATGAAACACGATACGACAAGATACGGATATTTATTAATGTTATTATTATTACATTGTTAATATTCAGATGTATTCGATGATCTGATTGTTATGAAGATATGGCACAATATGAACTATTATCTAATTGAAAGTTTTGTAAAGGCCCAATGTCTCATTCAAGACCTCAAGGAGGAAACTTTTCTCTTTGGTTAAATGCCCAAATCCACTTTCGCGGTTCAGACCGGATTCAACTTGTATACTATAAATTCAGCTTATTAAATATTGTTTTAAATTATATTAGACTTATGTAAACACTATATTCATTTCTTCTCATTTAGAACAAAAGTAAATGTAAAAAAAAATAATTATGTAGCATGTATAACAATTAATTAGGCCTAAGTAATGCACATATTTTTATAACATTATTTTAGAAAAAAATCGTTTGCATAAATTTTATTAAAATGTACAGATCTATAGAATCCCTTATTAATATAGCCTCCCATGTATTTTAGTATATTTTATTTTTTAAAAATGCTTGCAAATTTTATTTTAAATCATAAAATGTTTTAATTTCAGAAAAAAAAAAGAAGAAGAAGCAGTTGCACCAGAACTTAAATTGGTCTAAAATATCATGATACCGAATTTACAATATCTTTTATTGTTTCTGCGATCAAAATATGACGGACGGAAGCACAGACAGACAGACGGACCTTTTTGGGGGCCGCTAGAAAGAATAAATAAATAGCACTCTCGGTTTGACCGCAGTAATGTCCTTACGCTGATGATCCGCGACCTTGTGTGAGGAACTTGATACTCTAAATTTGTGACACCAGTTTTAACTTAATTAGTTCGAACTCTGGTTTCAATGTATAACATATTCTAGATTTTAGCCTAAGATGTTGGGACTATAAAAATGGTTAAAACTAAACAATTTTTTAAACCTAATTATCGAGAAAAAAACATTTTTTAAAAACTCAAAATCGTGACTACATCGTCCTATCTAACTGTAGCTTAATATTGAAACGTCACAAACTTTCCAAACTCTACGAAAGTGATAAGATCTTTAGATTGCATACATTAAATGTAAAGGTTTGTCAGCTTACTATTTTTAACTTTCTCACATTCTTTTAAAAAAAAAAAAGTAAATCATGACACACATAGACGCTTATAAATGTAAGGAAATCTCAAGCCTTATACAGTGATCTCGAAAAGAGCAAAGATTAAACTCACAAAACATGAAGGCATTCGCTTTACTTGCTCTGGCCTTGTTCGGCTAGTAGGTTTACGGAATCAGCCAAATCTAGATTTCATACTATATCCTCATCACAAAAACTTTCTGTCCATTTTTTCTCTAAAGCTAGGGTTTTGTTACATTAGTAAATTAGGAAACATGAAAGACAGTAACTTTGTGCTAGCATTATTTAATTATTTGTAATATAGACCTAAATATTATTGATTTTATATAAAATAAATCTCAAACTGAAACATTTTCATGAATCGTTGCAGCGTCTCAGCCCAGCCAGGAACCGGAAACAACCTGTTTCATCAATATGCCGGAAGTGACAACTTGATGCAGAGAAATGAGTTCGACAGATTCTGGCTACACTTTGATGACAACAGTAAATATATTGTTTTGTTTTATTTGTTTTACAAATTTAACAGATCAATTTTTAAAGATTATATTTAGGCCTGTTTTTGATTTAATAATACTTATTGATTCCCTAAGGTTGTTATACCCAAATAAGGGCAAGGCTTCGGGAGTCAACCCTGAGTCCTAAGGAAAAAATCCGGAGCCAGTGACCCTTAGCTTGCAGCACACAGTGCGCATCCTGGCAAAACCTGCAAAGCTGATCGCAAACTGTGTCGAAGAAACTGCTGCGCGGCGGAACCCTATTGTCGAGGGTCAAGTGTGCAGGCAACAAAATTCCGACCCTCTCTAATCTCTGGCTTTTATATCATTTCTACGAGCTGAACAATGGTCGTTCCAGGACTAAGGGAGAACAACGATCTTATATTTATTTGAATTATTCCAACTAAAAGCTCAAACTTCTGGAGCAAATTAAAATTAGGGTTAACATGCTAAAACTTTTAAAGAATCAAATAATTATAAGTAAAACTGTATAATAGAAAGCAATACCTACTACAAAACATATTTCCCGTGTATCTAGAGGACGGAGAAGTGTCTAAGCTAGAGTTTGACAGCGGATGGAGACAAGAAGGTTTTCCCCATGCTGCCAGTGCCCCACTCTACTTCCTGGAGATGGACATAGTCCGTGATGAGGTTCTCAACTCATTGGACTTCCCCCACATCTTCCGTTTGTTTGACGAAGATGGTAAGACATTTAGTTCATAGTTAACACACAAAGTAGCGAAGGGAAAAAAAGTTATTTAATAATTTACATATCTGTGTTGGTTCTGATCGACAGGTAACGGAGTAATCTCCGAAAGAGAGGCGAGAACTAACGGAGCTGCCTATTTCTGGTTTAATGAATAAGTTGACACAATTGAAACTAAAAATAGATTGTTCAAAATTGTCTACTCTTTGCTACAGGCTCTTTTTGTAAAATATGAAAACAAATAAAAAAGTTTTTGTTTATTTTTAACGTTTTCAATTGTGAATTTGTCTCTTTGAGAATCAGATCAATAGATATAGGAATAATGAGTTCCCCATACAGACCTTGCGAACCATGAGGCAGATGGTGTAAAGCTCATTTAGTCTATAACCAGCACAATGGCCGACAGTCTTTACTTTCCCTAACTAAAATGAATTAGATAGAAAGGCGTATCTAGGTATTCATGTAACTGAATGGCGTATCAAGTTATCCATGTAACAGAATGGCGTATCTAGGTATTCATGTAACAGAGAGGCGTATCAAGGTATTCATCTAACAGAGTTCAAGAACATGATGATGTCCCCCATTCCAAAACTAGTTTGAGTGCGCAAAAAAAAAACAAAAAAAAAAACAACAAAAAACAATCTATATCAGTACATTTACAGAAAAATATTCATATGTATTTACCAACTTTCACAAACATTAGTATCATTACACTATTTCAGTAAAGACCTTTCGCACGTATTGGTAAGCAAAATTTAACATACTTAAATGTCTCCTTTAAAATAATAAAATGGCTATCTTTCAATGGTCCTTGTAGGTCTCTCTCAACCCCTTCGCCTCTATAGGTCAGGCACTATTGGAAAAAGAAAACGAAATCCCTCACGCTGTACAATTTCATTACATATAAATTAATAAACAACACTCTCACACACAAGAACCACGAGGTCCTGTTGTGCCAGCTCAACGTTTCATCATTGTCTAAATGGCACACACTTGTGATCATGTCCTGAGGAGAAAACGGAGCGGCGAACGGGGGAAGGAATCTTAATATCTTGTGAGCTTTCGTGGTAGGATGGAAAGAAAGAAAGGAGGGCCAATCAGTGTCGTATCCATCACGTCGTTCCTACAGTCGTCGCACGCTGTGTTTGCGTTCTTCTAACGGTTGGTGGTGGTATATAGGAGGAGCATCCATCTTCGCCTATGCAGGCATAGGCCTAACAGGACAAGGCGGATACGATTAAATGCTCATCTTGTTAGTGGATGGGGATATCTTCGAACAGGGAGTTTGATGGACAGTCAGTCTCTCATTTATGTCCTCTTGATGAACTCTTTCCATCTGATCAGCAGATTTCAAGGGACTATGTTTTGACTCTTTTCGGACATTGACCTGGAAGAGGTGTACTTGTAATAAATAAAATAAAGGA
Source organism: Biomphalaria pfeifferi (assembly GCA_030265305.1). Lineage (NCBI taxonomy): Eukaryota > Metazoa > Mollusca > Gastropoda > Planorbidae > Biomphalaria > Biomphalaria pfeifferi. Next base: position 1,795,395 of record JASAOG010000076.1, read on the forward strand.
TTGCCTATTAGGCTAAGTCTATATATGTATGTAAGAGTAAATATATATACACGATGTGCATTCTTCCTGGCTAATCTATGTATGTCTTTTTTATTTGGCTACAAAATAGGAGGGGGTGGGTGAGAAGGTATCTAATAGTTTGATTAGTATAACCATGCTTGTCGGCTACTTAAGTTTTAAGTCGTGATGTGTGGGATATTACTTATATTTAAATCTATAGAGTTTAATTGATTGCATATATATATATATATATATATATATATATATATATATATATATATCAAACATAGTATATCTCTTGCAAGTCCAAGTTTCGTAAGGTTTTGACTTAAACAGTTAAAATACAACACAACATTTATATAGAGAGTGTTCCCCAAACTTTTTCTTCAATGAAACACTTTGCACATTCTGAGTAGGCCTACTTAAATGAACACTTTAGCTTATTCCTTTTAGAGAGGTTAATTCACGTGGTGGCCTACTAGTTAATTATTCCAGTAGTCCGTGGAACACCTATTCAGGCCTCGCGAGTGTTCCGTGGAACACAATTTGGGGAACACCGAATTATAGAGATATTTGTTTGTTTGTTTGTTTGTTAACAGCGCTTTATAAATAAAATTATTATTATTATTATCATTATTATATTAAAAATTTGTAAATAGGTAAGCTTACAATGCACATTTTATATTATTTGAAGTCAGGGGCTTTACATCATTGCACTGGTGATTTCTTTTTGTTTACATTACTTAACACTTTTATTTTTTGGACACCGTTTAATCTAGACTTTATGTTCTCCAAGCAATAAATGAAAAATAAAATATGATATGAACAAATGTTGTGGCGATATAGTGTAGGTCTAATGGAGCCTAAAACTTATGAAAATGAATAGAGGAAAATTAGAAGATATTTTGAAATGAATTTACTGTATAGACAGAACAAATAATTAAATGTCAAGGACGTCATATTGAAAGATCAAAATCTGACAACTAAATAAAAGTTACTAAAATACACATGACCGGATTTAAGGAATATCAGGCGGGTCTACTGCTTCGAGATCTCCACAAGAGAGGGTCCCCCACAATAGAAATTTTTAAAAATAAATAAAAAATCCCATTTTTGACGGGTCCGAAACGTTTACGTGTTGGTTTTTTTTTAAACATTTATATTCGCATTTTTACTGACAATCAGGGCCGCCGCTACCTATTGTGCCATGTGTGCAGCACGCAGGTGGCCGAATGTAAGGGGCTGCCAAATCATTATTCCAAGATTCCTTTTTTTTTAAATTTTTGGTTTATTTGTAAACAAAAAATTACTTAAATATTTTAATTAAATTCTACTGATTCCATTGTGCTTTGAAAACTTTGGGGGGGGGGGGGGGTATAATTAGAAGTTATTTTGGAAACTTTAATAAGAAAAAAAAAGCGGCGCGCGAGGGATTCCAACTGGTTTTTCCATAAGCGCCGACTCCTTTCTGGCCTTGAATTTTCGCGGGTTGTTTGTAATAATTGTTTCGGGTCGAATAGCCGACCTGTAAGTAGATCTAGTGATTAGAAAGTCTGTCTTAAGACATTGTCACTTTTATTTGAAATAGCTGTTGGTTAGGAGTAGAATATTTTTGCTCCATTTTAGAGTGTCGATATAGATCTACGTTAAGTTCATGTGTGACATTAATATTAGAACTACTTAATATTTAATTATATATATATATTTACATTTCTTTTTAGTGTTTTATTTTTAAAAACTGTGCAAATATTCCGTATTTGATTATTATTACTATTTTACTATTACTATTAAGTATTTTTAATGCAGCGTTTCCAAAACTTTGGGTTTTCCCCGAGGGGGCGAGTACCTCGAATTGGGGGCAGGAGCGCAACTTCTTGACGAAAATGGGTATTATAGGGTGTGTGTGTTTCCTAGGCGTCGGTAAGAAGAGGTTAAGAATGGAAGATGATGAATTTAGCGTAATGCGAATGTAAAAAGGCAGACTATCTTGAGACATGAAAGAGTAAAGACGTTGTTTTGTGGTGAGCTAGATTTCGTTTAAATATCAATAGTTCATGTTCACATAAGAAGTTCGTTCAAGTTATTTAAAGTTTATTTAGTAAAAATATAAAACGCCTTCATTGGTTTAGTTGTACTATCTATTTATAGTGACAAGCCAACGACCATCTAACAACAATGAGAGGGGGAGGGCAAAAAACATGTTTTATTTTCAGTGTAATTTATCTGAATATGAGTACAATTACATGTTTAAAAAATAAAATATCTTAAGTAGGAGACGTCGTTTTATCAATTAATGAGACCTTGTTAAATGTAGACTTTTAGCGAGGCACGTATGCAACAATATGGGTCGGAACGTTTTAAAGCAAACATTTTAAAACGTCCCCTAGTGTGATTTTTTTGGATTTTTTTTTTTTGGTCTCAGAATAGTCGAATTTCTTCTTTATTATAGTGACGACTTTTGTGTGAAAAAACAAACGTTCTCGACAGAGACATCTAACTTAACACGAAGAATATTTTTTAAAAGATCATATTAAGACTTAATATAGCCCTTGACTTTTTTTTAAAACTAGGATGAATATTGCGTTCTGAAAGAAAACACATCAATATTAGCCTTTTTAAAATTCTCCCTTCTTACTCTGAGAAAAAGGCCAGATGACGCTTAGTGCCGAGTCCCGCCCGGAATCAAACCCCTTGCCGACTTGAGCGAAAACCTGCCGCATCTTCAATTCTATCTCCATGAAGAAACTTTTACAACTCTTACAATTTATGTAGACAACACTACTTCGGAAAACAAAAGCTGACCATATAGGTCTGTGAAACTGACTCATTTTAGTGAAATTTCATTCCCTAAATTTGGATTCAATACATAGTTTCAAAATATAAATGAAAAAAAAAACACACTAAAAATTGTGTTATAATTAAGCCTACATTTCTTTTCTTTTTCATTACATTCTTTAAAAAAAAAAATGCTAAGTTAAAATTGAGAATAAAAAATCTTAGAGGGCATGGGGATACGACAACGATGCAGACATGAAAGGAAAAAGTAATGATACAAAAATGAATTTAAATCAAAGAGCGCTTTAGGTGTAGTGTTCAGCTCAAATCTTAATGAATTTTTTTCTAATAAAAAAAAGGGGGGGGGGGGCGGCATTTTTAATTCCGCACGCAGGCGGCCACAACCCTCGTGGCGGCTCTGCTGACAATATTCTAAATCTTACGGTTGGCTACACTGTCGTTGTTTAAAAAGTGTTCACTTTTAGCGTACCATGTTGTATGCTATATAGATATAAATGCAGTTCCGGATTCACGGCAACGCGTCAATCCGGTTTATTCTTACCCTCCACAAACTCAAAAATAAAATTTTGAAAACTAAATTATGGATATTAAATATTTTTTAAAGAAGGAAAATGAAATAAAATATACAAGTATTTCTTTCTTCTAAAAGTTGGCATGCTTTTAAATATAAGTATTATTAATGATATTGATAAGTGGCTTTTAATAAAGCTTATAAGGTGTAGAGGGTCTCGACAAAAATAATATATAAAAAATCCTGCTTTCTGCCTGTATTGCACTTAATTTAATCCGGACCTGATTATATAGTGTATAAAAATACTTAGTTTGTCAAGCTATCAATACCATACAGTGTCGAGGCAAAATTAAAGAAAAGAAAAGCTTGCTATATTTATGGATTTGACTCGATGTATGAAAATATGCAATATTATAGTGTATTACCTTATTCTGTGGCTATTAAATTGATTATAATTAGTCATGTTAAAAAACACGAGTTTAACAATAGACAAAGTCCAGAATAAATTTTTAATTAGATGAATACATTTATACATTTTTATACATTAATACGACGATCTTATTAGTGCATCTGTACAGTTGTACATCTAGTATCTAATCTAGATCTAATTTAATTTTATCATCGTAGAATAAATAAATTTGGTTAAACATTGATTTCTACGATAATTATTTTCCAAAAGATTTACACCAACGTCAAATTTCTAGTAAAATTGTTAAAGTCGTTTTCGAGAACCGTACGTATATCCATCCACCAATGATTTTTAACCCCATGAAGATGTTTGCAGCCAGAAAAGGAATTATAAAAAAGGAGAGTTGGCATCAGAGGTCAAAGGTTATTATAATTTATCACCTTATGTTGTTGCTATCTGAATTTAGAATTTAGAGTCTATCATCTTTTCTAAATTATAGACTAGATCTAGATATATTTAAAAGTGCTATCGCTTTTCTATGTAAACTAATAGACTCTAGATCTATTAAGATTAATATATTCACTTGAACAAAGGTAAAATTATGAATCACTCCCATAGAGTTGTTAATTGTGTGAGACAACATGAACTTTTAAATTTTTTATTTATCGGACATCGTTCGATTCTTCACAAAAGAGTGACAGTCTGTTCCAGTCTGATACAAACAAAAATTGTTGAAAGTAGACGCATTTGTTCGTTGTATGGAAATTATGGATTACGAAGGTTATATTTTAAGTATCTAGATCTGGGTCTCCTCTTTGTTTGTTAATGATCTTTTTTTTTTGTCTTAATTGATTATTGATCAATCTGGGATGGGGGGGGGGGGGGGTCATCTTAGTAAGTTTTTAGATTAGAATCAGAATGACTTTATTAGATTTAATCTAGATCTAGTATTCTAGATTAAGATTCTAGTTAGGATCTAAAGTCATAGTAGAGTCAAGTCTATTTACTCTTCTCTTTAAAAATTTAGTTAGGCCTATATACTAGACTAATTAATACTATTAGTATTACTATTAAGTATAGACTAGACTAGTAATATCAATATATAAATTATATATCAAATCAATTAAAGATCTATATATCTATTTTATTCTTATCTAATTCTAGATTTCATTCTATGCATCTCTGTTCCTATTCTAGAAAATATAGATCTAAATCTAAGTATTAGACCTAGATAGGTACTTCGATAAAAATTTCAAAATGATCACAATGCAATGGAACCTATTTAGTTAGATAGAGCTTGAGAAATGCTTTCCAATGATACCAATTTTATATTGCTGAGTCAATTGTGAGGGAAGTTATTAAATTTTTAGTGGCCAAATATTAGCCTTTGTAAAGCAAATAAAAATCTGTGACCGAAACAATTGACAGTTGAACTTAAATTAACTGTATTATAAAAAGTCTTAAAGATATGGGGTTAAAACTTCACACTCTTTTACATTAACCAGTATTCTGTTAAAATAAATTTAAAAAATAAGACCAAGCAATAAAATCTTTGAAAAAAAGTGAATTAATATATAAAAAAAGCCTTTGACAAAAAATAAAAATATATGTGATTTTGTCATCATATGAGCCCAAAAATCACAAATAAAAACAAATCAGAGATCTTTATTGTGTTTTATTTTGTTTAATTATAATTCTACTGTATATAAATAGCTATTTATATGCATCAGATACAAAATTCGTATAAATTATAAATGAAAATAGCACTGCGCAGAAAAATATTTCCTAAAATTTAATGACTATAAGTTTCATTAACTTCATAAAAAAACAGTTTTAACCTTTTTGTAGAGCACTGGCAATTAATCATTTTAAAATGCCTGAATTTAAATGCTTTAAAAATTAGATTGTAAATGAAAAAGTTCTTGCATCGGACAATAAAATAAAAAGAAACCTTGTGATTTTTTTTAGAAGTTATTAAAACATTTTTTACTTGAATTTTTGTGCAGTAATAGCTCATTATTTTAAAAATATAATGTACTCATTTATTAACTATTAATTTACTTGTATACTAATAGAAAAAAACAACACACGGAAAAAAAAAATTAATTAATAGTTCGCTGAGCTAAAAATATGAAAATTTTTTTTTTAATATTTAATATTATTATTTTAATATATTTACTTTTACTTTAAAATTTGCAGATTACAAAGTCATTATAATAAAGACACATTCCCTCTCCATAATCTAGCATTCAAACACTATAAAAGTTAATCTAACTAAAAAATTCTTATGTGTGCTTCTAAAAATAGCTCGGGATAGACAGAAATTGACCATTTCCAATAAATCACAGTGTTGGTTGTTACTAAAAATAGATTTTAACCATCAACTTTGAAAATTAATATCTAAAGAGTGCGCCAAGCTACAAAGTTCAAACTTAGCACACAGATATATACTAACATGCTAAATTCAATAGAATTAGTGAGGTTGTTCTAACTATAAACACTTTTATTTTATTTAAAAAAGAAAATTTTACCCTTCTTTGTCTTTGTTAATTTTAATATCAAATATCTTTAAAGTGCGCCAGGAGAATTTAATGAAATTTGAAATATACACATTTCATATGATAAATTATTGTAGCAAACAGCATTGTTGTAACTTTTATAGGAAAAAAGTTGTAAAAATGTCAACTTTCACATAAACTTTTGTTAAGAAAAATTTAACTGATTGGCTTCAAAAGCAAATAAAAAGGATCTTTGGTATCTTATGTTTACAAAAAGTAATCATAATTAGTCCTCAAATCAAATACAATGTGCTAAAACTTTGATGGAAATGACGACCCTAAAAAAAAGGGTAAAATGTGCTGACACACTTTTCAGCCATTTTTTGGGAGATAAAAAAATGGATCTAGGTCAGTTTATCGAAGTACCTAACCTAGATCTACACTCTAGTGTATGATTAAAACAATTATCTGTTGCTTCTCTAGATCTTTTTTAATCTATTACAAACTAAATCGAGATCTACATTAATACAAGTTTTTTTGCTTCATTATCTATATTAATAAACAAGGAAACTTCGTTTTAATAATATTTTATAAGTATTTTATTACTACTTCCGGTAGAATTGATAACAAAATGGCTACTTTCAATTTGGTGGTCGTTTTGGCATTTATATACCAAGAGCGCCATCCAAAATAGCTTAATAATTACACATGATTCTTATGTACATATGGGTACAAATTACTAACCAATATAAATAATTACAAAACAAAAATAAAAAAGTTATCATAGCTGGAACACCCCCTAATTTTGGAAACTTTAAAAAAAACTATCTAGTTAACCAATCCCGTCAAAGTTGGTATCAAAAGAATCGCCATTTTCTTTCCGACAAAATGATACTCTAGAAGATCGGTTTAAAAATAATGATGTTTTACGCACTTTTCTGACGGTAACCGGGGACGCGACCGAAACCATGAGGACCAGGTTTTAATCACACTTCTGGCACATAAAAATAGCGATGTTGAAGTACCTAATTATGGGAGTAATATTATTTTAAAGGATTTAAAAGAGATGAACCAAAGAAAAAAAAAGTGAGACCCTGTTTGTGCAGCATATTTTTTTAAAAAAAAAATTTCTTTACCTCACCCTTCTAGTATCTCTTTCTCAAGCTTATTATCAACAATGCGATTATGTTATGCTTTTTTTTTTAAAGGTAGTAATGAGGGGCAACAATTAGTCCTCTAGTAGTTACATTTATAATGCTTTAAATTCAATCAGAAATATGTAATGTCATGAGTACAGTGTTCACATTTTCTCCACCACCTCTATCTTACCTGTGTGGATATAATTTTGTTGCTTCTATATAAACAATATGTTAATATCACCAATTCAATAAGTATACTTTTATTAATTAAATAGTGAAGATATTAATGTATTCAGTGCATAAAATAATTACTAAGCAATAAATTATGTATAAATGTTCTAACCAATTTATTCATCATCTTTCTAAAGAATGTCAACCCATGATGTACTCAGTGGTCTGGATGAGATCCAAGTGAAATTAATGGAAGAAGAATGTATTCTTGTGGATGACAATGATAATGCCATTGGGGCTGCCTCCAAGAAAGAATGTCACCTACTAGACAATATCAACAAAGGTAAGTTGTGATTTTGAGATTCACTTTTTTAAAATAGCACAGATCACTGATCAAATTAGTTAATTAATTGTATTTTAAAAAATACTCTTGCTGTCTAATGGTCCTTTTTTTTCTGTACAAAGCTTATATCAACTCACTCTGTCTCTGGATGACTTGTACATGTTATCTCTCCCACTTCTCATTCTTGGATCAAACTGAAACTTTGCACAATAATTCATTTTCGAGGATAAAACATGAACCAATTGCTGAATCAATTAGTCATAATTAATTAATTTTATTTTGTTTGGAAAATGTACTAAGCTAAGGGAGATAAGCCTTCTTTAGAGAATTAGGTCATTCGCTAAATTTAAAACTGACAGTAGACAACCCTAAAACCTTCAAATTATATAAGTACTTGAATAGTTCATTGATTTGCATGTCATCCTTCCATCATGGAGGCTTAAGACCAAGTTTGAATCCAGACTCGAGCAACTGTTTTATAAATAAATTGTGCAAAAGTAACATTAAAACCCTCTCCCAGTTATCTCCTCCTTTTTTTTTTTTTTTTCAATTTTCTAGTGGAGGATGGAATATTTCTATATTGATTTCTCAATTATAAAGTAGAGAGAAAAGTTGAACCCTTACTTTCCCCTTAAAAGTCGTATCAGGTATAATCAAGAAAACACTAATGAAACAAAAGTAACATTTTAACATCTTTTTTATTGAGTCAAAATACCTTCTAAAATTTATTTTATTTTACTCTAGGCATGTTACACAGAGCCTTTAGTGTTTTTCTATTCAACACTAAAGGAGAATTATTGTTACAGCAACGAGCTGAAGCCAAAATCACTTTTCCAGGTGAGTTTTATCAAGAGAAGAATATTGCCTATAACTTTTTAAATAATAAACTACTACTGCTATGCAGGCTGTAATTATCAGTAGAGACTAATACATCAATCTTACCACTTTATAAATTGATTACTGATTTGTAACATTTTTCAGATCATTTCACAAATACGTGCTGTAGTCACCCACTAAATGTGCCTGCTGAGATTGAAGAAGCAAATGCTATTGGAGTAATCAGAGCAGCGCAAAGAAAATTGCAACATGAATTGGGTATAGTACCTGAACAGGTCAGTGTTCTGATAAGGTTTAGTATTACTTAATAGCTCTAAAAAAATAATGAAATCTCACTAATAGTTTTTAAAGCCTTTCAGTGGCAGTGGATTCATAAAATATATCGATACAAATTTATAGTTCCAGTTTGTTGCAAAACTGCTTTATATCATATGATTTTTCTAACAATTTATATCTCCAGTATCATTCAGATTTTGAATTTATTTTGTTTTGATATTTTTAAGAAAAAAATATTTGTGGAAAAGATTTGCTATAACTTGATTCAACAAAAATGCTATTTAGAAAAATGCAAAAAGATTCCCCACTTTTTAAAGCATTAGGAGGACTAATCTAAATTATGATAATAGTTTTGGGTAGAAAAGACACAAAAAAAAAAAAACAACAACCCATATACATAAGTAAACATGATTCAGAATCCAAGTTAGTCTTGCAATAGTGCATAGGGTGTCCAAAAATAATAGGTAAATGGCAGCCTTTAAAATGATAAAAATTATTTATATTATTAAGACAGTTCATATTCCAACAAAACAAAGCCTTTTCTATTTTTATTATTTTTTTTCAACAAAAAATATTTTTCATACATTTGCTTGAATTCTCCTAAAATGTTAAGAGGCTTTAGTTTTATATATATATATACTTTTATTGTCCAGTTGATTAGTATTTATTCATATTCATACCCTTCATTCATATTGTTTAATATTTTATTTTCAAAAGGTACCTCTAGAGGACTTCCATTATTTGACAAGAATTTTGTACAAAGCTGAAAATGTTCCACAAGATAGTAAATGGGGAGAGCATGAAATAGACTACATTCTATTTATTCAACGAGATGTTGATGTAGTAGTTAACCCTAACGAAGTCAAAAGTTATCGCTATGTTTCCCAGCAGGAACTTACTGAGATTGTTGGTAAGTATGTCTTTCCTTGGTAGTAATTTAAAATAGCCCTGATAGGAAAAAGCCACTGTTTGTGCTGTAGAAAGCTCTTACATATATATACACATGGTAACATCTGATTGAAAATTTTTCTTCATCTGTTTAAAATGAATTCATACATGCAAAAGCTACTTAAGATGCTACCTAACTTTTAGAACTCTAAGCAAAGTTCAGACCAAGTACAAAGACTGAAATATAAGCTGCTTGTTCATTGAAAAAAACAACAGTTTATGAACTGGAAAGTGTAAAAAAATACAAAAGAGCCTTCTTGCTTAATCATTAAGATTTTCAAGTCTAAATTGTTAATTCATTGAAAAGCTTAAGAAAATACAGACACCAGGGTGATTCATTATTTATTTTGATTTCCCCAGTTCCTACTCATCTTGGTAATCAATTATTATTTTAAATTCTAAATTATAGTTTTTGGATTTTCTTTTGAACTGATCAAACAAAAAGCCAAGTGACAGTTTCTGTGAAATTTGAGTTTCCTCTTTAAAAAATAAAAAAGAACTGTGCTGACCTTTGTTCTATTTCTACATGCCAAGTGCCTGGTTGAAGTCTGTGCTTATAAGTTAATTAATTCCTTGTTTTTAAAAAAAAAGTGTGTAACAGTGCACCACATTTTATTCAGTCAAAAGCCAAACCTTTAATTTTGAATTGAACCCAATTTAATTTTTTGATGAAATGATGCAGAACTTTTGATGTTTAGTTTAAACCTTATCTTCTTGTGAAGTGTCAGCTAATCCATTACCCAGATTTTTATTAGGCTCCCCAATGATTTACCCCCTCCTCCCTTATGTTTGACAAATCCTATTTGTTGTTATATTGTTGAGACTATAAGTTGTTTTTTTTTTCCAGAGAAGGGAAACAACAAAGAATTGTTACTAACACCTTGGTTTAAGCTTATAGTAACAAACTTTTTACAAAAATGGTGGAACAACCTTCATAATGTAGAATCCCAGGCAGACAGAGATACAATTCATCGCATGGTCTAAATGTCTATTTCTTTGTACATATACAAGTATTTCTAGTCTAAACACTCTTATGACACAATTTAGACTTGTACAAAATGATTTTTTTTATTGTATTCTTTTGAACACAAAATGAACTTTTAATGACATTTAATTGTACACGATTTCTAAATTATTGGCTATGAAATAAATTTTTTTAGTTGTAAAATATTTCACTATTTTTTGTTTGTTTGTTGAAGTTTTAATTTAAAGTGAATACTAGAGAATTAATATCTGGAGTAATGCAAGAGATGTTTGTAGTATCATATTTCAGTAACATTATCAAATTGGTTACTGGTATTACAAATGATTTTCATTTCATCAAAATATGTATGTATATTTGAATATTAGTTTAGTAATCAGATAACTAAATATCAAGGCTTCATTTGACAAATAATGTAACTAAAATGAATGTACTTTAAATTATTTTATTGGGAAAACAAAAATTTTGTATAAATAATTAACAGTTACTGTAAGAAATTTAATATCACTTAGATTTGATTCTGAGTACAACAATGTCAATAATAAGAAGAAAAAAATTACAAAAATGCTATGATTGAATAAAAAGCTCATTTTAAGTATGCAAGGACATTTCTTGTAAACAAATTAAGTCAACATGTTCAAATTTAGTTGCCAGTTAACACCCTATTGGTATCCATGGAGTTATACGTTTGACCCTGTTAGTCTGAAATGAACACTAATAATTTTTAAAATTTAAGATAGTAGAAATATTCATCCAAACTTTTGCATTATTAAATTTTTTTTTTGTATTATTGTTAACTTTGATGTGTCAGAAGTCGATGTTATTAAATATTTACAAAACAAATAAATGCATAAAAAGTAAAAAAAAAAACATTAAAAAGTACGTTTACATTTCGATTAGAAATTTGCATAAAGAGATTAGTAGTGCATACTTAATACTGGCATAATAATTGATAACCAATAAATATACTTGATAAACACTACATAAATCTTGTTTATAAAAAAAATCACATTGAACTATTTTCATAGCACCAATCAAATTTGTGCATTTGTTCATACCTAGTTCAAGTACAACTCCTATGTACATTATTGTCATGTAAATACATTTTACAACAGATAGTTCTTAGATTGCAGAGTAAATAAATACACATTTTTCTGCATAGTTTAAAAAGAAAAGAACTGCATAATTGACACTCACCAGCTTCTTTGAAGCTCATGCTAAGAGATTTAGAGAATAATTTTGAACAGAAAATATGGTACATAACATTATTTTCAAATATCTAATTAGATTGGCATCATATATTGAAGGGTTACAAATAATCGTGTGATATTTGCTCACACAAACAACAAGTCTATAGTTAGGTAGACCTTAGTTTACATTACCTAAACATATAAGAATAACTTTATGTAGACCTTACTTTGGACATTACTTACAAGAGAAAAAAATAATATAGAAGAGAAAAAAAAAAGACTAAAAAAAATGTAATTAAGCAAATTACTTTTTAATGCTTAATGGCAGTGAGATTATAATAAGGGAATAACCAATAGTTCTATAAAACTGCAACAAGTCCCAGATGTTTGATTCAAAATTAAAGTTTATATTTGAACTCATCTTTACATTTTCTGATCAACAATAATGCTCTGGCTCTTTGTTCATTAGATGGTTGATGGAAGTCCCCAGTGTCAATCATACCTACAGCACTGAGTATACACTTATCTGATGTTCTCAGGAATGGATTGTAACTTTTCTCTTCCTCCAATGTGGAAGGACACTAAATGAGTTCAACATAATGTAATCAGTGATGTAAAATCAATTTTTGTTTTAAAATATCTTAATAATAATCTCAATTAAATCCACGGTCAAAAAGAAATAAGTTTCCAATAGTGAAATTTAAACAAAAAAATGTTTTATTAACAAGGCACTTACTGTACATAGATAATTTTCTCGTCGTTCCATTACCCAGTTATATTTTTTCTGATAAAATAAAAAAAGGGAGAAAATAAAGCAAATGCATTAAAAAAAATAATTAACTTTATTTCTTTGTCAATATAGTGCATCAGAGGACTTACACAAGAAAGCATAATTTTTTATTTATTTTTTATTATTTTCTATTTAGGCTTTTATATAAGCAGAAAAGTGTATTTTTAATGCAAGATTGCAAAATAAAAAATTAAAATCTTCAGTTTAATTTACTACTACATAAGTGCTACTATTGCTTGCTGATACCAAGTTGCAGTGGCGTCACTAGAGTCAGTGTCACCCAGTGCGGTTAGCTCAGGGTGTCACCCTCCCTGCCATCAACTTTATTAACAATTTTCCCAATAGAAACTACTGTTGATTCCTTCCTTTTTTTTGCACAAATGTAAAATGAATAGCAATTCTATTTTAAAATCCCATTGTTTATGACATTTAAAAAATAGTTTTGCATATTTTACAATGTATATTTATAAAGTAGTAAATGTACGTTTACTGCTACCTTTGTCATATATTTGTCTCTGGGAGCGCTTAAGGATCCTCCAGCGATGTCCGGCGCCAAGCATTTACAGCATTTATGATTTTCAGAAACTCATTCTCCTTAAGTCTAGCTTGTACAATTTCTACTAGTAAGAAGATTGCAGGTCAAATAAATTTAAATTAATAAGCAGTGGGCTGTATTAAAAGTGTGAGAGACATTCGAAACAAATGAGCAGTGTTTCTCAAACTTTTTACCGTTGGAGCCCCCGCGTGCTAAACGTTAATTTTTAATTTTTTTTTAACTAGTGTTATATATATATAATTTTAAACTGTTTTGTATAACAGAAAGAGACATCAGCACTGTCAGGTTCCCTATCCCTCCAGCAATGTGGTCTGTTTGAAGCCCTGTTAGCTCCTCCAAGCGTTTTCCTTTGTTCTCAGCTAGTGTCGTCTTCAACGCATTTTTCTTTCCATAGTAAGAAGAGCCCATGTCAGTGTTAAATTATAACGAAGTAGGACGTTCCGATAATGAGAGCAATATTTATACTAATCGAAAAAAAAAGTTGCTCAAATTAAGTCCAATAAAGAAGAAGGCAGCATTGGCCAATACTATTATACGAGAGATGTTCAGGGTACATATAGCGACCGTATGTCTTAAGATCATCTTCGTGTTCAGTAAGAATCCTTCCGTGAACTTGTCGTTTTCGTCAAACAAAAAGCGTCAACATGATATTAAACACTTGTGCGAATATGGACTTTTCTGACCATTCAAAAAGAATCACGTCAGCAGTAATGTCTGCTTCAAAGTAGTAGAAGATACAAAGTCTTTATTTTACACTATTTTAACTTTGAAACATTGATCATGTCATTTCACTCGGTTTATATTCAAAATTTGATTGATAACTACAATGAACAGATAACTTTTAAATTTTACCGGAGTTAAATATTTTGAATTGCTTCACCCCCTCCCCATTGGTTATGACATCACCCCCCCCCCCCCCCATAGGGATGCCCCCATCACAGCTTGAGAAAAGCTGCAGTAGTTTATGCGAGTTTCTAATGGGCTTGTTGTCCTAAGATCTTTAGAAGGCGTCTTGTAGCATGTCTGTTCTATTCAATAGTATGATTGTACGTTGGTCGGGAGATATTGGTTTGTAATGCTGTAAAAACGGAGTAGACTCTAGAACCATGATGAAGACACATTAAAATGTTTTCTTTAAAGGAGCCTTTTGACTCGATCTTGCTGCTAATGTAGAAAATTTCTAATTGGACGATAAAATGAAGTCAAATAATTAACAATTTAATTTTTCTTAAACTTTTGTAATAAAACTAAAAACTATGCAAATGCAACCAATTTTCGTTCTTAAAAAAAAAAGACTGTCTTTGCACCCCCCTTGTTAATACGTAACTTTTTGGACATTTGTACCAGAGAAAATATATGTACAATAGGGCCTAAAATAAAATATATAGATTTAGATAAGTAAAGTAGGTATGCCTAGGCATATTTGAATATATATCTTGAGATTTATATTTATTATTATTTTTTTTCAATTTTTATTTATTTTTTTGTTTTGATTTGCTAGTTTTTGCCGATATTCAATTTTTCCATTCAGGTTTTTTATTTTCTAGTTTTACCAATATTCTTTTTTTTTCCCAATCTGGTGTCACCCTCTAGTGATGCCACTGCCAAGTTGTACAAGAAGGCTCACTACTTATTACAATACATCAATCACTATAATCTTTCATAAACACAAGCATGCACATATTGCAGTACCTGAAGCTCTGTGTTATTTGGATCAAGAAATATGGCAAACTTTAAATTATCCATGGCATACTCATGACCTGCATAGGAGACAAAATATTTTCTTTCTTAATAAAGAATCATCAGGAAATAAATCGCACTAAGTACACTCAAGAAAAATGACATAATATACTTTCAGAATAAAAAGCATCATTCAAGCTTCTAATGGCAGCATCATAACAAACGATGGGAATGCCTACCATGATGTAGCGTGCCGAATACAGACATGCCTACCCTCAATACCCAGAATGTGGAACCCTCAGGTTGAAAATGTGGAATTTCTGGCCCCAATGTGGAACATAAACGCGTAAACTTATGTTTGGCAGCCGTATTGCATGCTATAAATAAAACTTACATTATTACATAAATAATGATGCTGGATTGCTTCTTATACATAGATGTAAATAGTATATAATTCAAAGTAAGAAAATCTGTAATTCAATCAATAGTTCTATCTAACTCTATATAATGAATTCAATTCAAAATGTATTCTAATGTTTCTATCTATTTTGTATTTGTTACTACTAGAACTAGAATACTAGATCTAGTTAAATCTAGTAACTAGACTCTAGAGCTTATTCTAGATCTACTTGAATTTGAATGACTTGATTATCTAGCCTTTGCTAGACCTCTCACTCTAAATTTGGTCTCTAGTTCTATAATAATTTAGATCTAACAAGTCCTCTAAGATATTAATATTTATCTCTAGATCTACGAACTAAATAGTCAATTTATTACATATGATCTCTAGAAATCTAGATTGAATTTCTAGATCTATCAACTTCTAATTCTACTATTTAGACTATTAACTAAGTCACTATTAGGCCTACTATTAGAATTAGATCTAGTAAGTATTAGATCTAAAATCTAGAAGTCTATTTCTAGATCTAGTCTAGTGCTATATTTGGATTATATATCTCGAAAGATGAATAGATCTAATCTAGATCTTAAATTACGTTTTTTTTAAAAATCCCTTTGCCTTTGACTTTTGCTTTTCTTAGAAACCAGTAATAAGTAAATAACCAGTTCTAGTTGAATTAGATCTTCTCTTCTAGATCTGGATACATTGTCAGAAAATAAAAGGGATTTGAATGGAGCATTTGGCTTATTAGTATTAGCGCTTACTAGATTCTAAGAATGGATCTAGATATATATGATAATCTAGTATCTAGACTACTAGATCTAGATCTATGTACTCACACTACATAGTCTGTAGATTTAGAATTTGGACACACCGGTCCGGGAGGATATGAAATGTAAATAATAAACACAGACCTATATATATTTTGCATTCAGTATTTTCATTTCGCACTATTAATAAATAATGAAAAAAACAGAGATTTTTTTTTTCGGAATTCAGACTTGGCGGAACAAAAAATCGCGAGTGCGGAACGGCAGAACATGTGAGCTTTTTTGATGATTTTGCGGGACGGTTCCGCATAATGCAGGACGGTAGGCATGTCTGCGAATAGAAAGACAGGGAGCATTTTACAAAGGCTGTAGCCTATTTGGACAAGCCAAGCCATTTTACTTGAGACAAAAATACACCTTCTTAACACAATCATCATCCCACAGCAACAAATGCATGCGAGACATGGAAGTCATCTGCCAAAATAGAAAAAAGATTAAATGTGGCTCAACAAAAATGGCCCAGACGGATTTTGGGAGTCAGTTATACGGGTCTCAAACAAGGAAATCCTATGCCGAACTGGAAGTCATAACTTAGTGAGGTTGTAAAAGAGCGTCACATGAGGTTTGTGGGACATGTTCTCTGACAAAATGAACTACACATACCAAGAGTTGCGATGACATGGAGATCATTACAAGGAAAGCGCAAACAGGGAAATCCTCGTATAATTTGGCACCACACTTTCATTGAGGACCTCAGGCTTCTACTAAACTTCTAAAGAAAATTACTTTACATCATGATCAAGCAATCAGCATGGAAATAATAGAAGCTTGCAAGCAGCCATGTAAGGTGAACCCAGACAATTGTGTTGACAATAGCAATTGCTAATTCTCAGAATAGAAATCCATCAATTTATTATAAGATTCCAAGTGGGAAAATATTCTTTTTAATCAAACTCAATTAACATAAACTTACCAGGCCACATCAAAGTTTTATTATCAAGTTTCATCAATATGTCCAATGAATTCAGCATCACTGACGGTGGAGCTTCAAACATACGCCCTGGACAAAATCAAAGCACATTATTATAACAATAGTCAAATAAATTAACTATTAAAGAACACTAAAATACTGCTAAAAAAAAAGTAAGTTCCCTCTTTCAGATCTTGCAATGTATACGACCAACCGCCTTTACTTTTTCCAACTAATGTCAGGTACCCATTATAGTTGGGTGGTCTCAGGGGAGCATTAAAAATCCCAATCTTCAGAGAGATTTACACTCAGGACCCTCTCTGTTAGGAAACCAAGTGCTTTACCACTCTGCCACTGCTTACTGATCTACTAAAATTAAAAATAAAACAATCAGCATTTAGAATGTTTGTTTCTTTATAAATTATATATTTTGCAAATTACTTTTACTTTCTCATCAAGAAGGGACATAGCCATAGAAAATATGACCCACCCACCAAGATTTGAGATTCATGAAAGGCCAAAAAACTAAATACCTACCACATCCCCCAAGAAAGAGACAATCTCCAGAGAAAAGTTGACTACTAACTCCAAATCTACTTCCATCAAGCAGGAACACAGTGTGACCAACAGTGTGACCAGGTGTTAGAATGGTCTGAAACTGTAAATCCCCAAAGGTAAGTACATCACTATCAGAAATGTAACTGAAATAGAACAAAAAGTCTGTGTAAGCACAATGAAACAAAGGAAACACTGTAATTTATAAGATACAAAACAAAAAAACAAACATGACCATGTTCCCTTGCCGCTTCAGCCAGCAGTTTTTGTAACTTCACTCTTTAACTGGTTTTTATCCCTCTACAGTTTTATGTGTTTGTTCTTTAATTTAATTTTACAGTGTTATTTTAGCTATGTTTTTATCATTTACTAACCAGACCACTAAGATGATTATTTTTCTACTGTATGTATGTAGTTACAGTACCTAAGTTCATATAGCATAAAAACAAGGGGGATGGTTTAAAAAAGCCTCATGTCAGTGTATTGATGCTTAAATAAATATATTGTTTCTATTTCACGAATTCTCATTTAAAGTTTCCATTTCAAGGTATCCCAGATGGTACTAGAAGAATCTCACACTATAAATGCAGGATCACTGCTTAAAGTAGCAATTTAAAAAAAAAATGAAATTTAAATAATACTTCAGTTGGCATTAGTAGGTTTAAAGTTAGGTGTTAATGTTGCTATTTTTAAAGCATTGATAATTATACTTATAGTTTTTGCCATCATGTGTCCATAATAGTGTGCAACTTCAAATGCTTTCTGTATGGCACCTGGTCCCAGTACCATACAGACATATTTTGAGAATCATTGCTAATGGACACAGACTTTACAATAGCATTTCATAGCAATAAAATACTTACTGAGAACAATCAGGTACATTATCTAAAGAGCTGCCATAAATAGGAACACGTGGGAAGAGTTTTTTCAAGTCACTGTTGCCACCAGAATGGTCCCTGAATTGATTAAGAAAAAAAAAATGAAATCCTTTACAATTAAATTTAATAAAATATAGGCATATTTGTACAATGTTATTAGTTGTTTTTTTTCCTATTGGTTTTGAACAAATACAGGAATTACATATTGAATAGATCTTCAAAAGAAACCAGTACAGATATTAACCTCTCTAGTCTAACTTTGTTTGCTGCAAAAAAATAATTAATTAGTGTTACTGTTCAATTCATCACATGAAAGTGAAACATTTCAAGACATCCATGCTTCACCATAAATTATAGGCAAGGTTTTGCAAAGGATGAAATTGATATGTTTTCTCTTTTTTTTTTTTTTGTCGGACGTACTTTGGGAGATTTTTGTACATGAACCAAACTAGACCTAGCTAGCTTTTTGTGTGTATCCAAAGTACCCAATAAAAAAATTGTTGATAAGCTAGGTGTTTTTTAAAAGGTATATACAATTTGTATGCACTTTTTAGCACTACAGAATCAAATGTTCTAAGCTCTTCCATTTTGAGCACCAAATAATTTCAGTATGGAGGAAGTGTTAGAGGAAATAAAGGAGACTTGATGTGAATATGTATCAGACAATATTAAATCCCACACACACACATGTTGGTGATATAACAATAATTACACAACAAAATCCCAAATCTAATGAATACATATAGCTTTGATCTTTGCATGAAAAATTTTTTTGAACACAGAAAACACTTACAAAAGATAGTTAAGTATCATTCTTTTAAAGACATAATAAAATTAACACATATGTGGTTAAAACACCCCAAGCTAAAATGACCATCTTGCCAAAATGGCTGCTTAACCAAAAACAGGATAGATATATATAGGCCTCAAAGTGAAACTTTACTTTTTTTTATAGTTGAAATGAGCTTTCTCAGATACAACTTTTCAAAGTATGTCAAAACTTTAATGAATACAACAAATATCCATTACCAGTGTTTATGTGTGACTAAGATGGCTTCTGGCTCGACATTCTTCAGCTTCAGGACTTTCTAAAACATAGTTGACATTGATTCTAGTTCAGTATTTTTCAATCAAAACATTACAATTTATTTTTATCTTTAAAAATTTGAATGCTGAATAATGTAGCCTATGTAGTCTTGTGTGGTCATCAATAATAAGCTAGACCTAATTCACACATAACTGTAATAGCACAGCAATTCTTTTTGGTCAAATAAAAGAAAAAATAAGCATTGCAGATTCTATTCCTTAATTACACAGTACCAAAACAATGTTTAACACTTGGAGAACTGTCATATTCAAGCACTTTGGCATCTTTATTAAATAAACTGTAAACAACAATAAAGGGAGTTATTTATTTTCAAATTGCACTAAGCCCCTTAGTTCAGGAAGTATACAGTATTAAATAACTGTTCAACATATGAAGTATCAGTTAAATTTCTTCCATTAACTGCAATGTGTCAATGAATTAGGTTTGCAGGATCTACAAACCCAAATCATGATGTGCCAATAAATTATGGTTGCATGATCTACAAACCCAAATCATGATGTGTCAATTGTTACAAGTCAAAAGCTTGCTGTCAGAGTCACTCAAATTTATCACAGCATTAATCATTATTATTTGTTATTTATTTATTTTATTTTAATTATTTCCCCGTCCTATCCCCAATTTCTTTACCCGCCCCACCTTTTCCTCTCCAGGCTAGACTTAGTCCACCACCATGGAAATAGCTAGAGCGAGTCTTTTGACTTATCTCCCCTTGATGGGGAAAGATAAACACACAGTCTCTTTGGTCTTACCCTCCGGATGTCTGACGGTCGCAGTTGACACCACCTTGGGTGGAATGCAAGCCAATCTTTCTCCCCCCCCCTCCCACGTCTCTCTTTGATCAAAGAGATTACTCGGGTCAACACACCTCCTGACACTCCAAAGTGCGACTCTTGTCGGACTTCACCCATAGAGTTAGCCAATCCCATTTCCTGTTTCCACCCATATCTCGCAGCCTTTATAAGGTAGATTAAATCAAGCCAGACCCTCTCATTTTCTCATTCTAGCTGAACAGTCGAGTCTGGACTATTTCATTTATTCTTACTCTTAGAGGAATACCTGGTGGTAAGCCGAACTTAATCACAAATTCCATCTTAATTACTTTTGTGTATATTTCTCACTGGATATTGTCATGTGTATTTTATTATTTCATTTATATTTAATTAGTGCATTGTGTATTTCTCACTGTCGTAAGTAGAAAACATAAACATGGCATATGTATATATATATGTATTACATTAATCTATTAATGCTACGTTGCTCAATTGATCATTGACGCAACCATGTATATCTTATTTTATTTCCTTTATCTTGGCTGACTGCCTTGATAATTTTCCTAGCGCACTAATACTGCGCTTAGAGAAGATATACGAATTATCTCCCCCTTTTCTCATTTTACTTCGATGAGAGTTGCGCCCCTAGAACAGACATTCTCCATTCAAGCGCACTCCATTGTTCTCGGCCGGCTGTCGTATGTAAACAAACCGTCACAGTCGCTGACCACCACCCATTCCCCTCCCCCCTCTTTCCACTTGTGCTGTTTATCTGAGATTATTAACCCCCCTTTTATGTACATTTTTATATTGCTACTATAAGTCATCTATTTTCCAAGTCCCAAGCAATTTTACCAATCTGATGAATGCACCTCAGTCGAGGGCATCGACAAGATGCATGAGAGACATCTCCTAACTTGTCTTTATTTATCCGCAACCTCCCTCAGGTGTCTGCCTATTGCCTATTTATCGGATCAATAGCCTATTGCCTATGCACTTAGTGCTATTCAGCACTGCACTCCTGCCTACATGTTATTGAGTATCATCTACTGCCTACGTGGATCTACTCAACTCTACTACTTGGCGCCATCGGCTCTACTTGCCTGCCTATTCGACAGCCCACCTGTCAACTTATTAGGTACGATGTCCCTATAGACCCAGAGTCTGTGCGAGACGTCATAGCTACGCTAACCCTCCGCAACTCACTGGACTTAACTTGCTAACGATGCTGCCCATGGCAGATCATCTCTGCCCGCAGTATCCTTGTGCCCACAATAGCCGGCCACCCGCCCTACTGTGCCCACTACAGATATCAGAACTTTGGATTGAGACTCTACAAGAACTGTATCACCGGCGTCCCTCTACCTGCTAGAGCGCCACCTCCGGCTGCAGAACCTCAAGCCAGCTGCGACCCAAGCAGGACCACCAGCTAAGTTCAGAAGACAAAGTGGCATACTCTCTTATTAAGTGCAAGAGTGATGATTAAATATAGTATTGATTAGAGATAGATGCAAACCCTCCCCCTTTTTATTCTTCTATGGAAATATTTATGTAAATAAATATTGTTCAATTTTTAACTTTGTATCTATCTTTCATTGCTTGTCTCGTTGCGTGCCTGCTCCTGATTTATATGCTGAAAGGTTGGTGTGTGATAATTTCAAAAATAATCATCCCCTAGACATTAAACACGCCAAACACACGACACTTTCGCTAACCTGTCACATCAATGAATTAAGGTAGTAGGATCTACAAACCCAAATCGTGATGTGTCAATGAATTATGGTTGCAGGATCTACAAACCCAAATCATGAAGTGTCAATGAATTATGGTTGCAGGATCTACAAACCCAAATCATGAAGTGTCAATGAATTATGGTTGCTGGATCTACAAACCCAAATTATCATAATGTGTCAATGAATTATGGTTGCTGGATCTACAAACCCAAATCATGATGTGTCAATGAATTAAGGTTGCAGAATCTACAAACCCAAATTATCATAATGAAGATGAACCTAAGTTGGAATTAAATGATAAGAATGCTTTTTTTTTTAATTCTTTTTATCAACCAAAGAAATAAAAAATTAAATAAAAAGATGTATACATTAACCATTATAATAATCATATGATTATTGCCATAGTCATCACCTGTACAGCTTCAGCATCACCCGGATCTATGAGAACAGATTTATGATTTTTTTGGTCTGTGACCAGATATGCATAGTTGTCAAGCACCATAGGTATTGGAAGAATGCTCAAAGCTTTAGAAAGAATAATAGTAATAATAAGTTGAATAGCAAGGTGATAAAATTATATAAAGATTATATGAAGATATAGTAAAATGTAAATAAATTTATACATATCTTGAGTAAAAATAAAGTACCGTATTTTTTGCCGTATAAGACGCTCCGGCATATAAGACGCACCCAATTTTAAAGGAGGAAAATCTAGAAAAAAAAGATTCTGAACCAAATACTGTACTAGTTGGTTCGCCTGATCACTTTCTCACATACACCATACACGTTGTCTGTCATCTACCCAGACAGCACATTATGACGTAGGGAGGGCGGTGTGTACCGGCAGTAAGCTCAGCATGATGCCCGTGCAGCACATGGTTAGACTGTCGGGAGGGGGGCATGGCGCGCTATAGGAGGGAGAGGGAAGCCCGAACACACACAGCCTGGCCGTGCAGGGAGGGTCACAGAAGTCACCACAGCCCGCAGTACGTGCCCCAAATCCAGCCCGCAGCACACACTGCATAAGGAAAGGACTGCGAGTAAGCGCCACACAAAGTTGGGGGCAGTTTTAATGCATGTAAAATGTGTATTTGCCGCATAAGACGCACCAACTTTTCCCCCCCAGTTTTGGAGAAGAAAAAGTGCGTCTTATACGGCGAAAAATACGATATTTATTATTTACCATACCATTTCTCAAACTGTTTTCAATCTGACAAGGGGGAAGCTTTAGTCTGATGAAAGGGGTACTATGTACTAACAAGGACAACTTTCAAAACTTAAAATACAAACACTTTAATTAGGAGGTGTATGCTTTTTCATCGTCTAAGAAGGACTTTTTAGAATCTACACTATTTATGTAAGGTCAACACAAACTATTTTTAAAGAAAACACCAATGTTTGAATAATTTTTTTTTTTTTTAAATTAAAGTGACTTTACTTGACTTTCTCATGTAGCTCATGCATCTGATATTTGTATATTGTTTTGTTGTTTTGACAACAGAACAGGTCTGCTGTAAGACCAAATGCTTAACATGAACATAATGTGATTTTCTCCCCCAATACAGAAGTATGTTAGCTGTCTGTACCTCAAAATGTCTGATACATCTCAGTATTGGTCAATGTAGCCTCTTTTATTTTAACAAAAACTCAACATGCACTTCTTTTTTACTAGGATATAAAGTGCACTCTACAGGAGAAACAAAAAGCTAGTTAAGAGGAGAGAATGTAAATTTGTTTATCTAGAGGGAGTCACAGGTAAAAGTCTAAGTCTACCCATCTTTCTCACTTCAACCATTCAAATTTCTACATAGATAATTTTGCTAACATCTTTAAATTGGCAAAACAAAAGCAACTAGACATCTTGCTGAAAACAAGAAAAATCTTAATACCTTCAATCAAATTTATAAACCTGTATGTTCTAGATTGCCCAGTTCTAGCTGGCTTTGGGGAAAATGGATGTAAATTATTTAGATTTATGTGGGAGTCACTACAAGTAAAACTGGAAAAATGTTTCAATTCATTATTCATGCTTACATTCATAATCAAACTGTGTTAGCTCAGAATGCCTTCCATCACCAAGTTTTAGTTTTGATTTCCTGATATCATTCTGGTGAAAGTAACGACCAAATCGAGTTCTAGAGTAAATGAAGTATCTGTTCAAATGAAAGACACAAATAGATAGATCTATAGTTTATACATTTCATAGTATATATTTAGAAATCTATATATTTTATCTTCTTATTAATTATAGACGTTCCTCAAAAAAAAAGGTGATATAATTAAATCCTACAATATCCATTCATTTATCTAGTCATGCATATTAATTAGATAAAGAGACTTTTAAACTTTGCTAAGCCATTGGTTTTTCCTGACAGATTTCTGCAACTCATTCCATGCTCTATAATGGCATTAGGAAAAAAGAAAAAGAATCTAGATCTGTCATTTGAATAAAAAATGTATATGTCCCCTTTATCTTTTTCTATCCTGAAATGTTTCTAAATGAGTGATCTTACTATTATAATGGTGTTTTTGAGGGTGTGTGTCTGTTGTGACTTGAAATGTTGCAGATTGAGCAATGAAGAGATATATTGAGTTGCTAGTTCTTATTATTCTTCATATATTACTTAAATGACCATAATCTAAACATAACACTTAACAGATTGATATATAAGGCCTCTGGTAAATAACATTTATTAACAATTTATTCCAAAAGAAGGGCACAATAATTGTACTCTAGTGATGCTAGATCTAGAAAATATGTCTTACTAAAAACTACTGGAGTGGGTCTCTTGTACCTTAATCTGTCTCTAAGCTATTTCTGTTAGAATTCTAAGTTTTTATATATATATTTATATAAATATACACTATCACATCACTAAGAAAATCCCTCATTGTTTCCAATTTCTAAGAGTCCAACTATTAAGTCATAACAGTGTTGCTCTAGTCAAATTTAAACCTCAACTAGACCAATATTCTAAGTGCACAAAAATGTTGTAAAATGTTTTACCATGTTTCGGATGTTCCTTCAGAGTTGAAGATAGTTTACTTCCTAGTCCAAACTTCCCGCAGGACAATGGGGGATGGGAGCGGGCAAGGTTTGAACCCTCGTCAAATCCGAACTACAGTCCAGCGCGCAAACCACACGACAAGGACAGGCTCATTTACTATAATATTTTTTGATGCATGTATACAGCTGCAATACAGCATGACATTTAATTTAAACATCCCTACTAGATCAGATCTAGTTTTTATTTAAATTTAAGTCTTAAGCTACTAGAAACTAGATTCAAGATTGATCTACAAGATCTAGAATCTAATTGAAGTGCTAGACATCAGGGTCTAGTAATTTGATAAAAATAATATTATAAATCCTAATTAAGACATAGAGTAAAGTGCGAAGTTCGAGCAGCCCCGATTTGTCAAGAGGTTCGAACAGTTCACTTTTTATTGCTAAAACTTTTTTATTTGAATGTTTACCAAATTACTACTATATTCCTATTGCGCATGCACCTTTTTTCTTTACTTCCGACACATACTATTTCCTTTTCCTTGTAAAGGCTAAGTTCATGGTGAGGTCAAACTCAGGAGGTGTGGAATTATTCTTTTTTACTACCCGGTAGTGAAGGAAATGGGTAATGGGCTTAAGGCTATTTTTAAGTCTGATTGCTCATCAGCTTAAAGAGACTATTTGAAGTTGTGGAGGGTGGGAAATGGTGCAATGGATGGTGTTCTTGTGCTGGAGTAAAAAGAAAATGACTTTATAGTGAAAATTAAACATTAAAACATGTTTTTAGATATATTTTCTTTGATCTGCTCGAACCCTCCATCAACCAGATTGAGCTTACTAACTGGGGAAAAATCCGCTCGAGGAAAAGTATGCTTGGCGATACTTACCCTACAACTCTTTGACTTCGTATTTAATTTTAACTAAGCCTAGTGGTACATTGAATCCAATCTATTTTTATAGAAAAACGGACGAGGAATTCAGAGATACCATCAGTTTTTTCATAGGTCAGACCATTACGGTGCTTTAAAAATCCAAACTTGAAAATTGCTGCCAGCAGGCTTAATGCGCTCGAACTTCGCACTTTACTCAGTCTAGTCCTAGTCCTTATGTTAGAGAGTTTTAGAGATACAGATACGTTAGAATAATGGACCTCATTCACCAATCGTAAACAAACAACATTTAGTCACGTGATCTTATTGATAAAACAACGGGAAAAACTGTCACGTGACAACCATCATGAATTAAACATGAGATCGTAAATTATATAGAAGAGATAGAGCACCAAGTGGCTAAATGAAGTAAATGTTGTTTGTTTACGATTGGTGAATGAGGTCCATTAGATTAAATCATAAATCATACTCATAGTAGTCATAGTCAAGTCAGATTCTAATTTTCTATCATACTATCAAGATTCAAGGACAACTGAAGTATATAAAATATTATTAATTATATCAATATATCATTTTATATGTCGATTATCGATATGTCATGAATGAATTAGAACAGGCGTAGAACGTAATTATCATCTTCTTATTTTTTAAGGGACGTCTGTATTTCATCAGATAAGAAAAATATAAGATCTAGATTTAGATATATCATCTAGATCTAGGTTAGATTCCATACTTACCCTATTTTAAAAAGACAACTTCCATCCTTAGCCATTTTGTATTTTATTTGTTATGATTCGGCTTACATTGATTCCGCTGTCTATTCATACACAAACGTAGTCCAGTGTAGCTCTAATAGTAAATAGAGAAGCTGAGTATTTTTAGTAGGCCAAAATATGCAGATTACCAGACACCTTATCCTATGTTATATAATACAGTACGTTACTTGAAAAAAGAAGATTACATAATTCGGCATGGTGAAGTAAAAATTTGAAAATATATACACAAACAAATCACAAACAAACCCCTTGCACGGGCGGGGTTGTAAAAAAGTCCCCACGAACACGTCCCACATCCATGCGCTGTTCCTCAAAGGGACCGTTACATAAATGGCGGGTCCCGCACAGTTAGCTTGGTACAACGAAGGAAAATGGCGGAGGCTCCCTGTGTCCTCGGCCTTCGGCCATGTGCAGCCAAGCATGCGTCGGGGGCCAAAGGCATTGGAAACAGCAATGCTTTACATAGGCATTGACACGGGACTCTCTCAAACAGAATTGTGTTCACACAGGTTTTTTTTTTTTTACTGTTTGGCGTCCAAACAGGTTTTTTTTTTTTTTTTCAAACTTAAGGCTCGAAGAGCCTTCGGCTCAGCCCTTGGACATCAAGCGATTACATTTACCTGACTTTAAACAAATATAATAATAATGGGGGGAAAAAAGCATTGTTTGTGATTAGTGTAAAATTAACCTTTAAAAATTTAGTATGAGTTTCTGTAGTCAATTAAGAATCAATCGTATTTTTTTTTTATTATCTGAAAACATAATTTAAATATCTTTTTCTCAAGTTCAACATCAAGATTGATGGTTCTTTCAGCAAGAACAGAGCAGACCTAAAACAATGTCACTCACACTTTTAATAGTGGCTTTCCTCTAAACCCTAAAGAATTACGTTAGCACCTCTTCATAATAAATTAACCCAGGTAGGGGGACTGTAAGCGTATTCCTGCACTGTAAACTTCTGAAATTCGTTATCCGCAAGTCAAAGTTACATCAAGACGGGTTGATACTTCGTTGTGAGAGACATTCCAGGCATTCGTGCATGTACGTTTGTTATGGGCTTGATCGAAAGGTCTTACCCCTATTAAGAAAGATGTCTTGTTGCGAAAAAAGCGTCAACTAAACGATGTTACGTCATTCGGAAGAAACTTGCGCTCTCTTTGTCAGCAACCTTTGGGGGGGGGGGGGGTTGAGGATGGGGATGGAGATGAGGTGCGCCTCACGGTGTGAGAAACGATGGTCTCAATTTGAACAACACAGACAAATAAAATATTAACTCTCAACTGAAAAGAAATAAGGTTGTAGATCTAAACCTTTTTTGATTGAACTGTTTTATGTACTGTTCACCGAATTATTTTGTTCACATTTTGTTCATATATTTATTTGTTCATAATAAAAGATGTTTTCAATAATAACCTAATACATTGATAGATTAATTCTAACATGTTACGCAAATAGCATAAGCTGCTTTGAAAAAACACTCGATCAAGGGCTGCATCAGGGTTCTGCACTTTCTTGTAGGCCTACACTGTTTCTTGTGGACATTAACGATTTGACCGAACGTGTAAATTGCCAATCTCTACAATACGCCGTCGATCTGCTTATATAGGAAACCGGGACAACAACTGCTGCTCTAGAATCAGACTCCAGAATGCTAGTGTGAAAAGACGTGATTTTGTAGTGAGTTAGATTTAGTTAAAAAAAAAACCATTTTATATTATTACTATTTCATTTTATCTTGTGTTGAATTTGTTAAAATATTGTACTAAAAGTTATCTTAAGTTTTGTTCATGAAGAAGTGATTCAAGTTATTTCAAAGTTTACAAGTTAAAATATAATACGCCAACAGCGGTTAAATTGTCTATCAGCAGTTTGGTGCTACATGTCAACGACCGTTACCAACAGTGGGAATCTGTGGGAAATGGCAATAAACTGCTTCAGAAAACTCCAAACCCTGTTCAGCAGGAAACATAAATCTCTCATAATGGATGAGACTAAACTTACACCTGACCCATAGAGAAAGTACCTGGGGATTACACTGGAACCTAAGCTGGTCAAGTCTGATTATGTGCTGAAAGTGAAACAAAA
Organism: Biomphalaria pfeifferi; assembly: GCA_030265305.1. Taxonomy (NCBI): domain Eukaryota; kingdom Metazoa; phylum Mollusca; class Gastropoda; family Planorbidae; genus Biomphalaria; species Biomphalaria pfeifferi. Next base: position 1,824,463 of record JASAOG010000076.1, read on the forward strand.
AGCATATGTGCATGGTTAAGCAACTGGCTTCGACGAAGAGGAAAGCAAGGCAGACGTTTTGCTTGCTTTCTGCATTGGCTCGGTGAAAGCCCAGATTGAATAGTGTCTCTCTCTGTGTCTCTTCAATTGTTGTGGTACCTACCAAAAATACCTTTGTCTCTTCAATATATCTACTCTTTCATGACTCGGCCCAGATTTATACCTTTTTTATCTCTCTTTTTGTTTTCAGTGATGCCCTAACTACGGTCTATCTGGTCCCATATCCCACAGTTCATCATGAATCCGAACTCGTCCATTAAACTTTTGTTTGATGTGCTTACCGGAAAAGAATAAGTTCAAGTGCCACAGACAAAATAAAGAAGAACTTTTTAGTTCTTAGGTGTTTCAGACATTTCTTTTGAAATGGAAATTATCCCGTAAGTGGTCCGAACTTTCTGCAAGGTGGCATCGTGTAGTGCTAGAACTCAAGACCACCGTGCAGTGCTGGAACTCAAGACCACCGTGCAGTGCTGGAACTCAAGACCACCGTGCAGTGCTGAAATTTTAAGAGATGTTGGTCTCGTAATTTTTTTGTGGAGGACCCAGCCCCCCTACCAACAGGTATAAAAAAACTTCAACAACAACAAACAAACTTTCTTACATAACTCTATTTATTTCATCACATTGTTTTTACAAACCCAAACATATGAATGACTTCTAGCTACTCGTGTCTTTTTGTCTAGCAATATGAACAAAGAATTGAATATACGCGTTCATTTCATGACATTCCACTTACAAAACAATTAGGAAACACTCAAACATAAAAAAATATATAGGTAAGATTAAGTTTAGACTTCATAATAGTACAATAATATTAATGACTAGACAAGGATACAAATGCTAGAGTTATACACATGGTTCTTGACAAAGACAAAACTTGTTTTAATTTTATGTTTCCTTCAGTTTGACTGCTTAATTAAAAATAAGCGAAGGGTAGACCCGGTAGCGGAAGTGCCGGAAGCGACATAATTGGAAGGGGAGACAACACTATACTTACACACAAAAGTGATAATTTGAAGCCTGATATTGGGTTACTTCCCATTGCTAAATGTGTAACACGGATGACAAGAAAAGTCACAAGTGATTGATGAAATCTTAGATCACGTGACTCTATTTCATGCAAACCATAGAACTAATAAAATACAAGAAGTATTGCATCGTTATCAAACCACATTTGTGAAATACAATACCGTACTACAATAATGTTAAAGTAGACAAAAGCATTGGCACTAAAACAATCATTACCAGAAAAAAGAAAACAACAGAAGAATCCATAAAATGTAAGTGAGACCTTGTCAAAAGGATAGCAAATACAGAGTTACATCCAACAGTCTAACAGCATCAAACTGTGTCCACTGACAGTCTAACAGCATCAAATTGTGTCCACTGACAAATTAAGTATTAAACTGTGTCCACTGACAGTCTAACAGTATCAGATTGTGTCCACTGACAGTCTAACAGTATCAAATTGTGTCCACTGACAGTCTAACAGTACCAAATTGTGTCCACTGACAGTCTATCAGTATCAAATTGTGTCCACTGACAGTCTAACAGTATCAAATTGTGTCCACTGACAGTCTAACAGTATCAAACTGTGTCCACTGACAGTCTAACAGTATCAAATTGTATCCACTGACAGTCTAACAGTATCAAATTGTGTCCACTGACAGTCTAACAGTATCAAACTGTGTCCACTGACAGTCTAACAGCATCAAATTGTGTCCACTGACAGTCTAGCAGTGTCAAATTGTGTTCACTGACAGTCTAACAGTATCAAATTGTGTCCACTGACAGTCTAACAGTGTCAAATTGTGTCCAGTGACAGTCTGTATGACGTACAGTTAGACAATTTCTACTACAAAAGTTATCTTATAAATTAGAGACGTTACATCAAAACAGAAGATAATTACGTCCTAAGTGTTTCATGAACTTCAAGATGCTAGGTTAGAATCCCAAATAAAATTATCCTCCACATTTTAACTTTTAGCAAAATCACTAAGTTTTATTGACTAGATAAGCACAAAGAAAAAAATTATGTGCATATTCATTGTGATAAAGAGTATGTAGATTTTGTAGGTTCACAATTTATCATTTATGGACTAACTAAAAACAAAAAAAACAAAAAAAAACAAAAAATTATTATACAACACAGGAAATATAGAACAAAATAATATAAAATAGTGAGTATATAAATTGAAAGTAAATAAGTATCTCAGAATAACCTATAAGCCTTAACAATGTTACTTTTGTATGATATTGATTTGAAAGAACTCTTCAATATCACGACTCACGAGATTATTGCCTAAAACTACAAATAGACCAATGTTAAAACTGTCGTTCTAAACATATATTTTGATTTGTTTCTCGCTGGACATTCATGTATTAAGTAGTAAAGGAATGTAGAAATTATACATGACACTAGGACAAACATCACGCCATCATTGTATCATACACAAGTGTAAACATTATCCTACACATGTATAAACATCATCATTGCATATCATTGATATACAATTGTAAAAATTATCACCCAGTTATGAGGCTACTTATTGATAAGAATCAATGCACTTTCAGACTTCAATAAATACTTTTATGCCCCAGACGACTTACAGAGGTTGATAAACTGATAACACTATTATGTTATTAATTGTGGATTCTCAATCTATATTTTGATTGCGACTTTCCATAACAACTGCTCATGCATCTACGGAAAGATTTATCTATTTCAGCATGAGCTTTAGTTTAGGACCGCCTCCTCCCGAAATATTAGCACTGACATATGTCATCTTGGCTTAGGCCTATAAAGGGCCCCAAATCTCTATTATGGTCTTTTGAAGTCTAGATACAGTACTGTATGCTTCTTTTTTTTTTTTAAACACATTTTTCCATATTCGAACATTTTGATTTCTGAAAATCATGTGCCCTTGTCATGGGTCTAGTCTAAATGCTGTTTATTTGAAAACTCCTAAACTTGAGTGTTTCTATTTGATCGTAATAATGTACATTATTTTTAATACAATGCAGTTTTGTGTCAAACCAACATATCAATAAATGTACGTAAATTATCGCAATGTTCAATAATACTTATCGAAATATGAACATGACAATACAATTAATTAAAATATGAAATTATAATGGTACTCATTACGAAAACGTTTATTGGATGCAGAGTCTGTATAGATGTTTACATTGTAGACATAATTTTACGGCATTGAAGATGATGCACTATTATTTTCTGTAGTATAGACTGTCTTAAAAAAAATAATCATTAAAAGGTGGTATGGCTGTCCCTAATGTTTAAATAAAAATAAAGATGTGTACTTAGTCGATGGGATTTTTCTAATGCGTACACTATTTTAAGTAATTTGTTAACTCCACTAGTATAATATTGAGAATTAGATCTAGATCTAGTTTCATAAACTAAACGATAAATCTTATGATTAATATATTATCTAACGATCACTTCAAGACAGACTCTGAATTTCTTGTATTCCGATAGGGAACACTCTCTTGTTTATAATGAAAATTGCTTTTACTGTTTCAAGAACGCCATAGACAGTTTTGCTGCTACAAGAAATGAAATTGCCCTATCAAGGTGTAACAAAACTTGCTTAGTTGCCATTTGGGAGAGAGAGGAGAGAATGTTAAAAAGAGAGAAAGGTCAAATGTCAAGTTAAAAATGTAATGTATTATGTTACAGTTGACAAGTACTTAATTAAGATGCGTAGTTTATAATGGACAGTTGTTTACATCACAAGATAATGATAGTTCTGGTTCATACTGACGAGCATATTATAGTTGACAATGACATGTAGTTTATATAGACATGTCTGTTTTTTTGGGTTCCAATAAAATATAAAAAAAATCCTTTATTGCTATAATAGAATGTTCTCTACTTCCAATACTATTCTTCTGTTTGACTCAATGGTAGTGAGCTCTCAGATTAATTCACTTGTAACAGAGCTTTAGTCAACTTTGTGTAAGAAAACAGACATTCACATCTACCGTGAACCAAGCTGAAACGGGTCCTATCTATTCATGCCTCAAATGTTATCGATTTTTCAAGGCGATAACAAGATGTTGTACATTTTTCGGATGTTCCTTCAGAATTGAAGCTAATTTACTTCCTAGTCCAAAACCGTCCGCAGGACGACGAGGGATGGCAGCGAGCAGGGTATGAACCCGGGACCATTGAGACAACTGAACAACAGTCCAGTGCACGATCAGGCAGCCATTTGATCATCTTCCTTTATACGAGCATGTGATCATCTGCCTTGAAGAAGACGCTTTACTGATAGTTTAGTAGTTGAAGATTGGTCTCTTTCAGTGTCGTAGAACGAATGTGGTTCATCTCGTAGAGCACTTTTCATTAGACTGTAGACCCCATTAATTGGAGAGACATTCCCTTCCACAGGTAAAGGTGGCTATGACTTTGGGAACTAGCCATTTTTCGTATGGCACGCTTTCTTCCAGAGATGAAGTGAATGTTTTTTCTGTATCCATAGTTTTCGTTTTTGCCATCTGTCTCCACACAGAGCTATGACTTCCCAATTGTAACTTGTAAGGTATACTGAATGAATTAATGGTAAAGGACCCACTAACCCAGGGGTTCTCAACCTTTTATGCTCGGCGACCCTTTTTACAATACCCCACTTAGCCGCGACCCCCCCCCCCCCGCACACACACAGCGATTGAAGAATAGACAATAACAATCCATTTTTTCAATGGTCTTTGGCGAACCCTGGCAAATCGTCAATCGACCCCCAAGGGGGTCACGATCCACAGGTTGAGAACCCCTGCACTAACCAGATGAATACTGGAAGGTGCACTCTTGAGAATACCTAAAATTTTATTTGCCTAATGGACTACTAGTATCGATAAAATACGTTTAAAAAACTTGTGTACTAATTAAATAACCAAAATATACACATTAGAAAGAATGCGAACACTATTTACACATTAAGTTTGGTTCTTACAACATAAACACTTATTGTTAACTGTTTTATTAACACTTATAAAACGTAATTACATTAAAGTTGTTGATCATCTCCATATCACATTATTACCGATTTATTGATTGTGTTATTGCACTGTTAAAAACAACAGGATAATCAGGTTTTAGTACTAACAGATGTAAATATTAAACAAAATATGACCGGATCACACTTTTTTTATCCAGAATTATTATTTGTATGCGAACTTAAAAAAAAATAATTCAGAGCAGGAGAAAAAAACTTATAAAATATGGCGCCATCTTCATTTAAAAAAAAATCTGACGCAGTAAAATAAAAAAATTGAGTCCAAACGAAGCGGAATAAATCAGAAGCCGTTGACGGTTCGTGTTCAAATTAACTACGTATCGATGACATGAAGAACAACACCCAAAACTGAGTCGAATAGGAAGATATCACACTGTACGTAGGTATCACTTTTATTCCTCAAAGTTACTCATTTCTTGAAGTCCTCACATTAATTGTCCCTCGCGCACGTTGGGGGATTGAAGTCCCCAAAGATGTTCAGTTCGTACAAGCAAGACAGCACCACCACCACGAGGTAGGTGAAGAGGCAGAAGATTCCGTAGCTGACGTTCAGCTTCCAACGGTTGACTCCCATGGAAATGAGGAGGAAGGCCACTGTGGCCAACAAGGTCAAGGACGAATAGGTCAGTCCACTGCTGGTGATGGATACGCTGCCTCCAGCTTTGATGGAGCATTCTATGAGCCAAGGGAGTCCTAGGCACATTAAAATATCGAAAACGTTGCTTCCCAGCGAGTTAGAGACAGCCATGTCACCATAGCCTGCAGATAGAAATATAAGATTTTTGCAAACAGGGAAACTTTAATTTAAAACACATAAAATAAAGAAATATATGATTGGCACCAAGATGTTTCATCATGTAATTAAGATTTATCAGCATGATAAAATGATGATAAGATGATTGCTTTGTATATAGGAGGATAAACACTATAAATATGTTTTTAAAAATAAATTGTAGTCAAACATTCACATGTGGGTTACTTACAATTCAACGTAATTAAAAAAACAAAACCAAAAAAAAGTTGATTACTAAAAGAAGAAGACAAGGAAAAAAAACAAAAAATGTGTAATTAAACACCGGAAGATAAAAATCTACGAATAGACACAGGCCTGTCCAGTCAAGGGGAAAGGCAGACTGTAGTTAGGTAAACAGATCATTTGTGGTGCCCCAATGTTCCAAGAAGGTGAAGCTGAGGTGGAATTGATAAAATTAAAATTTTAATGATTTCATCTCTTTAGATTCTACTGTAAGAACAGCTTAATGTGAGATGATTACAATTCTACCATAAGACTTCAATAAGATTCTTGATACAGAAAGAGAGAAAAGTTCTTGAGACCATTTGAACAAACTAAAACAAAAGTGATATTACACGAAATTAAAAGTTCAAATAGTGGTATTTAGGTGTTATGTATTTCGATTCCAAACTGATGGAGTCAGCATGCGCACTAAGAAAATTTTTATTTTTTAATGTTAAAGCAGAATACTGACACCAGTGTCCATATGCGTAGCCAGGATTTTGTTCGGGGAGAGGGGTGAATTTTTATTCTTCTCACACACACACACACAAACATATCTATCTACAGACATAGTTTTCATAACACCTAGTCCCTTCCTTGTTTCCCATGTGTTGTGGACAGGACTTTGTGAATGGAGCCCAGCGACTGGAAGAAAAACAATTCAATGTGTGAAAGGTTTTATTTTGGTTAAATCTCAAATGTCTGTAGTTTGCTTTTAGTTTTTGAAGTCTGTGGCATGAATTCTCTTAGATTTACTTTAGTAGGTTCCAGGAACTGGCAGGAAAAAAAATATTGCCAGGCTCCAATGATAACTATGGTTTTGGCTTCGATTATGGAATTTAGTGACTAGCTCTATTTCAGTTTTTGTTGTTAAAAAAAAAAGGAAGAAAAAAAAAGGGGGGGGGGGTTTAAATCAAAACCCTATTTGACTAAATTTATGGAATTTATAGCGACTGTAGTTATCATTTATGTTTATAGTACTGTTTTTAAAACTCAACCCCACACCCTCCTTTTGGCTACGCTCATAGAATTGGTTAACTACAGTTTGCTTAAGTGTTTTACTGAAGAGGTTTTAAACCTAAGAACCACACACAAAAATTTCACCCACCCTCTACGGAGAGAGTTTCATCTCGGGGGAGAGGGAGTGGGGTTAAACTCCAACCCCCTCCTGCCTACGCCCATGCCTATGTCTGAATGTTTGCGTCCGAGTCTATTAAAAAGACAGACTACTCAAGATAAGAGTACCTTACTTACTCAAGAAACTATTCTATTCATCTTGCCTTATGTATATGTCACGTTGTCTAGGTAGAGGTAGATAAAAGTCATTGATTGCCTACAACCAGCTTTTGAACTAGATTCAATGAACAGGAACTAGAACAGAAGTAAAACACACACACACACACTTGCCAATAGATTTTCTCAAAACCAGATTTGAAACCCAGCCATAGACTCTCAGACCTCCAAGTCACGAACTAGCTGGTCAGCGATAATAGATTGGTCAGTACATCCGCATGTCTTCTTCTTTTGTTGACCTCATCTCTCACTGAGACCAGGCTCCTATCTTGACTTAAGGGATGGTATCTGAGCTTAGGGGAGAGTACCAAACATTGACGCCTCAGTCCTGGAATATGTCAACAGGATTAATCTCCCCTCTTGTCCATCTTACTACGTTAATCTATAGAAACAGCTACTCACCGTCTCGTGCTACAAATACACTGGACAGACAGTCCGGAACACTCGTTCCTGCAGCTAGTAAGGTCAAACCCATAACAGTATCAGGAATTTCAAGAGCATCACCTGCAAATAGTAGAATAAATAGTAGAATAAAAAGTAGAAGAAATAGTAGACTATCGAGATATTGTTTCCAGGTCAGAAATGAACATAAATGAAACCGTTTATAGATGTTTGTAAAACAAAAATAATTTTGGACTACAACATACACACACAGAAATGAATTGTTCAATCTGAACACATTGCTAGTGAATGTAACTGCCGTTCAACACACCTAAGTTTATACTGTTGTAACTCCGCTCCCGAGCCACACTGATGGTGCGCATCAGAGCGTCATTTAACACAAGTAGTGGAAGACATGTTTAGATAGGAAGAAGGACTGTTGTGGATCCGGCTAAAGTGATGGAAGTCTAAGCTGTCCTGACTCGAGAGAACGTTCTTGGTGCTATCTGTGAACTGTGTTGAGGACCTGGGGCGGCACAGGGAAGTATGTCGGTGGTCTGTATTGGTATTTAGGTAGGAAAGGACTGGTGTCACTTGAGATAGGACATTCTGGGACTAATAGCTGAAGTCCATGCCTGTTTGTACTGTAAATAAATACCTTGTTTATTGTTACCTCCTGCCTTTCGTTGAGTGCCTATCTTAGAGTTACAACAATACAATATGAACTTGTTATGTAAATTCGCAAGAAATTTGTAGGACTTCAATGATAAATCTCACTGTCTCTCTCTCTCTCTTAACATCGTACCATCTGTTTACTTTTGCTTGCTACGATTTTGATGGCCCACTTTTTGAGATTTACCTCTTTGTGGTACAGAACTCCATTGGCAACACTGAATAATAACAAATAAACCTTGTTTTAAAATAATCTTTATGTGTTGATGTGTTATATATGTGTTAATAATACTTTGGGCTTAATTTGCAAATCCACAAATACGCAGAGTAGTGAAAAGACCCTTCTTTAATTGTAATAAAATTGTATCACGTTTCTTTATCACCAGGGCCATAAATCTGAATCATTGCTACCTTTTATTTTCTTTACATCTTATATTTGACTATAAAGTAATTTTGGGATAATTTTAGATTGTACCAATAGTAGTTTATTAGTTCCGTTCCTTCCTCTCTAGAGATCACGCAGCACAAATATTTGAAGTGCAATTCTTGACCAGAAGTTATGGCACCCAAGTGGTTTCATCAATGCTCTGTCAACAGGTCACACCAAGCGCCAATAAACAGACATGAGCTGTGCAATTAGTTAATGGCTCGCGGGTGCACAGATTCAGCGCACGCTACTGCAGACGCCATACACTAAGGGCCGACATTCAAGGTCACACTTTCTTAAACAGCAGAAGCAGGCACACAAATTAGTTGCGCATCTGGTGCGAAAAGAAAGAATGGAATACAAAAAAAAAAAGAGCATTACCTGCTATGGTGACCATCCAGACCATGAGGTAGGTTAAACCGCTAATCCAGGCCACTGAGAGAAAGAAAGAAACGAGGTAGAGACGCGACCACAGGCCTGGACGCCGACTGTCAGGGATGGTCACGAAGAATACAGCCTTGATGGGGCAGAGGAAGATCCATAAGGCTAGCATAAGTTTGCCCTCAGGTATCGTCCACACTGATTCATATTCGGACACAGTCACTGAAAAACAAAAACTTAATAAGTCAAACACGAGCGAAATAAAAAAAAAATACTTCGGGAAAAGAAAATAATTGTACAAAGTTTCCACTTGATCCGAGAATGGGAAGCTAGGGAAATAACGTGATTCTAAATGTGTACCGGACACAGTGAGTTGATAGAAGCTTTGTAAATACACACTAACATTGAAATGGATATCAAACATTAATGTAAAAAAAGTATTATTCATAGTTTAAAAATAATAGTCTAGAGTGTATGCTGATAGATAGCCCAATTTCGTCCTTAGAATATATCTGTTGATTATTGCTAATTATGAAGGAAAAGACACGTAGAAGCTTTTCACTCTTCAAAGCTTGTATCAATCTTTTGAGTTTCTCCCAGGTCTTAGCTCTCTTCTTATCATCATCTGGCATCAACTAGCACCATCTAGCATCATCTAGCATCCACAAAAAGCATCGTTTAGCCTCATGGCATAACCTAAAGTATCATCTAGCTGCTAGATTCTAGCATAATCATAAAGCTTTATCTAGCGTCAACATAAACCATCTAGCATCATTCTATTCTATCTTTTGGTGCAGCCGTTTCAACGCGACCGTTCTAGAGCAGCCATTTTGGCGCGGGTAATTTTCATGTATGTTTCTATAGTCGAATTACCTGTTATTGTTTTTTAGCGGCCCCCGAAAGGGGAAAAGACACTATTAGTTTTGTGCGAAATGTCTGTCCGTCTTTCCTTCCGCCCCGTTTAGATCTCGTAAACTAGAAAAGATATTGAAAATCCTACATCACAATATTTTAGACCATTCAAAGTTCTGATGCAACGGCTACTTTTTTTTTTCTGAAAGCGGAAAATCTAATTTTTAAAATCAGTTATGCAAGCAGTTTTTTTAAAGAGAAAAAGCTAATTAGTATGCATTATAACTTAGACCTAATTTAAAACGAATAGTAAACTTGTAGACTTTATTTTCCTTCACTCATTACATTGTGGTAGTTCTATTTATATTTTTTGAGGATTCCGAATAAGAGATTGAGCCTTTTCAAAACAATTAGATCAATTATAATACATCAGTTAGGCCAGGGGAGTCGCGGTGGCTGAGCTGAGCGCTTGGCTTCCGAACCGGGGGTCCTGGGTTCGAATCCTGGTGAAGACTGGGATTTTCAACTTTGATATCTTTGGGAGCCTCTGAGTCCACTCAGCTCTAATGGGTACCTGACATTAGTTGGGGAAAAGTAAAGGCGTTGGTTGTTGTGCTGGCTATATGACACCCTCGTTAACCGTAGGCCACAAAAATAGATGAACTTTACATCATCTGCCACAAGGTCTAAAAGGGGAACTAGTTAGGCCAGGTTCACATCTAAATTTACATTCACTTTCACCTATTCTTTGATCCGCAGGACCGTTGGGGCACTACACAAGATCTGTTAACCTTCTTTCTCCATTCTTATCTCTCATTTGTCTTTGAAATAATTTCATTTGGATGTTCTTTCTTAAAATTTGAAGCCTGCCTGGGTGGACCACTTCGGGGGCCGATTTTGAGTTTGTGTTTCCACACAAACTGTCTTTTGCAACCTTGTTTAAATTATGTAATTTTTTAAATGATACATATTGATGTTCTGTATGTTCTAACGAATTTTTATGTAAGGAACAATATTTTTGGTTGTTTATTAGATTAGCAATTTAATGTGTGTGTGGATAATTATTGTTTTCCCACTTACATTGTGATATTATGTGTGTGTGTGTGTGTGGGGGTAATATTGTTAAAAAATTAACTTTTGTACAATTTTTGTTCACACGAAAATGGTCTATTGAATTTATGGTATCTCCAAATAAAACAAAAAAGACAACTAAGGATGTCAGCTTATGCGTCCAACAGTTCTCGCCAATAATTTATTTTTAAAAAAGGGGAGAAGTGCATGTCAAAATCAGGTAGATATATGATCTTTCAAACTTTGTACGATTTACATGTTTCGGATGTTTCATCAGAAATATAGAATATTCCACACTAGCCCAAATATCCGTTAGGACGACGGACAGGGTTAGAAATAGAATTCGGTAGCATCGAGACGACAGTCCAGATCACATAACACATGACCATCCATACTTCACAATATACATTTGTGAACTAATCAAAATTATTACTTTTTTTATAGTCGGGAAAAGAATATAGTGTTTATACTGGAATATACGAAACATCTCGAATGCTGCTATCTCTAGCGTACTTCTATGTTTCTTTTCGCTACATTAACTGTTTATTAAACGGTGAGACCAAACCATCTCCCTTTTTTTTTTTCTCTTTGTTTTGAGATGCATTGAATATGACCCATGACCTTTGAAACAGGAAAGTCACACTTCATTTTCTTTGCTATTTGAGGGTTGTTTCGTCTCTGTTCTCAGTATGGACCTCATTCACCCAATCGTAAACAAATAACATTTAGCCACGTGATAATATTGATAAAACAATGAAAAAAAACGTATCACGCGACAGCCTTTAAGGATTAAATATTTTGTATAGAAGATATAGTGAATCACGAGGCTAAATCCTGTTTGTTTACGGTTGGTGAATGAGGTCCATTGAGTGAGTCCGGTCGGAATGTATATGTAAATGTCTATTTTGTTTTCTAAAGTTATTTGTTTTGTTTCGTGTAATGCACAAATTGTAAGACACATTTCCTTATGCATAATAAAGATTATTAGTATTATTAGCAGCGTACATACACTGACCACGCACTCAGAGACATGCACAGACAGATGACACACACAGAGAGAGAGCGAGCTAAAGAGAACGAGAGAGGGAGAGAGAGCGACGGATTGAAAGAGAAAAAAAAAGGAAGCGACAGAGAAAACGTGAGGGACTGCGAAGCGAAATAGAGAAGTAGAGAAACAGACAGATAGACAGACAAACAGACAGATAGACAGACAAACAGACAGATAGACAGACAAACAGACAGATAGACAGACAAACAGACAGATAGACAGACAAACAGACAGATAGACAGACAAACAGACAGATGAAGTTGAAACAATAATGCATGAAGTAAGAATTTACTAACGAACATAAACGAACACAAAATAAAACCTTACTAATTAGAAAACAACTTTCGTTCGTTTTCTGATTACTTTTAAAACTCTTCAGTTCAAAATGTGAATTAGATCTACGTTTAAGAATTGTTTTTTTAATTTAATGCGACAAGCTAAAAGAATTGTTTAATTAATGTGGCAAGTATGAAGCAGGCAACTAGATCTAGACCTCTATTAAAATAAATCTGAAATAAATGTTAACCCTAATGAGAAACACATTTCGGCCTGGTGAGTCTGGGGCTGATAAATTACAAACTTTGTTTTATGTCATTCTAACACTGACACCAGTTCATGTGATCAATCTATGGCTATTAATCTAATAAGCCAGTGATTCCCAAAGTTTTTTCCTTAACGGAACACCTCGCATATTCTGAGTATAGTGGAACACTTTGTTGTTTTTTTTTTTAGAGAGGTTAATTCACGTGGTGGCCTACTAGTTTTTTTGTTTTTTTTATTCCAGTAGTTCGTGGAACATACATTCACGCCTCGCGAGATACCAGGGTTCCGAGGGATACAGTTTGGGAAACACTGCAATAAGGAAATAAACACAATTAAAAGCTATATCTTTGTTTCCATTGCTTTCCTAGCATTGAGTGCGATTGAACTAGCGGATACATTTAATATAAATATCTAATTAGTATAACTAAATACGCAAGTTTACATACGTCTTTAACGCATGACTCTTCAATAAAAAGTACAACAAAAGTACCACGAGTACATTATAAGATAAGACAAGATGACCTACTTAACTCCCCATTTTTGGATGATGTCGTTGAGGGCGTGGTCGTTTCTAAGCTGCTATCCAAGATGGCGGTTTCTTGCTCTTTGTTCGAGAGGTCATCGCTGTGCAATGATTTCTCATAGTCTCCCCTGGACATTATCATGGACGCATTGCTGATACGGCTAAACAAAGAAATACAAATAATGGACAAATTACTGATGTAGATACTCTTACAAACACTTAAGCATTTTTCTATAAACATTTTTTTTTACCTAAGATAAAAGGACTTTTCTATAGATCGTTCTTGCCTATATGATATTATTCTACATAGAAAAGTGTATCCAGGTGTTATGGACTGTGTGTGTGCGTGTTTCCAAGGTGACGAAGAAAGAGCGTTAGTTTTTGTGTGTGTGGTATAAAATGATAAGACTTTGGGTTGAATTTTGTAGGTTTGTGGGGGTCCAAAGAGCTAGTACATATAAGCCGATGCATTAAATACTTGACATAGAACTTTAAATAAACTTGAACAGAATTATTCTTTAAAAAAAAATATTTATTGAAACTTTTACTTACAGATATAGGCCTACATAGATCAAATTTGAGATATATATTATAGATCTAGTAGTAAGAAAATAAAATGAAATTTAAACAAAATCTAACTAACTAGAAGAGCATGTCTTTTCTGCCAGGCGTCTCTTATCTGTCTCCCCTCATCCAGGCCATCTAGGGGTCTCATCATTCTACACCACAGAAAAAAAGACGCTCCGTTTCCTCGTCGTTTCCTTGAAACTATCATCCAAATACGCAAGTTTACACACACATACAATCCATAACACCAGGCAAGGTACATCTCAAAAAGACTAAGAGTGGAACACATCTAGATCTAGACTCACGGCGAGCTATAGTTCATTTGTCCCTTGTCTTTCTTTGTAAGTAATAGCAAAGAATCAAAAGTTCCAATGAGTTTGTTTTTTTACCAACCTGTGGGCACGCGCTCTTTGCATCTCTTCAGGTACGCTATGTTCATCTGCGGATTTGTTCATCAGCGGTTGCCGTTCCAGCCTGGACACCATCTTGCTGACCCAAGCTTTTGCGTTGGACTCTAGAGAACGGTTGAAATACATGATGGCAATATATGCGGCGTAGAGCAGTACCATCATTAGGGCCTCATACCTTTAGAAAGACACGAGAAGAATTGACCAAAATACTTGTGGCTATGAAACATACAGCCTACAATTTAATAGTAATACAGTGATGGACTGGAAACACCGTGCAGTGATTAGTATTCTTGTGTTCACTGCTTTATTAATTTTTTGACTCATTGACACACTTAGACTCATTGACATACTTCGATACATTGACACACTTCGATACATTGGCACACATGACACACTTTCACACACCGACACACTTTGATACATTGACACACTTCGATACATTAACACACATTGACACACTTCGACACACTTTGATACACTTTGACTTATTGACACAGACCCAAATTGACACACTTTGACAAATTGACACATTTCGATAAATTGCAGCACATTGTCACACTTTTGACATATTGCCACACTTTGACACATCGTAACATTTTGACATATTGACACACTTTGACAGATTGAAATACTTCGACACATTAAAATTTTTTTACACTCTTCGATACATTGACAGAGACACACATTGACAAACTTCGATACATTGACACACTGATACATTTTGAAACATTGACACACCTTGATACATTGACACACTTCGATACATTGACACACTTTGACACATTATCACACTTCACTACATTGACACACTTTACTTTTTAGCGGCCCCCGAAAGGGGAAAAGACACTATTAGTTTTGTGCGAAATGTCTGTCCGTCTGTCCGTCCGTCCCGTTTAGATCTCGTAAACTAGAAAAGATATTGAAAATCCGACATCACAATATTTTAGACCATTCAAAGTTCTGATGCAATGGCTACTTTTTTTTTCTGAAAGCGAAAAATCTAATTTTTAAAATCAGTTATGCAAGCATTTTTTTTAAAAGAGAAAAAGCTAATTAGTATGCATTATAAGTTAGACCTAATTTAAAACAAATAGTATTATTGTAAACGTCATTTTCCTGAAAATTTGTAATCTATATGACACATCCTATAAGGAATTGAATTAGAGATTGAGCTTTAAGTCAATTAGATCAATTATAAGACATCAGATAGGCCAGGGAGACGCGGTGGCTGAGCGGTAAAGCGTTTGGCTTCACTGGGGGTCCTGGGTTCGAATCCTGGTGAAGACTGGGATTTTCAACTTTGGAATCTAATGGGTACCTGACATTAGTTGGGGAAAAGTAAAGGCGGTTGGTCGTTGTGCTGGCTATATGACACCCTCGTTAACCGTAGGCCACAAAAATAGATGAACTTTACATCATCTGCCACAAGGTCTAAAAGGGGAACTAGTTAGGCCAGGTTCACATCTAAATTTACAATCACTTTCACCTATTCTTTGATCCGCGGGACCGTTGGGGCACTACACAAGATCTGTTAACCTTCTTTCTCCATTCTTATCTCTCATTTGTCTTTGAAATAATTTCATTTGGATTTTCTTTCTGAAAATATTAAAGCCTGCCTGGGTGGATCACTTCGGAGGCCGATTTTGAGTTTGTGTTTCCACACAAACTGTCTTTTGTAACCTTGTTTAATTTTGTGTCTGTTTCTATTCAACATATCTTATGTTTGTATTGAATCTAAAATCTACGCTCACTACATTTAAGACTTAAAGAAAAAAAACTGTTCGTGATTAATACCATTCTGAATGGAATATTGCTACATAAAATAGAAATTCGATACCGTCAAAGTTTATAGTCATATATAAAAATTTAAACCTAGTTAAATGCAGTCAGTTAAGTTTATATCTTGCTTATGTCGTCTTCTGTAAATACTTACCACTCAACAGATTGGTCCCTTATAACCAGAAACAAAGCCAGGACAGAGAGAAGATAGAACAGAGTATCCCGAACCAGAGGGTACCAAGTCAACTCAACAACCTGAGATAACAAGATTTAATTTTTGGACAATCTGATACTTTTCAAATTTTCTTCATCTTTATAAATGTTAAGTCTCTTGAATGAAAACAATCCACTAAGTGAAAGATAACGTCTCGTTAATTACGAGTGAAAAAAATGAAATTAAGAAATAAAATATTCATGTAAAATTAAATTTCCACTCCAAAATGTTCTCTAAGCTAGTTCAATGCTTGTGTATGGTGGTATAAATAACATTACAAAGCTGTTTTGTTTTTGGAAAAAATGTTTAGGGTCTATTTCAACAATGTTTTTTTTAGAGAAAGTTGATATTTATACAACTTTTGCTCTACTTACCATACCAGCAAACACTCCACAAACACCGATGATGAAAAGGATGTTGAAGACAGCAGAGCCTACAATGGTGCCCACACCGACATCACTCTCAGCGAAGAAGACGCCTTTGTTGGATGGAGGAGATAAGGTTACAGAGTGGTCTTCTTTCGTTTTTCCACGTAGCATATTTCAGGGGGGGAGGGGTTAGTGGGCGGTGTTGGCGGAACAATGAGTAACAAGGTTTTCCTTCTAAAGAGAATCATACAGACTTAATACTGACTCAATACTGACTCAATACTGACTCAATGCTGACTCAATACAGACTCAATGCAGACTCAATATGGACTCAATACAGAGTCAATCTATTCAGGTATTGAAGGGCGGGCTGGGTTAATGGATCAGGCAAAGTATTTCTGTCACGTTAAAAGACAACTCACCAATTGACGACAAAAACAAGAGTTGGTTAGTGACAATATTAACAAGCAAGCCAATCCAGTAAGCATCTAGTCTAACGTCATTTCTAGCATGTTCTAGTTCCAACTAAGAAAGTTAAAAATAGCTCTGTGTCATTAATTAACAAACGAGCTTAATTTTTCTTCCGACTACAGATTATTCAAAACGTTTCTAAACGTAAGTACGTAATCAAAAGGAATAATAAAAAAAAGGGGGACAAATCGAGAGTCAGTTGTACCGGCACCTTCGACATAGTCACAGAGGTCACGGTTGTACTCGCTGCCTTATATCAATGCTGTCACGGTGAGTTCATTCATTCAGTATGTTTATTATATGCCACTAGTCGACCGGCGGCGTAGCATACGCCGCTATTTTGCAGGGCTGGCCTTAGGCCGGAAATTATTAAAATCTTTTGAAAACTCATACAAATCTCCTGAAATATTAACACAAAAATTGTCATTTTGGGGTGTCATTCAGTATGGAAAACGCCAATCCTACGCGTGATAAAAAAAAACGGCATTATGCAATACCCGTAATTGTGGAATCTTGTAAAAGAAGCTTCTCGCGCCTCAAACTAATGAAGAATTACTTCAGGTCAACAATTCTAGTAGATAGATTGAAACATTTGGTAATTCTATTGAGCGTGATCTATGTAGGAAATAATAAACAGAATTTTAATGATATACTGTATGACTCCGCTACATGCAAGGCTCGCAAAGTAATTCTGTACGTAGTAAAGAATGAATAAAATGCAAAGACGAATTTATTTTCTAATACAAACTCTTAAATTTCACTTATTATCCGTATCCCTACCCAAACTTGGCCCCACGAAATCCGTTTCGTATATGGCCCCACAACGGTTGAGTCCGGCCCTGCTATTTAGTGACGAGTGAATACATAGTAGATAACTTGTTCTCCTCCTCCCCCCCCCCTCCTATTTTTGCCGCTAAAACTACGTTGGGTAGAAAAAAAAAGAGTGATCTTTCCATGACTTCTTGGTCACAACGGTTAAGCCCGGCCCTGCTATTTTGTGACAGATGAATACCGCTTTTTCTCCCCCACCCTCTTTTCTTCGTAGGGTAACTCTAGTCCATCTTGCTTGCAGAGATAAAAGAGTGATCTTTCCTTTACTTCTTGTCGAAACTCTTGAGCCATGAAGAGAATTATATACATAGATTATAACGTAAGTATTCTTTGCGCCTGCTCTACAAGTCAAGTATATGAAATGAAATTATGTGTTATTCTTTATTAGAAATTGTGTTTCTAATCTTCATACTTCACACTTCGGATCACGTTAGAGTGTTACTGTCACTAGATCGAGATCTAGAATCACTACTATGTCTAAACCAAGCAATTATAGTGTCCCACAAACACTTATATCGGAATCCCCCTTTACACTGTACTCAATCGAGCTTTAAATGGCTTTTTAGTAGAGTATAATCTTCGAGTCTGTTAAGCTTTGAAATCATTGAATCGAATCTGTATCTGATAAATCATTTGTCGTCCTAGTGTATCTATTTATAGTTCATACAAGCTACTTCAATATGACACTAATCAGTTGTATGGATGAAAGGGAATTTGGAATGACGAGTCTCAACGGATTTTGAAAAAGTCTTTTAGACGAATACAAACTATAAATACACAAGTACACATAAAAGTACACACCATAAATACACAGGTCCACATTATAAATGTACACACTATAAATATATCAAAGTAAAAAATATAAATAGACAAAAGTAAAGATAAAATTCTGAGGTCTTAGTTCGAATCCTGGCAAAGCCTGTGATTTTTTAATTTCGGAATATTGAGATGGTTGGTCACATGACATTGCTGTTGACCGTCAGATAGATCGCAAGTATAAAAAAGTTATCTTTTAACCATTATAACTTTAAATACACATTACAAAGAACATAAACCGACAACTTAGTATTTAATTTCTGTTATAACTAACTAGAGCTAGTGATTGGCACTTTACAGCAACCCCCAACAAAAAACTAATAATGATCCTAATTCCTAATGCAAACTGTGGTACTAGTCATAGTCGTAATTCTAAAATAAATCCCTGAATCCGACTAAGCCGAAGTACTAATTCTAATCTCTAATCAAATATTAAACACTGGGCTTTACTTTGCCCCACACATTTGTTCTACAGACAGCTGAGAATGTCAAGTATATTTTAAGAAAACGTAATTCTCATTGCGTCACATCGAGTTGTCTTCCTTCACGTTATGATGTTATGTTTTCTTTCTCTCTCGACCTACGAATGAAATGTCGAAGAGGCAACAAGCATGACAAGTAACGGATTAACTATGGAAAAATATGCCAGGCCGTACAGAGTGAATTGGTCTTTAGAGACACAGTGTTTTTGTTTTTATTGATTGTACTCAGGGAGAGATAACCACTGAGGAGTATTGAATGAGTGGCAAGACGAGGCGGTAGCTGAACATGACAAAATACTAACGAGATATGCTAATATGTTGTTTTTGTTGACGTCAATGTAAATAGTGTGTAACTTAACCCGTCAGAGTATATATTAAACTTTTAAAAGTCACAATTAATGTGAAAAATATCAGAAATTGTTTGTGTGTTCAATGTGTTGTGTACGTGTACTCAATGTATTGTGTCTGTGTTTTCGATGTGTTGTGTCTGTGTGTTCCATGTGTTGTGTCTCTGTGTTCAATGTGTTATGTCTGTGTGTCTAATGTGTTGTATCTGTTCTCTTTTGAGGAATGAAAGATACAAGATACTATCCCTCCTTTATACATTTTTAGAGAGTTATTTCTCTTGAAAACTAATATATGAGTTTTTTAAAATAGGAATATTTTTTTACCCCGCCCCATTCCTCCCCCTCCCCCCGATGGTCATGCAGGTGAGCCATAAATGTTGCCACTCCATTTCTGTTTTGTATTTTATTAAAGGCGAATGAAATTATCTGTCTAATCAGACACCCAAAGACAAGGTATAGACTTGCATTAAATAAAAGTCAAAACGTGATGTGTATAGCGAGATGACTAGTCAAATCTATAAAATCTAGACGTTTCCATCAGAGTATTCCTTCCTAGTGCCACTAATTAGAGAGACATTTATAACCCACCTTTGTATCACAATATAGTTTCATTATTTGTGAAGAATTTGAGAAGAGAGATGCACATCAACTTACCCACCACTGAAGTCATGAACTCAGGGGCAGAACTTCCTGCGGCCATGAATGTGGCACCTGCTACATCGGCCTGCAGTCCTAAATCTGCAACAGGAAAAGAAATGCTGGGTTTATTTGAACAGATCTTGGTGTCACATTATTGACTTCCAGTATTAGAGAAACAATTGACGTTAAGTTTAGAACCCAGTTTATAAAGATGTTTAGATTGAAGTTTGCTTGCAATGACATAAAAAACATCAGATTCAAAGAAGCCGAACTATTTATTTGATCTCTTGTAGACACCACTTGAGGCGGATTAAACGTATCTTGCTCCGAGCCAAACAATTTGATTTGTTGCACTCGACCATCACCTGGTGATCATCTGGTGATGGGGGGGGACTGATAAAATACAGTTTCCGTTCTTTTATTGAAGCAAAGATAGAAGGCGTGTTCCCCTGGAAGCCGAAGAACTATTCTGAATTCTTTTTTGTGTTGGTTTTGGTAACGATTGCGTATAACATCCATACATGTGTTTTTTAAGCAAGCTTATCAATCATTTCTTAGACCGCCACCAGCTTATATCGTTATGGACCGAAAGAAACTTTTTTTTAAAATTCTATCTACAAAATTCTTATTAATTTTGAATTTATTTAAACAATAATCTATTTTTAATGGGATCATGTGATTAAAAAAAATATTCTGTGACTACTGTAAGTAGGATGGATCTGGTTATGGATAAATGTAAGGGTAGGTGTTATTTTAATACTTTGCAGTTACTCGATCTAATGCTTCCCTTTGAAGTAATTGTGTCACATGACCAAAACTTGATGGGGCTCATCTCATAACGACTATTCCCAAATCGTTGATCATCTTAGACTTGTAGGACGATAAAAGATGGGGACGACTTTCCCGAAGCCCTCCGTGACATGATCAAACGTGACTAGTTTGGAATAAAGTGACTCTTAATGAATAATGCAATTGTACAATATTTTTTTAATTCACATTCCATACTTCCAGTTTTCTATGGATGAGACTATCATGAAAGTAAGTCTTACTCCTTACCGATCATTGTCGGTGCACCATCAGCAGCGATTGTCATAAGTCGATTATAAGTACAGTTTTTTAGAGAGCAGTATCGATTTCTTTAAAAAGAACAGCAATCGCCTTTCATCCAACCGGGACGTTTGAAACAGCGAGGTGTGATTAAGACAGAGCATCTTATTCACCCAAACCAACAATGCTTTACATTAAAGAAGTACTGAACAAAGGCAAAGGACTGCTACAACAGATACTACACCCTATAATATATCAAGGAACGTGAAGACCGACAAGAGGGCAGGATTATTAACGTTTGTGGGTCGTATCTGGAACGAGGAGGGGGGAGCATGTTTTGGGCAGCATTGTATGGTGCCGTAACGGTCCAACAGACTAAAGGATAGGTGACGGGGAAGGGCTTTATCATATAAATCTCCTGCATTAATATGTTCAGGCTACAAGCTTTATACCAACAGCATCCCTTCTTTTTACTAGCCTAAAACTAGCACCCTAGGTGATTACCTTCACAGATATGCTCCAAGGAAGGCACAAAATAGTCATCACAGACCACTGCCAGGGCTGCAAACATGTAGATGGCTATGAAGATATGAATCACCACGCCACCGTCTCGAGTCTCATCGAAGGACATGAAGTTTGGAGGAAAGTTGTGCACAGACCTCGGTGTGCAATTTCGTGTGCCATTGTTGTTAAGTAGACCTTTGAAGTAATAAAACATTAGAGATGAGAATTAAATGTACATCCAAAGTAAATTCACACACTTAAAATACAATAAAATTATATGTTTATGTGGAGGCGCGGTGGTTGAGCGGAAAGCGCTTGGCTTCCGCACCGGAGGTCCCGGGTTCAAATCCAGTTGGAGACAGGGTTTTTCAATTTCAGGTACTATGTCCAACCAGCTCTAATGGGTACCTGGCATTAGTTGGGGAAATTTATTGTTGATATGTATGTCAAGAACCTGAGCGGTTCCGAAACATTATGCACATACACTTTGTTCAATAGATTAGACAACTTTGTAACAAAAGCCAACTAGATTAAACAGCACATTAGATCTCTTCTTAACCAACAGACCTGGATTAGTAGTTGATTATGATATTATCCCTGGTCTATCAGACCATGAGATCATAAAAATACACAGCCAATTCAAAACCCAAAAGAAAAATCTTACTCTGGAATACACCAAGCTGCATTAAACTTTCAACAAACATTCTTATTGGAAAAAGACATTAACCAACCAGTCAATGACCTCTGGAATTTCATTAAAAACCATCTTTTAAAGCATTATAGAAAATCATATACCAACTAAATACCTCCCAAACAAAATAAACAAATGCTGGTTTAATAATAGACTAAAGAAGCTTTATAAACAGAAGGAAAACCTATATAGAAAATTTAAAGAAACTAAGGCAGAAAGAGTTTACAAAAAAGTATATAAAAATTAAACACTTAACCCAAAAAGTAAGCAGACAGCTGCAGAGTATATACATAAACAATGTAATATCTAAAGATAACAACAAAACGCTATGGTCATACATTAAGTCTAAGAAAATGGAAACAACAGGCATAACGCCATTAAAAGATGAACATAACATAATACATAATGATGATGAAACTAAAGCAAACATCTAAACAATTATACTTTGCATCAGCATTCTCAGCCCCAGGAGACAAAGACATATTACTGAATTTGAACCAAGTAGACAACATAGAAGATATAGTAGTAAAAGAAAATGGAATTCAAAAACTATTAGCCAACACCAAACCAAATAAAGCGTCTGGAATGATGGTATTCCAGCTAGATTACTCAAAGAACTAAGCAATGAGCTAGCCCCAGTGTTCAAAATACTCTTTCGGGCTTCACTTAACCAGGGCAGAGTACCAAAGGACTGGAAAGAAGCTAATGTCACCTCTTTATTTAAAAAAGGAGAAAAATCTGACCCAGGAAACTACAGACCAGTATCACTTACCAGCATCACATGTAAAATCCTAGAACACATAATATGTAGCAACATCATACACCACTTAGACAAACAAAATGTCCTCACACCACTAATTGGACTAATTGATGATTTTTCTAAAGGTTTAGATAATAGTGAACAAATAGATGCTATCTTACTAGATTTTTCTAAGGCTTTTGACAAAGTTCACCACCATAGTTTGCTTAAAAAATTAAAATATTTTGGCATTTATGGTCCACTGCATCAGTGGATTATAGATTTTCTGATAGGGAGAGAACAAACTGTAATAATAAATGGCTCTAAATCAACACCGATAGCAGTAAACTCAGATGTACCTCAAGGAACAGTCTTGGGTCCACTACTATTTTTAATTAACATAAATGATTTACCAAATAGCATTACTTCAGGAACAAAAGTTAGATTATTTGCAGATGATTGCATAATATATAGAACAATAAAAACAACACAAAGAGAATTAGATGAATTACAGAAATGGGAATCAAATTGGAGCATGTCTTTCCACCCAGAAAGATGTCAGTTGTTAAGAGTAACAAAAAAACTAAAAACAAATTAATTCCACTTATCTTATTCATGGCAAACCAGTAACACAGGCTAAAATCGCAAAATACCTAGGTGTTATAATAAATGAAAAACTGTCATGGAATCCACATATTGATGAAACTATAAAAAAATCAAACAAAGCATTAGGATTTATTAAAAGAAATTTCTATAAATCAAATTAGATCATAAAACTAAAATGTTATATAACTTTGGTTAGGCCAATAATAGAATATGCATTCTCCTTTTGGGACCCCTCAACTCAAGAAAACATTAAGAAACAGGAACAGACACAAAATAGAGCAGTGAGATTCATAACAAACGAATATTCACATTTGACTAGAGTAACACCTTTAGTTAAATCACTAAATTTAGAAAGCCTCCAGGACAGAAGACTCAAAAGTAAAGTAGCAATTATACATAAAACTCTGAACCATAATCTTTAAATACAAAAACAAAATTTAATAAAATACTCTGAAAGACACAAAGATAAAAGCACATAGCTAGTCCCATATGCTAGGACAAATTTGTACAAATACTCCTTCTTCCCTAGTGCTATTAGAGCATGGAATGGGTTGCCTGAGCTAGCCAGGAAAACCAGTGACTTGGCAGAATTTAAGTCATTGGTTAATATGCATGACGCGTAGGACGTAATCCTCTTCTTTTTTAAAGTAACGTCTGTATTATATGAGATATAATATTTATAATATTTATAATAATAGTTATAATATTTTGTAACTTATTGAAGATTTTCACACATTAAGGCGAAACCATAAGTAGCAAGTGTTGAAGTGTATTCTGTGCACAACATTCAGAAGTGTCGATAAGAGAAGGGGTTAAATAATTCATGTCATAAAAGCAGTATGAAAAACTAAAACTGTAAATTAAAATACCCACACGCTTTCTTCAGCAATTTAATTTTAAAAGTTAACAAATAGCATCTTTAATAGAAACGAATCTAGATCTAAGAAACACGATGACGTATTGTACATTTTCATTAAGGGCGGATAACTCTAAATAGCTAGCTATTTGTGTATCAAAATAAAAAGGGTTGATAAGGTAACGGATGCTTCGTCAGATTTGGCGAGTCAAAGCTTGAAGAGCTGGACAATTCACATACCTTGGCAGCATCATAGCAAATGATGGGGATGCCTACCATGATGTAGCGTGCCGAATAGGAAAGGCGGGGAGCATTTTCCAAAGACTGCAGCCTATTTGGACAAGCCAAGCCATTAGACTCGAGACAAAAGTACACCTTCTCAACACAATCGTCATTCCAACTGCAACATAGACATGTGAGACATGGAACTCATCTGTCAAAATTGAGAAAAGACTAAATGTGGCTACAAAATGGCTGAAACGGACTTTGGGAGTCAGTTACACAGATCGAGTATCAAACAAGGAAATCCTACGCCGAACTGGGAGTCGAACACTTAGTGATGGTGTGACAGAGCGTCGCATAAGGTTTGCGGGACATGTTCTCCGAAAAATGAATTACGCATACCAAGAGTTGCGATGACATGGAGGCCAATACGAGGAAAGCGCAAACAGGGACGTCGTCGTATAACTTGGCGCCACACCTTTATGGCGGACCTCAGAACAGTAGACACCAGGCTGGAGGAGGCTTCTGACATTGCCAGTGACAGATCTTTGTGGAGACAGCTTGCCGCCCAATGCGCCGAACGGCGCGGGAGGACTTAAGTCTAAGTAAGTAAGTAAGCTAGGTCATTTAGAAGGTCTGGGACACATTTTGTGCACTTGTTGCAGTCTGCAATCCAATTTCTGCTATGCTCTTTCACTTTGAGCAGAAAGTCATTTGTATTCTTTAGTTGGCCACAATGATCTTTTAATATGGCGTCCTTGACATTGTTTAGTTTTGTCTATTGATTTCGATATCTTTCACAACCTTCCTTTTTTTTTTTCATTTTCTTACTTATTTCTTTAGCTTCAAATGGTTTTGCATCACATTTTTTTATATACCTTTCTCTTCTTTTTCTGTCTTACTGCATCTTAAATTTTACAATAAGAAAAGGAATCATAACAAAGTCTATACAAAGAGCAGATAACTGTTATTACTTTTTCGTGCTAAAGTAATATATTTTTTTTTACACTTTTTAGCATTTTTTAAAAACCGAGGCGTCGAGTTTTACATTCAAGTAATCTTTGTCTTGACTACACACTATCTACGTATGTCTGACTAAACTGATGTCTCTGATACATAAGCAATACGAATCTCAGGTTTCAAATTGTACATACGGGTAAAGTTATTATCTAATTGGTAAGATCTACAAGAAACCTAAACAATTTTTTTTTTAAATTAGATAAAAAGTCAATTATTTTTCCTCATAACTTTTATTTTAAGCTTTAAAACTTTATAGGATATAGTTGCAGTAGTAAAAAGAAGAATGAAAGTACAACAGCGTCTGGTGATTACAGATGTCCAACCTGTGACCGCAGCTGTGCTTCGAAGATTGACCTATTTAGTCACCCAAGAAGTTGCAAAGGGAAGTACAACCTACAAAGTTGGAAAATGCCACAGATACGAAGGGGAAAATGATCGAACATAAATTTATAGTGAAATTCAGGGAATCATTGATATATTGGGAATCATGTAAACATTGGGAGTCATGTATAACGGTGCCATCTTATGTAAGTTTTTTGGATCATATGTAAGTTTTTAGATCATATGTAAGTTTTTAGATCATATGTAAGTTTTTGAATCATATGTAAGTTTTTGGATCATATTTAAGTTTTTGGATCATATTTAAGTTTTTGGTTCATATGTAAGCTTTGGATCATATGTAAGTTTTGGATCATATGTAAGTTTTTGGATCATATTTAAGTTTTTGGATCATATTTAAGTTTTTGAATCATATGTAAGTTTTGGATCATATGTAAGTTTTTGGATCATATTTAAGTTTTTGGATCATATTTAAGTTTTTGGTTCATATGTAAGCTTTGGATCATATGTAAGTTTTGGATCATATGTAAGTTTTTGGATCATATTTAAGTTTTTGGATCATATTTAAGTTTTTGGTTCATATGTAAGTTTTGGATCATATGTAAGTTTTTGGATCATATTTAAGTTTTTGGATCATATTTAAGTTTTTGGTTCATATGTAAGTTTTGGATCATATGTAAGTTTTGGATCATATGTAAGTTTTGGATCATATGTAAGTTTTGGATCGTATGTAAGTTTTTGGATCATATTTAAGTTTTTGGTTCATATGTAAGCTTTGGATCATATGTAAGTTTTGGATCATATGTAAGTTTTTGGATCATATTTAAGTTTTTGGATCATATTTAAGTTTTTGAATCATATGTAAGTTTTGGATCATATGTAAGTTTTTGGATCATATTTAAGTTTTTGGATCATATTTAAGTTTTTGGTTCATATGTAAGCTTTGGATCATATGTAAGTTTTGGATCATATGTAAGTTTTTGGATCATATTTAAGTTTTTGGATCATATTTAAGTTTTTGGTTCATATGTAAGTTTTGGATCATATGTAAGTTTTTGGATCATATTTAAGTTTTTGGATCATATTTAAGTTTTTGGTTCATATGTAAGTTTTGGATCATATGTAAGTTTTGGATCATATGTAAGTTTTGGATCATATGTAAGTTTTGGATCGTATGTAAGTTTTTGGATCATATTTAAGTTTTTGGTTCATATGTAAGTTTTGGATCATATGTAAGTTTTGGATCATATGTAAGTTTTGGATCATATGTAAGTTTTGGATCATATGTAAGTTTTGGATCATATGTAAGTTTTGGATCATATGTAAATTTTGGATCATATGTAAGTTTTGGATCATATGTAAGTTTTGGATCATATGTAAGTTTTGGATCATATGTAAGTTTTGGATCATATGTAAGTTTTGGATCGTATGTAAGTTTTTGGATCATATTTAAGTTTTTGGTTCATATGTAAGTTTTGGATCATATGTAAGTTTTGGATCATATGTAAGTTTTGGATCATATGTAAGTTTTGGATCATGTGTAAGTTTTGGATCATATGTATCTTGGGAATCATGAATAAGAGGATACTATTGTTTCTAAAAAGTTCTATACTCTTGTAATCAGCTTTCCACTTTCTTATTCTCAAACACTGTCTTTCAACTTCATCAAGGAAGTAGAGAGAAAAAAAAAAGAAATCCAGACAACCAGAAAACCTACGTGGCCCATCGGTCAATCCAATTAGACTCATGATTTCAGGGGGAAAAAAAGAACAGAATACAGCCAGATGAAACACAGACCTGCCCGTACTGTCTGACCTTCAAACAAGAGAGCTGCCGGATGTAGTCTGCCACACGACTAGGTCACATCTAGGGCACAGGACATTTATACGTCTGACCTCTAATGGACATTGGTATTAATTGGTATTTCTACGCAGATGGTGTTTATTTCTCTTTTTTTTTCTAAATAATGCATTTTAAGTAAAGATTTTCATATTTAGTTTACGATTTCTTAAATATAGAGGCTTGAGATAGAGATTTCTGCCGAGAGTTATAACAAAAATTATTTGTTGATGTTATGCATAACAAGATACCCAGTTTGTGGAGTGGTAGCCATTTTCAGTTGTTTCCTTTTTCAAATATATATTGTCTTTATAGAATTCATCCTATTAGATTGTAAACTTTTCATGGACACTGGATGGGTAGATAAAAAAAAGGCTCTAAAGATTTTACACAGAAATGAGACAGTTTGCGAAATAACTACCTGATTGGCCACTCAGTGAAAACTCTAGAACGGCCATTAGAATTTGTACGACTAGAATCATCTTCAAATGAAATTTGGTTTACGTCTTATCATTTTGCACACGGCTTCATCGGGTATTCCCGTACTCGACTCCAATGTTTCTTTGTATTCAGTATAGAGTTGAATTCATAAATAAACGCGCATGGACATTTAGTTCACCGTAGAATGTTCAGTCCACAAGCCTTTGTAAACAGTTATTAGCTGGACTGTGAATAGAAGAATTTGATTGTGTCAATCTTACTTGTATGTCTCCTTGCAATATAGAAACATTTCAAGGAAGGACTAGAAAGAGAAATTGAATTTAATTCTTATACAGTTTAAGCTCGACAACCACCAGTAAAAGTACTAAAAGCACATTTAGTTTTAATCTGATTACATAAAGATTAATTTCTTAAAACTTTGTCATTCACGTAATTATATTATCAAACAATTAATTTTTCTTTTGTCTTTTTGTGTGACAGGATTTTTTTTTCTAGAACAAAGGGTAAACATATGGATCACTCTGGCAAATAAGAAAACATCACGTGAAAGTTGTTTCCTTATGAAAGTGCTGTCATTTCGATTTCAACTTGTACCGGATTATAAATATTGGACGATACGGGCGAGTAAACATTCAGGTCAATGACACGACACGGAGTAGGCTACAATGGTCAATACACATTTTATGAAGTTAAAAAAAAATATTTGAAAAAACTTGCTTTAGGCATGAATGTTGGCAAGTGTGTGTGTGTGTGATTATGTGTGTATGTGTGTGTGATTATGTGTGTTTGTGTGTGTGTGTGTTTGCCCTGTTCAAATAAAAATGTGCAAGACAAAAGTGTGTGGGTCATTTACCCCAACTTCCGTTTGGGACATGTCGGTCCCTTACAGTTTTAAGAATACCCTATTTTCACCTTCTCTAAAAGAGCCCCCCCCCCCCCCCCCCCCCCTCAGTTCAATCCTAAAACTTGACTAATTAACTCATAACACCCTAAATCTATTTCATGAGATCCTTTACATATTAATTATACCAATATACCATCGTAATGTTTTAAAAGATATTTCCTTTTCCTTCCATGTAATGACTTGCAATGTTCAATTGGACTTGTACATTAAGTGACTAGAGACCAGGCAACACGCTTTCTCGTCACGTTTTTTGTTTCCCTGGTCCTTATCGTGTTTTTGTTATTCAAAAGTCTCTTTAATAACATTCACAATTTGTTGCGAGGATGATTCGTTGACCTCAGATGTAATGACCAGTGAACTGAATGCTGGAACATGATAGACGAGATCTCAGTGCATTCTTGTGGTTCAAAGGCATTTGAGACCCAAAGAAAATCCTTTGTTGAAGACAGTCGCAGAAAATGAAAAGGAAACTTAAATAGATCCCAGAGAGACAACAGATTTGTCTGCATCAGTTGCGAAAAAAAATATGCAGGTCGCAAATGGGTTTGCAGATCTTATGAAACAACCATCCATAATCGTCGAAATCGAAGGCATTGCCATTATTTATTATTAGTGCAACAAGAGATATTACGCCCGCCCAGATTTTAATTTATTGATGGCGATTGTTTTTGGTGCATTGCACTTATAAGATGCATTTACGCCAGTAATTTTCATTAGTCATTGTGGTGCCTTTACACCGGTAATTTTCATTAGTCAGTGAGGTGTATTTACACCAGCAGTTTTCATTAGTCTGTTTGTCTTTGCTATCGGTGTCTTGTATCTCTTTTGTGATGGTAAAATCACAAACTCCTGACCCAAAGGGTGATTCTTTAGTTCGAGGATCTTGTTAGCTTTTTTTAGTTGTTTGTCTCAAACAACTGCCCAAATGGGGTTTGTTTTTTGCCATTGATTTTACCAGCAGCATTTAGGATTCTATAAAGTTTATTTTTATTTTTAATGCTCAGATTGCCATACCAGGCAGTGATATTGAAACTTAGAATAGTGATGTCCAGCAATAGACCAGTTATGTCCAGCAATAGACCAGAGATGTCCAGCAATAGACCAGTGATGTCCAGCAATAGACCAGAGATGTCCGGCAATAGACCAGTGATGTCCAGCAATAGACCAGAGATGTCCAGCAATAGACCAGAGATGTCCGGCAATAGACCAGTGATGTCCAGCAATAGACCAGTGATGTCCAGCAATAGACCAATGATGTCCAGCAATAGACCAGTGGTGTTCAGTACATCAAAAATTTAATTTCTACTTGTAGTTTATATTAAACGAAAGTTTACAACATTGTTTCTGTTTTATAAACATGTGTGTGTGTGTATGATTTATACACACTATAAAAACACCTGATCAGAACGTGTGTGTGTGTGTGTGTATGTTTTATATACGTTATAACATACACGTGATCAAAACTTATGTGTTTGTGTGTGTGTGTGGTTGTGTGAGTGTGAAGAAAAAGAACATTGTTTAAATGTGATTTAACAAAAAAAAAATCTCAGTAGCTTGGCACGGGCAGTAATTGACTGGATGCGGAGTGATACATCAGCTAGTCTATTAGTCCCTGAAATAAATGAGGACTGTGGGCGAAACTAAAAGGTTTTCGGGGTGAAAATAACCTTTAAAGATCCCCAGAGAACTTTTTATTCGGGGTTTTATTTTGAGTGCATTGCACTGTACAGAGTCAGTAGAATGTTCAACGCATATAGTCCCTCTCTGATTTCTCTAGGATCATCCCAGCCAAAGGGTAACACGTGAGACTTTAAAAAAACGCAGGAAATACCGATACGTTCATATAATATATAATATACATCGTCTACGGGTTGCATGTGAGACATGTTCTATACATCGTCTAGGGATTGCATTTGAGACATGTTCTATACATCGTCTGCGTGTTGTATGTGAGACATGTTCTATACATCGTCTACGTGTTGCATGTGAGACATGTTCTATACATCGTGTACGGGTTGTATGTGAGACATGTTCTATACATCGTCTGGGGATTGCATGTGAGACATGTTCTATACATCGTCTACGTGTTGTATGTAAGACATGTTCTATACATCGTCTGGAAATTGCATGTGAGACATGTTCTATACAACGTCTACGTGTTGTATGTAAGACATGTTCTATACATCGTATTTTTTGGGAGGTGTTGGGGGGGGGGGATTTGATCTACGCACATAGGCGTACTACTTTAAAACAGAGGGCAAAAATAAAAGACAGTATACAACAACATACAACAACATACAATAACATGCAACAACAAGAATAATCAAAATTACAGCAACATTAACATGCAATGAAACGAAAAAAATCAACAAAATTAACATACAACTACATACAACAACAAATCAATAAAAAAACAACACTACAACAGCATAAAGCAACAAAAAATACAATAACAACATGCAGTAAAATAGTAAAACATTGAACAACAAATCAACAACAAAGAAAACAAACAACTTTTACAACAACAAACTATCAATCAGTGAAAAGCAACAGCCGCAACAACACGCAACAAAAAAAAAAATCCACATTAACAAAAACATCGAAATGTTTCAGAACCTTCTAAGAGTACAGGTCAATTAATCACTCTCTAGCATGTAGCACAAGATACCATGTTGTTAGGTAGATGGGGGGTCACCAAAGTAAAAGCAAGGCTCAATGAACTAACTTCTAGAACACTGATCTATATATATAAATACATTGACACAAATTCAGCAAACATAGCTACCAAGACTTAGTGTTTGAATTGCTAAGAAAACAAACAACAACAAAAAAATACATAGAGACTGAAATTCATATTAGATCAATATCTATCTATCTATCTATCTATCTATCTATCTATCTATCTGTCTATCTGTCTGTCTGTCTGTCTGTCTGTCTGTCTGGTCTGTCTGTCTGTCTGGTCTGTCTGTCTGGTCTGTCTGTCTGTCTGTCTGTCTGTCTGTCTGTCTATCTATCTATCTATCTATCTATCTATCTATCTTTCAATCTATTTATCTATCTATCTATTTATCTATCTATCTATCTTCTCCTATTCCCAGAAGCAATAGTATAAACAATAATTATTATTTCTGCGTCAGCTAGACTGAGTGTAGTGGCCAGTAGAGTGCACGTAGCTGTGTTTGTGCTCTCTACATATTAGAAAGATGTAACAAGGGAAAAAAAAAGAGATACAAAGAAAGGGCGGTTGGAAAGAAAGAAATACAAAGAAAGGGCGGTTGGAAAGAAAGAAATACAAAGAAAGGGCGGTTGGAAAGAAAGAGATACAAAGAAAGGGCGGTTGGAAAGAAAGAAATACAAAGAAAGGGCGGTTGGAAAGAAAGAAATACAAAGAAAGGGCGGTTGGAAAGAAAGAGATACAAAGAAAGGGCGGTTGGAAAGAAAGAAATACAAAGAAAGGGCGGTTGGAAAGAAAGAAATACAAAGAAAAGGCGGTTGGAAAGAAAGAGATACAAAGAAAGGGCGGTTGGAAAGAAAGAAATACAAAGTAAGGGCGGTTGGAAAGAAAGAGATACAAAAAAAGGGCGGCTGGAAAGAAAGACATACAAAGAAAGGGCGGTTGGAAAGAAAGAAATACAAAGAACGGGCGGTTGGAAAGAAAGAGATACAAAGAAAGGGTGGTTGAAAAGAAAGAATAAGAATGAAAAGAACACAAAGGGAGAACGAACGAAACAAATATGATGTCATTGAAAACAACGTGACCTGGCCTATTAGAAAACTTCCATTAGTGGCTGTATTTTGGGAGGCAACATAATCGAAGGGAGGTAATTTCACCACACGTTAACCGATCGCCTTGACACGCAACTGGGTCATTGAAAGCGGGGAAATAAATATGGAGGAACAGGTTGGATTTTATAAGTAGGCCTACAACAGGCCTACATTTGTACTCATTTTTTGAACACAAGCATTTTTATGTATATCTTCCAGACATCATTAAATTGAATGGAATGTTAGTATTTACCGACCTGTGACGTGGCAACGAGCTATCAATCTAAACTTCCCACAGGTTGTGACGTTGCAAGCCAGTGTTCAGACCCTATATAACGGATAGTCTCTGTCAAACAGTGTATTATCCTAACAGTAGTTGTTCTTGTACAGCGGATCTCAACCTTTTAAGCTCGGCGACCCCTTTTTACAATCCACCACTCTGCCGCGACCCCCCCCCCCCCAAACACACACACATACAGAAATAGAAGAATAGACAACAACAATCCATATTTTCGATGGTCTTATGCGACCCCTGGCAAATCATCAATCGACCCCCAAGAGGGTCGCGATCCACAGGTTGAGAACCCCTATTCTAGTACGATGCCAAGCAAGCGAGTGACGAGTGCGTACCGGAGCAATGAAGTGTTGGGATACTTATTTACTTCTGTTCGATCTATTGGTTCTCACCAAACAAGCAGCGAGGGGGGGGGGGAGTGGAGAGATATTTCTGCTCGTTGTTCAATGTGTACTTGCTAGATCGTATTGAACACTGACTTGACTACACAAACACACTCAATTAATTTTTGAAAAAAAAAACATAATACAACAACAACAATGATATACAGTAATGATCCTATCGTAATATTAATGATACAGCAGTTTGGTTCAAAACAAAACAGCGGTGGTCATTACCGTGGACTGTTTGTGTTTTTTTTTGTGTGTAAATATTCC
Organism: Biomphalaria pfeifferi; assembly: GCA_030265305.1. Taxonomy (NCBI): domain Eukaryota; kingdom Metazoa; phylum Mollusca; class Gastropoda; family Planorbidae; genus Biomphalaria; species Biomphalaria pfeifferi. The sequence goes on from JASAOG010000076.1 coordinate 1,858,595, forward strand.
CATCTAATCTCTTGACGTGCTTTAATCATCTTTTTATTCGAGGTTCAAATTGAAAATGTCGTTCGTCTTATTTGATAGATGTCGTTTATATGTTGTTATTTTATTTAAACAGCCACACTTTTTATAATGCAAATATTTTGGCTTATGATCATGTTCCACAAAAACGTTAAAAGATCCGTTCAACTTTTCCGGGTAGATTTTACATTCAGAGTCCACTTGCTTTTGGCCCTCCCGTTTCATAAATGTACAAATGTTAAAGGTCATAGTATCAATCCGAGAAAAAAGTGAGGACCCCAACGTAGGTAATATACATTTTAAACCTTTTTTTGGAAGGAGCGATTTTCTACATTTTGAGCTGACATTTCAGCGGTCCGAAGAAACCACGCGGTGACCGCCGGATGTGGCCCGCGGGCCGTATCTTGGGCATCACAGAAATAATATTAGTTTTAGTAAAGTAAAGTAAAGGAAAGGCGGTTGGTCTTTGTGCTGGCCAGATGAAACTTTCATTAACCGTGGGCCACTGAAACAGATGACCGTTACATCATTTGCCCCATAGATCGCATGGTCTGAATAGGGAATGTTACTTTCTTTTTTGGAGCATTTTTGTATGCAAGTAAATATTAACCATTTTAAAAAAATAAAAATTAATATTTTAATCATAAGTACATAATATTTATTTTTAACTCCACTACTATAGAAGTATGTCATGGTATTTTTGACCAGAATAAATCCAATAAATTATGATTGTGAATCAATACAATGAATCAAACAACCTCATGAATTGGTAGACAGCACTGCATTTTTTCACGTGACCTAATCCAACCCCAACTACTCTCAGGAGACAGTACTTTAGCATTGATTTCTTCTCAAGGAGTTCAACTGATAACAGATGCTTAAGCTTGGAGTTAGTGGAGCACAGAGATAATCGTTAGCTGATAGAATACACTCTGGTCTAGATAGATCTGCTTATTGATCCGAGAAAGATTACACAGTTGATGCTATAGTGTGAGGACGAGGCACACACACACACACATACACAAACACTCAATTGACGCCATAGAACGGTAGTATGAAGTTGCTAATTTCACACACACACACATACATAAAGCAAATACACACTGGGAATAAAAGGAAAAGCTTTAAAAAACAATTCTGTAGGAAGATCGAGACATCGAGTAGCTCAAAGAAAATTGAGTACTCGAGGACTGCATTGGATTCTGTTCAGAGATGTCATCATTTGAAAAAATAGAAAAAAAGTAAAATAAAAAGCAGCAGTCACAGTGTAAAGAAAAAATTAAAAAGGTAATTAATAGAACAAAGAAGAAAGCAATATTTTCAGAGCTCATAGGTTGAGTGAATGGTCAATCAATCAAATGGTCAATCTATCAAATGGTCGATCAATAAAAATATCAATCTAGATAACTAAATCGCAAAAGAATTTCAACATAACTGAAATATAGCATCATTTTCTAAACCTTTCATCTAGTTCTTAGATATGTTCTGATACCGTTCAAAATATTCTGATACAGTTCCATATGTTATGATGCAGTTTTACTATATGCTCTGATACAGTTCACTATGTTTCGATACGGTGCAATGTGCTTGATATGGTTAGAAATGCTGTGATGCGATCAGATGTAGTGTGTTAGCACTCGAAATAACGGCACGAACTGGGGACTATCGTGATAGCAGTACGAAGCGCATACCACTCGACCAGGCAGCCACCGTTAGAAATACTATGATACGGCTAGGTCTGTTGTGACATGCATATCTTAAAAAGAAAATGAATGCGGTCATGTTATAATTTTATGAGAGTTGAGGCCTCATGAAATTTTGAAATCTATCGGGATTGAAACACTAGGCATAGCCGGAATGGGAAAAATAGTGTAGCTTTGCGTAGCTCCGTAGTCGATACTTTAAATAGTGGAATAGAAAGAGAAAGAGAGAGAGAGAGAGAGAGAGAGTCAGGCAACGGTTAGTTGAGTAAAAAAAAAAAGGACAAAAAGCGAGCTAGATCATGAATAAAGCATTCTTCATTATCAGTCTGGAGATAATTCAATGACTGTCTAGCTAGACACGTGACATTCAACGCGCATCTTTGATTGGCCAATGTCTGGCACTATAGAGGTGCTATCTTCATTTCAACAAGGAAAAGCTCTATAGATCATCTTCAGATTTAGATGTATTCTTTAAAACAACACTTTTAACTTCTACAGAAAATCGATCCTCAATAAAACAAAGACTCAGACTAGTTGAAATACAAGATAAAATACATACTCGATTGAATATTTCAATTAAATACTAGCTTACTAGCTTGAGTACATAAACAAATAATAAGAAACTTTATTATTAGATATTTTTAACTCTTTCTCTCCTTAATAACGATAACATCGTTGATTTGACCCAATGAAATTAATATATGGTTTTATAAACTTTGTATTTGTGTTATACAATAAGAGCAATAATTCTAGACCAAAAGTTTTCTGATTACAAACAGACATGTTATTGAAGTTTTATGATAACAGGGTAGAATTTACACATCTGAAAAATTTATAATTCGTCAGAACCTGGAAAATAATTACGGAGATAAAGAATGAAAATTGTTATTATCGTATCCAGGTTCTTCATGACTTCCTGAAGGCTCCCGAGTCCACTCCACTTCAAATAGGTGTCTGACATACTTAGGGAAATCAAAGTCAGTTGCTCTTTGCGCTGGCCAAACGACAATCTTGTTTGACGTCGGCCTAAGAAATTGATGAGCTTTACATCATCTGCCCCTGTAGCTACTTACTTCAAGTTAGGTATTGTAACGATTGTCACTATCCAGGCTCTCTGCAAACTGCACCATACACCACCAATTTAAAGAACTTGACAACTCTGGGCCAGGGCCGCTCCTACAGGTTGCGGGGCCCAATGCGAAACGGATTGCGCGGGGCCTAATTTGGGTTGTGATAAGTATAAATAAGTGAAAATTAAGATTTTGTATTAAAAATAAATTCGTCTTTGCATTTTATTTATACTTTATTAAGTACACAATCACTGTTAAATTAACTTTACGTGCCATTTACAGTAGATACTAGTTTTCCAATAAAAGGCCGATAAACATTCAGATCTGCCTTGTAGATTTACTATCGACTAGCAAAATATCGCTTTGTTTTTTTTTGTTTTTTTCTAAGAGTTGGAGATAGATTTAGATCAATATTTGTATGCCAGTGACTACTAAAGTTAAATAAACTATTTAAACCTCTTGGGACGGAATCATCTTCTTTTTTTTAAGTAACGTCTGTAGGTAAGTTAAGATATAGGGTCCCTGCTGGCCTTCTAGAACGTCTGTAGGTAAGATAAGAGATAGGATCCCTGCTGGCCTTCTAGAACCGGACGAAAAATGGCTCGACCATTCTAGTTATCACATGACTACATGATCTCTACTCACAACACAGATCCTTCCCGAACTGTCTCGTCACGGTTGACCACTCGTCTAGCCTGGGGCGATTGGCTTCGGCTGACTACACATACCACTACCCCCATCTGTGCCACCAGTGCCACCACCAGGTTTATAACAATATTGATATAACATTTTAATTCATCGCTGTAACCCTCAAACATTAAAAGCGTGTTTGGAGTATAATAAAACTTGTCTTCGAGTCCGAGGAATAATGAGGCGTGCAGTATTTCCCGTGGATACCCAGAGTGTAAGATTTACTTTATTTCAAAACTAGTATCTACAACAGAGGAGTTATCTTTATGTTATCTTATACATTACATTTCCTTCTAATGAAAAGATAATTACGTATACGTATATATTTTAAACTATTATCTACAACAGTCTTTCCCAAACCTTTGACCTATGTGTACCCCTTTTATAATTTTTGTAATGCTGAGTACCCCTCGCACCCCCCCCCCCTCACACCACACTTTAAATTTATTAACAGAACATAATAATTGGGTATTTATAAAATCAGCATAGTTAATGAGGTGCAACGCGTACCCCCCCCCCCCCCCCAAAGTCTTCTCGTACCCCTGGGGGTATACGAACCCCACTTTGGGAAACACTGATCTACAACATACGACCTACCTTCTTGGATTTCTTCTCTGCTATAATCTCCAATGTCTCGTTTTACACGATGGTGCAGACTTCCAGAATTGGGATCTGAAAACTGTCCTTGGTCACCACTGTTGACGGCCCTGAACACAGTGATTAACATCATCCCCACTATGTAGACGAGGAAGACGCCTCCGAGCCTGACCAGCTTCCGCTTGCCCTTGTTTCTCCATGGGTGTCTACACTGTGGGTACGTCCCAAAATCACAGTAGCTCTTGGGGGTCATGCTTTTGATATGATACAGCAATGATTCAATCTTTCACGCTTTGGACGGATATCAGAAACAGAATCACTTTACGCGTGTCACAAGTAAACCATTTATTGCGAAATGTTTTGTTTACATTGAGAAACCTTGGCAGAGAATCAGGTCTGAATCTTGGTAGGGGACAGAATTAATGTACTTAGTTCTTGAACAGTGTAATCATACTCATGTTAAGTGTACCTGGGAAAAAATATTATGCATATACATTACACATATCGTACTGTTGTTTTAGGTTAATACATTAACAATATAGACCAGTGATGCCCAAACTAATTCAACCTGCGGGCCATTTTAATTTCAGACACTCGTGTCGCGGGTCACATGATCAAAAAAAAAAGGTAAAAAAATAAAAAATGAAATTGACTTGAAACTATTTTTATTGAAACCCGTGGATCTAGTATTACATTGATAACATTGATATTTGAGGTTTACCTTTAATCTATTTTTTATTCGATAAATGGCTTCGTTTCTGTTTAAATTGTGAGCAACAGTGTAGCTAGGCTTACCTCTAATCCAATTTCTCGTCTCTTTTTGGTAAATATTCCCATGGATCCTCCAATCTAGAGGGGTAGTTTAAATATCTTTTATTCGAGGCTCAAACCAAAAATGCCACCATATTTTTTTTAATGCTGTTTCTAGATCTATATGTTGTATTTTTGAAACAGCCAGATTTCTTCATATAACAAATGTAAAAATCCGTTCAATGGTTCTGGTAGATTCTTAATTCCCTTTTCACAAAAGCCAAAAAATGTTAAAGGTCGTGGTACCAATCCATCAAAGAAAAAGTGAGGTGGGCCGGGTAAAAGCTTGTCGCTGGCCGGATGTGACACGCAGGCCGTATTTTTGGGCATCACTGATATAGACAAACCGTATAATGATATGTCAATAGCCATGGAAGTTACTGTAGTCTGTAGACTTCCTAAAGGAACATATTTTTTTTCAAGGATATTTTATATGAAATATATATATGTATATAAATAATGAGCACGTGATCTAGGTAAAAATAGCCCTTTTGGTATTTATTAAGCCTAGTCTATAACAGAAGAGTACATACAAATGATGAGATCCTCTTACGTACAGAGATCTAAATAAAGTGTTCCAAGAAGAATCGGATAGATTAAACACTCCCAACAGAATTGCATACTCAAACCCAGCATAATTATACTCTTATAGAATATATTTGGCCTTGTCTTGTATTTGTATCAAGAATCTTTGTATTATTTTGGATACCAATGGCTGTAGTTCCTTGTCGACCTTTGTGTTGTGTTGCTGCCACCATACTCGTCCATCCCCTTGTCTATAACCTTTAGCCTTTCCAATCACCGATACTGTAGAGTTCAAATCAATATGGGCCCGAAAGTCCCGGGAAGTTTGGGTTTAATTAAAACTAAACTGATTTGCGTTTCAACATCAGTTAGAGTTATCTTTTCCTGATCACCTGAGACTAAGGGAGCAGACAACCAAAACACAGGGGTTTGATTTGGTTAGCTATTGTCAATGAAACATTGAAATACATTGGTTTGTATAATTGTAGGCGTTATAGTCAGGGGCGGACTGGCTATATGGGCATTATACGGTACCCAATTGGGCCGGTAGGGCCATCGAAAAGGCCGTATGAATGCCAGTAAAATGTTTTAACATTTTATAATATTTTCATCAAATGCAACACTTTTAGCATCGTAATAAAAAAAATAATACATATTTAGCTGCCCCCGAAAGGGGAAAAGACGCTATTAGTTTTGTGCGAAATGTCTGTCCGTCTGTCCGCCTGTCCCGTTCAGATCTCGTTAACTACAAAAGATATCGAAAATCCGACATCACAACATTTTAGACCATTGAAAGTTCTGATCTAACGGCTACTTTTTTTTCTGAAAGCGAAAAATCTAATTTTTAAAATCAGTTATGCAAGCAGTTTTTTTTAAAGAGAAAAAGCTAATTAGTATGCATTATAAGTTAGACCTAAATTAAAACGAATCTTGTAAACGTCATTTTCGTGAATTTTATGTTACTGCATTTACCAATTGTAAATGTATTTGAGCATTCGAATAAGAGATTGAGCCTTTTCAAAACAATTACATCAATTATTAGACTTCAGTTAGGCTAGGAGAGGCGCGGTGGCTGAGCGGTAAAGCGCTTCGCTTCCGAACCGAGGTCCCCGGGTTCGAATCCTGGTGAATACTGGGATTTTCAACTTCGGAATCCTCAGGCGCCTCTGGGTCCATCCAGCTCCAATGGGTACCTGATATTAGTTGGGGAAAAGTAAAGGCGGTTGGTCGTTGTGCTGGCTACATGACACCCTCGTTAACCGTAGGCCACAAAAACAGATGAACTTTACATCATCTGCCCTATAGACCACAAGGTCTGAAAGGGGAACTAGTTAGGCCAGGTTCACATCTAACTTTGCATTCACCTGCACCTATCCTTTGATCTGCTGTACCGCTGGGGCACTACACAAGATCTGTCAACCTTCTTTCTCCATTCTTCTCTCTCATTTGTCTTTGATATAACTTCATTCGGATGTTCTTTCTGAAAATATTGAAGCCTGCTTGGGTTGACCACTTCGGGGGCCGATTTTGAGTTTGTGTTTCCACACAAACTGTCTTTGTAATCTTGTTAAGTATAATACTAATCAACAGCATTGTCGTAAATATCCTGCATCCGTATCTAGTGCTTCTAGTAGACCTCATTTCTTTATACATACTAAACGATAAACAAGAAACGTAAGGTCATTATTTCTTAAAGAGATCGACGTTAGTGTGAATATATTCGGATGAATCTATAAAGTATAAAGTGACCAACAAAGTTTGAAGTCCTAGAGATGACATGTCTAGTCACATGCACATTCTTATTGGTTCTGTGGAATTGTTGCATGGTCTCTAGTTGACCAAGCCACTGAGTCTTTCACAGCTCATAATTATTATCTTGGACAGGGCATAGTAGAAATGTGTTAGGCTAATTGAAATCAAAATGCAAAAGAATCGAAAGAAGGCGCAGACAATAAGTGTCAGATAAAAGGAAACAATTGCTGGAATCCTGTGCAAAAAATGTAGTAAAATTATAAATGTTTTCTCGCCAGCACTAGAGATTCACCAACGTTAGGATGAGAGCATTTATGAATAAACAGGCTCAACGCCATAAAACGACAAAGATTTAGGCTTAAATCGAAATACATAGAGGGTTTGCTAAAATATGAAACAATCTTGACAGCATTAATTTTACTGAACGTAAGGATATTAAATAACCTTAGATAAGTCGATTAAATGTTCTGTTGTGTGTGTAGCCAGCTCTAAGATGCGGATAGTCAAACTCGGTTTCCCATTTATTGAGAAAGCAGTATTTGAATTTCTGAGTAAGGTACAATTCCATTTTCAGTCCTTGCAATCTATAGGGCAGATGATGTTAAGGTCTTGTGTTTCTTTAGCCAACGGTTAACAAGCAGCGCAACGACCAACCGCTTTTACTTTCCCCCAACTAAGCCAGGTACCCGCTAGAGTTGGGTGGACTGAGAGGCGCCATAGGGGTCACGAAATTCAAAATAAAATGCACAAATCCGCCTTCTGAACTGCCGTGAAATGTGCGGGCTTTATACTTTTCACCTTTTTTTTTTATTTGTTCAAATAAAACTAAGTTTTTAAATAGGTATGAGATGGTATGCAGAGCTGGATATATAATGTAGATGTGTGCACGTGGTAGCTATTAACAGTTTCTATTTATATAAATATATTATTCAAAGTAATATTGGTTGACAATGCGCTGCATTTGAAAAATGTAAATTTTATTACAATAAATACAAATAATTGTATTTTCTTGTCAAATGTTTATATAATGTGATGAATTTAAAAAACATTTTAGAAATAGTTTGCCATTAGGACTATTTAGTGTAAAAAAAATTTATAATCAAATAAAATGCAAACTTTTCTTATAAAAATAAAAAACCGAAAAGGTCATTTCTTTACTGGTTACTGTTGGAAATTGATGTTTGATTAATAAAGTATTAGTAAATTTTGATTTTTTTAGGTTAAATATAGAGTCCTTATTAAACGTACTCTATCTTTGACTAATAATGTTTTAAAACATTTAAAGAATTTTAATTCAGATTAAGTTCAACATTTTAAAGCAATATTTACAAAATACTGAATTAAAAAATTGTAGATTTATCTTTCAGAAGAAGATTTCTCAAATTATCTTAGACATTGATTGTCGTGTGGCACTTGCGTAGAACATTCACTCTCTATACCAAAGGTACAGAGTTCTAGTTCTAATATCGAATGTTTTCTTACATTAGATATTAAGTATTTTGTTTTGTTTTGTTTTATTAATAAATAACTAAAATGGCAAAGTACTGTGCTTACTTATTTTATCTTTTTTTTAAAAACTATTTTTATTATCATCTATCCTTTGAATGGTGTCATTAAACTCTCGGAGGTTGTTACAAGTTATCGTAATAAAAATGTCTTCACTCTTCCCAATTAGAAGCTATGCTTAGCAGAAACCAAGACAAAGGCAGGTTCATTGTTTGAAGTCGACCATCTCGCTTTAATTTGTCATTTTATTACTTTTGTACCTTTATTATAGATGATTTTGACATCGACTCGTGTCAAACAATATGACCGAACCAGCTTTGAATGCCTTGAATTTGAATGTTAAATACATGTGTATGTTAATGTATAGGTAGCAGAAATTTTTTTATAATAAGAGATTCCCCATTGCAAGTGTTATATTTTATTCATTTAGTAATAGTGCTTGTCAGATAGTTTCAAAATCAAATCATATAATAAAGTATTCATGTACCGAAATACTTTCGACATATAATAATAATAATTTTATTTGTAAAGCGCTGTTAACAAACAAAATATTATTAAACTTTACACAATGGACATGTATGATTGGATGTCCATCATATGGCCTACAATTAGTGGGTCGCATTGACTAGAAATGCCCGGGCCGATTTTGTCACCTAGTCCGCCCATGGTTAGAGTGGACAAGTGCCAGTACATTAGCGATACTACAGTCAGTGATTCAGTCAACTTATTTGATCAAATGACTAGTAGTCGTTATCCGGCCACAAAAAGTATAATTACAGTAGTTCTAAATAATACTAATACGTTACTCCTTATAATTATGAACAAGACTACTATGGTATATATATTTCTCCATCTTTTATCAAACAATTAACACTATTAGATGTAGTACATATACCTACTCCAGTTTCTACAATCTTATCAGCTCTCTATATATTAATGCTTCTAAAAATACGCATTACGAATAAGAGCATTTTTCCGAATTTAGATATATTTGTTAAATCATAGCCTAGTGTATCCAATCAAGCTATACACATTCTATCCAACAATTCAGTTTCTCGTTGAAGATATTCAGTTTGGTTTGGGACGATGGGAATTGTTGTCTTTTACAAAACTTATAGCAACGTACTCTGTCTGTCTGTCTGTCTGTCTGGTTAAAAAGTTGAACATGTTTTTTCTCCCGTTTCCCATTCTCGGATCAAGTTAAAACTTTTACAGAACTATTTAATTAAAACCTGACAAGATATGAATCAATAAAAAAATTAAACAGTTAATTAGTTGTTGGGGATTAATTATTTTGTTAGATATTGAAATAAGGTGAATAAATGCTCCTTAATGAGAATGTGGATGTTTATATGGATTAAATCCCCTTATTTTGACACATTTTTTTCTCCCACTTCCTATTCTCGGATTTAGTTGAAATTTAGCATAATTATTGATTGTCGATGAAAAAACATGAATATATCCAAAAATTAACCAATTAGTAAATCATTTAGAATTAATTAATTAGTTTCGGTTTAGCAGAAAGGGAGCTAGATCCTGTAATTTTCAGAAAATGGCAGTAATTAGCGGTTCTTTCCCTAAGATCAGCTTTGTTATTAAAAAGTATTATTTTTTCTATTGGTTATTTTTAACTTAAAGCTACAAAATCCCTCTTAGATTCCTGGATCAACAAAAGGAATAATAAAAACCTCTTCCTATGTATTCTCTATCAGAACACACAACTATTGTCTACTATTCTGTATCAGGACATAAATCTATTCTCTACCAGGACATAGAACTATTGTCTTCTATTCTTTTCCATAAGGGCACAGAACTATTGTCTTCTATTCTCTATCACTACACATATATTGTCTTTTATTCTCTAGTAAGACACACATCCTCATCTGTTCTCTAGCATAAGATTTCCATCTAGTTTATCGTACGAGACCACTATCAAACTGGTAGACTAGTTCTACTGCTAAAAGACAAGGGCATCTATTTTACTCGGTTACATTTGTTGAGCTTCACATTGGTTTCAGTTCTTAGGAAGATAATGATTCTCTCCCCTTGCAGGCTTTCTCAGTGTAGAGTTATCTCTTGAAGCCTTAAGAAACATAAAATCAATAGCTTTGTAACTCTAAATATGCTCGACAAAGTTTATTACAAGAACCTATCTGTTTTTATTCACACATGAGGTAATGATGCAGTCCTATGTTTTGTTCTGATTACTTAGAAGTAGCTATGGAGGAACCTAATTGGTTTCTGATGCTGTTTTCTGAAGTCTAAAGAAAAAGAATATACGTTTCTAATCTTCCTCGATATCTCATCTCCAATTTTTTCTCACTTTGATAGATTGATAAAAATCTGAGATGCTCTACGACAACTGTTATTCATAGCAGTGAAAAAAATCAATGTACAGTCTTTTAAAGACTTAACGTGATATGCTAAAGCTTGTTTGTTTTTTTCGCATTATTACGGCTGGTAAAAACAAATGTCCTGATTAAGAAGTGTACACTTGTAACATACTTAAAATAAGAACAACCACAGCTCCGGTTATACGAAAGTGCGTCTACTGAGGACCTTACCTTCCACAAACTAAAAAAAAAAACAACACTTTTATACTAAAATATACATATTAATAATTTTTTAAAATTTCCAATTTATTTTTCAAGAATTCTATTTCTTTCTTCTAAAATAAAGCATGCTTTATAAGTACTTTTATTCATAAGTGGATCTTAAGTAAAGCTTTCGAAAAAAATTATGGGGTCTCCTGCCCCGGAGGCTTCACATACTTAAATCCGCCCTGAGTCCTTCTACGATTGATTCTAGGCTCAGTGGTTCTCATTATGTGCACTTATGCTGACCCTCTCTAGACAATCTGGTTGTGCTAATGACCTGAGGGTCCTATCAATATCTTGTCTTATCTTATATAATACAGACGTTACTTCAAAAAAGAAGATGATTACATCCTACGTGTCATGCATTTAGTCATGCATATTAACCAATGACTTAAATTCTGCCAAGTCACTGGTTTTCCTGGCTAGCTCAGGCAACCCATTCCATGCTCTAATAGCACTAGGGAAGAAGGAGTATTTGTATAAATTTGTCATAACATATGGGACGAGGAGTGTGCCTTTATCTTTGTGTCTTTCAGAGTATTTTATTAAATTTTGTCTTTGTATTTGAAGATTATGGTTCAGTGTTTTATGTATAATTGCTACTTTACTTTTGAGTCTTCTGTCCTGAAGGCTTTCTAAATTTAGTGATTTTACTATAGGTGTTACTCTAGTCAAATGTGAATATTCGTTTGTTATGAATCTCACTGCTCTATTTTGTGTCTGTTCCAGTTTCTTCATGTTTTCTTGAGTTGAGGGGTCCCAAACGGAGGATGCATATTCTTTTATTGGCCTAACCAAGGTTAAATAACAGTTTAGTTTTATGTTCTTATTTGATTTATAGAAATTTCTTTTAATAAATCCTAATGCTTTGTTTGATTTTTTTTATAGTTTCATCAATATGTGGATTCCATGACAGTTTTTCATTTATTATAACACCTAGGTATTTTGCGTTTTTAGTCTGTGTTACTAGTTTGCCATGGATAAGATAAGTGGAATTAATTTGTTTTAGTTTTTTTGTTACTCTTAACAACTGACATTTTTCTGGGTGGAAAGACATGCTCCAATTTGATTCCCATTTCTGTAGTTCATCTAATTCTCTTTGTAAAATATGTGTGTCTTGTGTTGTTTTTATTGTTCTATATATTAAGCAATCGTCTGCAAATAAACTGACTTTTGTTCCTGAAGTAATGCAATTTGGTAAATCATTTATGTAAATTAAAATTAGTAGTGGACCCAAAACTGTTCCTTAAGGTACACCTGAGTTTACTGTTATCGGTGTTGATCTAGAGCCATTTATTATTACAGTTTGTTCTCTCCCTATCAGAAAATCTTTAATCCACTGATGCAGTGAACAAAAAATGCCAAAATATTTTAATTTTTTAAGCAAACTATAGTGGTGAACTTTGTCAAAAGCCTTAGAAAAATCTAGTAAGATAGCATCTATTTGTTCACTATTATCTAAACCTTTAGAAAAATCATCAATTAGTCCTATTAGTTGTGTTTCACATGATCTATATTTCCTAAAGCCATGTTGGTATGGTGTGAGGACATTTTGTTTGTCTAAGTGGTGTATGATGTTGCTACATATTATGTGTTCTAGGATTTTACATGTGATGCTGGTAAGTGATACTGGTCTGTAGTTTCCTGTTTCAGATTTTTCTCCTTTTTTAAATAAAGAGGTGACATTAAGCTTCTTTCCAGTCCTTTGGTACTCTGCCCTGGTTAAGTGAAGCCCGAAAGAGTATTTTGAACACTGGGGCTAGCTCATTGCTTAGTTCTTTGAGTAATCTAGCTGGAATACCATCAGGTCCAGACGCTTTATTTGGTGTTGGCTAATAGTTTTTGAATTCCATTTTCTTGTACTACTATATCTTCTATGTTGTCTACTTGGTTCAAATTCAGTAATATGTCTTTGTCTCCTGGGGCTGAGAATGCTGATGCAAAGTGTTTGTTTAGGATGTTTGCTTTAGTTTCATTATCATTATGTATTATGTTATGTTCATTTTTTAATGGCGCTATGCCTGTTGTTTCCATTTTCTTAGACTTAATGTATGACCATAGGTTTTTGTTGTTATCTTTAGATATTACATTATTTATGTATTCACTCTGCAGCTGTCTGCTTACTTTTTGGGTTAAGTGTTTAATTTTTATATACTTTTTGTAAACTCTTTCTGCCTTAGTTTCTTTAACTTTTCTATATAGGTTTTCCTTCTGTTTACAAAGCTTCTTTAGTCTATTATTTAACCAGCATTTGTTTATTTTGTTTAATATGCATTTAGTTGGTATATGATTTTCTATAATGCTTTTAAGATGGTTTTTAATGAAATTCCAGAGGTCATCGACTGGTTGGTTAATGTCTTTTTCTAATAAGAATGTTTGTTGAAAGTTTAATGCAGCTTGGTGTAGTTGTGTTAGGTTACATTTATTCCAGAGTAAGATTTTTCTTTTGGGTTTTGAATTGGCTACTGCTTTTATCTGACTGTGTATTTTTATGATCTCATGGTCTGATAGACCAGGGATAATATCATAATCAACTACTAATCCAGGTCTGTTGGTTAAGAAGAGATCTAATGTGTTGTTTAATCTATTTGGCTTTTTAATGATTTGATCTAAACTTAGGTTGTGTAAAGTTTCTATGAAAAGCTCATTTATGTCCTTAAGGTTTTGGTGTTTATCTATGGTTAGTGTTTTCCAATTTATATCAGGTAGGTTGAAATCACCCATAATCCAAAAAAACTGCATTTTTTTTTGTCTCTTTAAGTGTAGTAATCTGATTACATAGTTCCTGCATGTATTCTAAACTAGAATTTGGTGGTCTGTAAATGCTGCCTATTATTAGGGATGTTGTGGTATTAATTTTACAAAATGTTTATTCTATATTTTTTGAGTTAGGTAAGGTAATTTCTTCTGCTATAAGAGTGTTTTTTATTGGTAGAACAACTCCTCCATGATTATCAGCCCTATATTTTCTAAAAATTTCACAATTACTATTGAAAATTTCTGCATTATAAATTTCAGGATGTAGCCAAGTTTCTGTTCCTGCAATTATGTCTGGTTTCTTACATTCTAATAAAATTTCTGTCTGCTGTTTTGTTCCTAATGCTTTGAAAATTTATTACTAAGGTTTTAAGGTATTACTTCTTTAGTAGATTTGTTTAGTATTATTGTATTAATTTTAGATTTAGGTTTAACAGGAGTGGATCTGGCTAGTGGTTGGTGAGTTTGGTTTGGGATGGTGTTTAGGATATTGTAAGGATTAGAAGTGTCTGCATCAAATGAATCAAACAGTCCTGATGTAAACTGAGGTAACCCACACGGTACACAGTGCCATGATGCGTCTTTGTTGCCTAAAGCATAATACAAAGGTTGATTGATATGGAGACATGATGCATGGTACCATTCATCGCAGGTGTCACATTGAATGGCTTTCTGTTTCATGGTGCATACTTTTTTGCAGATGTTGCAAATGTTACAGATGTTACAAGGACGAAAGGTTCGGAACTCGCAACCCAATCAACAAACAAACCCCATTTAGGAAGCTGTCTGAGACAAACATCTATAAAAAAAGCTAACAAGATCCTAGAAATAAAGAATCATCCTTTATGTCAGGATTTTGTGATTTTACCATCACAAAAGAGATACAAGACACCGATAGCAAAAACAAACAGACACAAACACTCTTTTTGTTCCCGTGGCAATCAAATCATTAAATAGGAACAATCTGGTATAGACTTTGTCACATGTAAATTGTGAGTGAGTCTGGTCTGAATGTACATTTTGGTTTCTTATAGTTATAATGTTTTGTTTGGTGTAATGCACAAATTGTAAGACAAATTTCCATACGGACAATAAAGATTATTATTATTATTATATATAACTCTGACCACATTCTTCACTACATTTGTTTAAGCACCTCGCGACACTGTACCTAGTTTAACACGTTGACGCGATGCCTAAACACTATGCCTATGCTTAAACTTTAGTTTGAACCCGGAAGTGCCCATTCGAAAATATTCTTGCCGTGTGGGAGCAGATGATTTGTGGTGAACAGTGCAACTGTCAGGAGGTTGAACAACTTTAAGTCTAGATCGTTGCTGTGCAGAATTGTAAGAAGTCTATTCTCGGAGATGGGCTAAAAATAGAACCAGCGACATATGTCGTTGACGTTGCACGATCTAGAGCTAATAAGACGGAATCGAATACACACATATACACAAACACACGCAGCCTATATGCCTATATGTGTGTAGCGGCATTGGAGCTTTTTTTTTTTTAACAGCTATTTCGGGAAGATCTAAAAATAAACTTCCATCGTCTGCAGCGACAGTGACGTGTCATACTTCAGCACCAACAATCTCTGCAACGTTTTCTCTCTTTACTTAGTTCTGTTGTTCCACACTATTCTTTCCCTCCCTCACCCCCCCCCCCCCTCTCTCTCTCTCTCTCTCTCATATTTTCGGTTTGATCACCCGTATATCTGCAGTAATCGATTCTGACCTAAAATCAATTTCACTACACTTGTTATCTTAATAATAACTAGACAATCTTTTATTTTTTGAATATCTCGAATACAAAACTCAATAAATTCACTGAGTTCATTTCATTTAATATGAGAGAAGTTTCGGAGTATCTGAATACTGACCGACGCGATGATTGAGCATTTAAAAAAAAACAATAATGTTTCCCTTTTACTAAACTTGACCCTGGCAGTGCCAGAGAATGAAAATTAATATTTTTTTTTCATAATAACAAATAAGAATACGAAGAATAAGAATAGAGAATAATAGATACGTGGAGATAAGTAATTCTCCGTTCTAGACCAAAGTTGATCAGAATCAGATTGATTTTTATTTACATTGCTAAATCGTACCAACTAAAATGAAAGTATACCTTTTAAAATACTTCCAATCAATTCTTTCGCTATTCTGAACTCAAAAATGCCCCCCCCTCCCCCCAAAAAAGCTATCTATTTATAGTTGTCTGACATGGTGATTCTATACTGTAAACTTTATGGATTCTCGTCCGTCACCAAGTAAGTGAAACTGTGACAGTTACTAGCTACCTTAAAACTGTGACAGTTAATTTCTACCTTAAAACTGTGACAGTTACTAGTTACCTTAAAAATGTGACAGTTACTAGTTACCTTAAAACTGTGACAGTTACTAGTTACCTTAAAAATGTGACAGTTACTAGTTACCTTAAAACTGTGACAGTTACTAGCTACTTTAAAACTATGACAGTTACTAGCTACCTTAAAATTGTGACAGTTACTAGTTACTTTAAAACTGTGACAGTTACTAGTTACCTTAAAACTGTGACAGTTACTATCTACCTTAAAACTGTGACAGTTACTAGTTACCTTAAAACTGTGACAGTTACTATCTACCTTAAAACTGTGACAGTTACTAGCTACCTTAAAACTGTGACAGTAAATACCTACCTTAAAACTGTGACAGTTACTAGCTACCTTAAAACTGTGACAGTTACTATCTACCTTAAAACTGTGACAGTTACTATCTACCTTAAAACTGTGACAGTTACTAGCTACCTTAAAACTGTGACAGTTACTAGCTACCTTAAAACTGTGACAGTAAATACCTACCTTAAAACTGTGACAGTTACTAGCTACCTTAAAACTGTGACAGTTACTATCTACCTTAAAACTGTGACAGTTACTATCTACCTTAAAACTGTGACAGTTACTAGCTACCTTAAAACTGTGACAGTAAATACCTACCTTAAAACTGTGACAGTTACTATCTACTTTAAAACTATGACAGTTACTAGCTACCTTAAAACTATGACAGTTACTAGCTACCTTAAAAAAACACTCCATAAAGAGACTAATGATGTACATTTTCTTTGCTAACCAATTGGAAACAATAAATGAATAGAAACTAGTGTTCAAATTGTAAATGTACTAAAAAAATGTATAGAATTCATATCTTTTCTTCTATTCGTGAGCCCGTGTACTTGACCTATGTATCTTCCGTTGCTAGAGATTTATGCGGCATTCTAGTCCCGTCTTGGTTAGAACGAGAGACACGTTTATTTTAGGAGTTCCATAAGGTTAAAGGTCAAAGTTGAGTGTAAAATCATTTATTTAGATTAGTCTTAACATTAAATAATATTGTGCATTCTAGCTCGGAGTTTTGGGTGTTGATACTGTTCTAAATGTTGAACTTCACAAGAAGATTTTGTTTTTTTTTTCTCCATCCATTCTGATCCACCCATTCTAATCCACTAATTCTAGTCCACCAATTCTAATCCACCAATTCTAATCCACTAATTCTAATCCACCAATTCTAATCCTAATCAGAAATATAAATTCGTATTCACAACTTTAAAACATCCACAGAAGATGATGAAAAGTTTGTACATGTTATTTTTCCAACACACAATCTCGGATCAAAATGAAATTTTGCACAATTATTTCTTTTACCAGACAACACAAGAATCCATTTAAAAAATCAACCAATTAGTTGATTAATAATTGATTATTGATTATTTTGTTTGTGCCTCGAACACGGGAAAGAAATGTAATTGACTGAAGTGGTGATACAAGCTGAATAAGTCCCCTTTATAGGTCGCCGCTTTATAGTAAGTTTGAAACAAAAAATACCTAACTATATAATCTTCTATAGTCATAGTCACCTTCGTAGCAGAGTGGTTAGAATGTCGGCTTAAGGAGGCGTGAACCATTATTTCTAATTCAGATGTTTATTTATTTATTTATTTTTTTTTGTTTTTTTTGGTAAATTTTTTCATAAAGCTTGTTACGGTAAAATTTACCCAGATAGATCTATTATAAATTTAATGACATGACTGATCTAAACTAATTGATACATTTACACTTTGTATAAACTTGTTTTCACAAAATATTCTTTATGTTTGTCTTGTTACATTGTGCAAGCCACCTTTATTGTAATTGTGAAGGAGAAAAATCAGAGTACAAGCCATCAAACATTTGACTATCCTTCCGAACTTATGCACTTCCAATATCATGAAAATAGAGAATAACAATTCATATTCTATAGCCCTTCTTAAATAATCTTTTCTATTGTATTCATATATTGGTTTCAGGTTATGGATGCTTAAGTTGGAACAACAAAAACAACAGCATATAAAATGAATAATAGTAGTCTAGTAACTAGTCAGACCGGTAAGTTAAAACTCACTCGCCCGAGACAACTTTCACTCAATGGAGGCGACCGTAGAGGAGGAAAAAAAATTGTCCGAAGTAAGAAAATCGATAGTGAGTCAGAAAGAAAATAATCTCAGATCATGATAGATACTGACTTTAATTAGGTTTTAAACTCACTGAAAGCATTTGTGCTTAATTAACGGTGTTTTCTGTACAATAAGATAATATCTATAAGGTTATCAATCTCGTAAAAATATAGCTGATTTCTGAAAAATATAATGTGGGATAGATGTAGTTTATTGTTATAAACGTAATGTCGTAAAGATGTAACTTATACATTGCTATAAACGTAATGTCGCAAAGATCTAACTTATACATTGTTATAAAAGTAATGTCGTAAAGATGTAACTTATACATTGTTATAAACGTAATGTCGTAAATATGTAGATTCTATATTGTTATAAAAGTAATGTCGTAAAGATGTAGCTGATGCATTGCTTTAAAAGTAATGAAAGATCACACCCACCACTGATCCCCTAATTAATTTGTTTTGCCAAATAACCAGGCAAGAGTTAGGAATCCACAAGGTGGAATCGTCCCGAGATTTTGTTTATACGTAGAGAGAGGCCCTCACTTGTCTGCCCTTGCTTCTTGCCAAACTTTGATTACGGGCCCTTCTTGCTCAACGAGTTAATGATTCGAGGGTGAGTCAACATCAACACACACACGTGACCCTACATGTTTTGTGAGTGAGTAGTTGCATTTTTTTTATTTATGGCGTGAGCGGGTTCACCAGAGGCGGCGTAAATAATAGTTTGGGCTCCCAAAGCCAATGTTATTGTTGCTCCTTATCCTTCTACAAGAATTAAGCAATGTCCGACACATTTCAAAGAAAAGACACAAGTTTTTCCCCCAACTATGATTCTGAATATCAGAAACGTTCAAACTAATCTTTAGGGCTTGTTTATCAGATACACACAAGGAGAAGGAAGGGCGAAAGGTCACACACACTCACACACAGATATATACATATTGTTTTGACGGAAACTGTGAGTACAAATCCATCTGAGGCTCTGAAAACTTGAGCACAGTGGTAAGACTTTTATTTAAAAACAATATCTTTTCTTTTGATGATAGAGATGGTAGATTTGAGAATGCCTCAACGAATCTGATACCCACATCGAATTGATCCGGTGCCGCCCATGATTCACGACAGCAAGAGACAGATGGTGTGCTAAACAGATAACGGCAAGTGAATGGTGAAATACAAAGTGGAAATGAGAGAAAACTGTGGTGCCTTGGGGACATTTTTTTCTTGCTGTGTTTTTTAACGTCAATTATAACAGAATAACTCATAAGGGGGAAAACCTCATAAAGATCTCCATTTCCTTGAATGCTATGAAGGTCTGTCACATGACGCCCATCTATCATGCTACGATTGCGGTCACAAACAGAGATTTGGTCCAAGGCCCTAGTTGCCTCCATGAGATAGCACACATCCTCGGGCTTGTTTGCTCTGTTCCGTAAAGGTTTATGGCGCATGGCCGATAAGTTGTCCATGTCATGTCTATAAGTTGTCCATGTCGTGTCTATAAGTTGTCCATGTCATGTCTATAAGTTGTCCATGTCGTGTCTATAAGTTGTCCATGTCATGTCTATAAGAGAGTTTGGCGGAACTAACTGAAAATAAGATAAAAGTGAATAAAAGAAAGCAGACATCAAGACAGAAGACAGAAGACAGCAAGACAGTGGAAAACAGCAAGACAAGAGAAAACAGCAGGACAATGAAAAACACAAGACAGAGGAAGAAAGCAAGACAGAGCACAAATAAATTTCGTTGGTTTACAATATTTTGAAAGATAATTGTCAGAATGTCAAAATATTTTGAACTAGTGTTCGTGTACTCTGGCTTGCATATGTTTAGGTTGTCTATAAATACTGGGACATCTGTAACTTTTCAATGGAAATATCAAAATCAATTCCCTCCATCTATCTTCACTCCCAAATAAAAAACCCAGATATACTATCGGTTGAGAGTTTACAGAATGCTAACAAGTTGTCACGGCAATAAATTAAAATCTAATCAAGAGAAATGCAAAAAGATTCTGCCACTAACAATGAGAATGTACAGAGAACACATTAGATTTTTTTTTGGTCCATCTAGTAATGAAACAATCCAGATTACCTAAAGAAAACACACATCAATATACAGTAATATTAAGACTTTGTCTTCAACTCCTAGTGTGGGTGCATGTTTCTACATATTCTTTATAAAAACAAAACTAATTAATTTTAACTAATGGATTATCTAATTGGTTGCTTTATTTTTTATAGATTCATGTGTTTGTCATCAATCATAAGCTTGTATGCAATTTCGATGACGATTGGATGAGCATAAGTGGTCGAAAAATCAAATGCAACACTCTGACCATCGTTCCAAAAAGATACAGAGAGACAGTTGGGTGAGATTTCGAAATAAATGAAACAGGTCAAGGACGTTTTACATAAACTTCAATGTTTCTAACAAAAAAAAAATATTAATCAATCTTTGCTACTAGCGAAAGAACTACGAAATTCTATTCTCAATAGCAAAAAAGTGCACAAATATTCTTACAGGCTTTTTAAAGTGTACAGCCTATCAATACTTTCGTATTTTTTTGTAAACCAAATATACTTTATTTATGAGCTTGGATATGAGTTTTGAGTTTTTGGCACATCGGCACACTTTAGGCCACGTCGTGATTGTAATCCCTAAACGGTTTTGATTTTTAAAAAAAGTATTTGTATATTTATTTAAAACTATTTCTTCGCTTAGAAAAAAAAAAGAATACTTGATTGGATGAGATTACAAACAAGCGGAAAGGACTCAGTCGGACAAAGACGCTTAGTGCTAGCAGACAATGTGCTAAATATTTCTTGTATTTTTCTTTCTTTCTGTGACACTATTTTTTTATTTTTTTGGGTTTCTGTACTTTGTGTGTGTGTGTGTTGTCTGACGTCTGATATCTCATTTACTTTAAGTATCGATTCTTGGAACTAACAGAAGGCGCGGGAACCGATATTCCCATTGTCTGGTGTATCCTAAGCTGGCATTAGTGGCAGAGGCAAGGTGAATGCCATTATTTCTGTTTAAATGAAGACAAAAGTGTTGGAATGTGTGAGAAGATATGTATGTGTGTGTGTCTGTGTGGAGCGTCACTGCAAAAAAAAAAATCAGAAATAGGTCTAGAATCTCAATTGCAAAATAAAATCTGTTGAATATTTACAGTGCATGTATTTCTAAAGATGAACTACAATGGATGGAAATATTGAACTACGACAATGAAGGGAAATATTCAACTACAATGGAGGGAAATATTCAACTACAATGGAGGGAAATATTCAACTACAATAGAGGGAAATATTCAACTACAATGGAGGGAAATATTCAACTACAATGGAGGGAAATATCCAACTACAATGGAGGGAAATATTCAACTACAATGGAGGGAAATATTGAAATACAATGTTTATACTCATTTTCGTGATGATTTTGTTATTTGAGAAGAGTCAAGATATGTCATTTGAGCGGAGTCAAGGTATGTTACTTGAGTCAAGGTATGTCATTTGAGAGGAGTCAAGATATGTCACCTGAGAGAAGTCAAGGTATGTCATTTGAGAGGAGTCAAGGGATGTCTTTTGAGAGGAGTCAAGATGCCATTTGAGAGGAGTAAAGATATGTCATTTGAGAGGAGTCAATGTATGTCATTTGAGTCAATGTATGTCATTTGAGAGGAGTCAAGATATGTCTTTTGAGAGGAGTCAAGATATGTCATCTGAGAGAAGTCAAGGTATGTCATTTGGGAGGAGTCAAGATATGTCTTTTGAGAGGAGTCAAGATATGTCATCTGAGAGAAGTCAAGGTATGTCATTTGAGAGGAGTCAAGGGATGTCTTTTGAGAGGAGTCAAGATGCCATTTGAGAGGAGTAAAGATATGTTATTTGAGAGGAGTCAAGGTATGTCATTTGAGTCAAGGTATGTCATTTGAGAGGAGTGAAGGTATGTCATTTGAGAGGAGTGAAGGTATGTCATTTGAGAGGAGTGAAGGTATGTCATTTGAGAGGAGTCAATGTATGTCATTTGAGTCAATGTATGTCATTTGAGAGGAGTCAAGATATGTCTTTTGAGAGGAGTCAAGATATGTCATCTGAGAGAAGTCAAGGTATGTCATTTGGGAGGAGTCAAGATATGTCTTTTGAGAGGAGTCAAGATATGTCATCTGAGAGAAGTCAAGGTATGTCATTTGAAAGGAGTCAAGGTATGTCATTTGAGAGGAGTCAAGGTATGTCATTTGAGTCAAGGTATGTCATTTGAGTCAAGGTATGTCATTTGAGAGGAGTCAATGTATGTCATTTGAGAAGAATTAATGTATGTCATTTGAGAAGAGTTAATGTATGTCATTTGAGTCAATGTATGTCATTTGAGTCAATGTATGTCATTTGAGTCAATGTATGTCATTTGAGTCAATGTATGTCATTTAAGTCAATGTATGTCATTTGAGTCAATGTATGTCATTTGAGAGGAGTCAAGGTATGTCATTTGAGAGGAGTCACAATATGTCTTTTGAAAGGAGTCAAGATATGTCATTTGAGAGGAGTCAAGGTATGTCATTTGAGAGGAGTCAATGTATGTCATTTGAGAGGAGTCAAGGTATGCCATTTGAGAGGAGTCAAGATATGTCTTTAGAGAGGAGTCAAGATATGTCTTTTGAGAGGAGTCAAGGTATGTCATTTGAGAGGAGTCAAGGTATGTCATTTGAGAGGAGTCAAGGTATGTCTTTTGAGATAAAAATAACATATTGTTGCTTTTTTGTGATGAATGGTAATATACTCATTCGAAACTACAGCTGTTTATCTCCAAATATGAAATTATTTGGAGATGATAGATAGATGATAGATAGATAGATAGATAGATAGATAGATATACAGACAGAAAGATAGATAGATAGATTCCAGGTTCCATGAAGTTCTGACTTGAACAGAGGTATTGCAATAAACTCTATAACTCAAATACTTAAAACAAGGCGTAATGACGTCATCGCAATCAAAGAGATTAAGAGACAGTATTACTACAACTATTGGACCTTACGATGTCCTGCTAAATATGTAAAAAAAAACGCAAACTAAAACTCTATGGCCATATTACAAGGTGTTCATTGATCCCAAAGGGGAAAGTACATGGAAAAGAAGAAGAGACAGAGACAGGGAAGACTACACAAAAAATGGACGAGTCTGTCATTGAATGAGATTCTTTCCAAGGCAAAACACAGGAATGGAGAAAGACGAGGCTTAAGTGGTGCTCCAACGGTCTAACAGACTAAGAGACAGGTGAAAGTGAGTTTGAATCAACTTTGATTCTACTTTGAACTACAGAAACAATCGATTTTTGCAAATCTAATCACCTGACTCGTTTTTAGAGTCTTTAAAACTACTATCTCGTCTTCTCTCTGTCTCTTCATTGTCTCTTTGACAATTCATGTTTCCCTAAATGTTCCTTTCCCTCTATCTCTTCATTTGACTGACCAGTCCTCACCGCCACAGCCCCAAACAAATACACAAACAATTTCGTTTTTTTTTCATTTCTAAAATAAACTTTTAAACGTCAACGTTGAACCATGGTATAACATTGAGTAGATAGTTCACACATTTCTATCAAATATACTTTAACTTCTGTCCTAGTGTTTCCCAAACTTTTGCTTAACGGAACACTTCGCACATTATGAGTATTTAGCGGAACACCTTGCTTTTTGTTAGACAGATTATTTCACGTGGTGGCCTACTTGTTAATTATTCCAGTAGTTCGTAGAACACCTATTCAGACCTTGAGGAACACTAGAGTTCCGCGGAACACAGTTTTGAAAACTCTGTTCTAACCAATTGAAAATATAAAAAAAACAACATTATTACTCTATTTGCCTTCCCCGAGAGGGTATACTACAACTTAAGCGCAGTCTTTGTAAACTTGACTTAATAAAGACGAATCTCTTGCACTTGGCTTACGAACCGAAGGATTGTGGGTTCGAATCCTGGTGAAGACTAGGATTCTAAATTTCGGGATCTACAAGGCGCCTCTGAGACTACCCAGCACTAATGAGTACCTGGCATTAGTTGGGGAAAACAAAAGACGGTTGGTCCTTGTGCTAGCCACATGACACCCTAGTTCAACGTGGGCCACAGAAACAGAGAGGACTTGACATCATCAGCCCTAGAGTCTTCCTGGTTTGAAAAGGGAACTTTACTTTTTAATATTTTTTTTAATAACTCCACATAAAAACATTTTAAAAACTAAAGGGTGATAAATAATAATAATAATTATTAATAATAATAATAAAGCCTTACCCACATGGTTTTTAGGTTATCGCCAAATCGTTAGTAGAACGAATGTTCTGAAATATTATAAATATCACACTCCTAATAAATCGGTAGATATAAAATTTTATTGGACCCTAGATCTATAACTTACCTATAATTCTCCAATGGTTCAATGAAAAATCTACCGAGAGATATGTTACACAGCAGACGATGTTCGGCAGGCCATACTTCCTTCCATCAATGAACTTTTCTCCCGCCACTCACGAAACAACATGTGCGATTCTCTTCACGGTGTGTCAGGGATGGCGAAAAGGATGCCAAAAAAGAAAGAGGGGGGGGGGCGTGTCCCCTTAATGACACTTACTGTAAGTTTCTATACCGATATATTTCTATTTGATGTGGAGCTCGCCTTTTCTATACTAATAACAATATTATAGCACGCATTCTCTCCCTTTTTTTGTCTGTCTCTCTCTGTGTCTGATATCGTGTTATCACAAGGGCAAGTTATCTATCGTTAGCATCCAACATTTGATGACACATTGACACATGTAATACTTAGTTTGAAATGTTTGATGTGGTACGAGTACTTTTCGATGAACTCACTGACACACGTAATACTTAGTTTTAAATGTTTGATGTGGTACGAATACTTTTGGATGACACACTGACACATGTAATACTTAGTTTTAAATGTTTGATGTGGTACGAGTACTTTTCGATGAACTCACTGACACACGTAATACTTAGTTTTAAATGTTTGAAGTGGTACGAATACTTTTTGGAGGAACTCACTGACACACATAATACTTAGTTTTAAATGTTTGATGTGGTACGAATACTTTAGGATGAACTCAATGACACACGAAATACTTAGTTTGAAATGTTTGATGTTGTACGAATACTTTTGGATGAACACACTGACACACGTAATACTTAGTTTGAAATGTTTGATGTGATACTAATACTTTTGGATGAACTCACTGACACACGTAATAATTAGTTTGAAATGTTTGATGTGATACTAATACTTTTAGTTGAACTCACTGGCAAACGTAATACTTAGTTTGAAATGTTTGATGTGGTACGAATACTTTTGGATGACACACTGACACACGTAATACTTAGTTTTAAATGTTTGATGTACTACGAATACTTTCGGATGAATTCACTGACACACGTAATACTTAGTTTGAAATGTTTCATGTGGTTCGAATATTTTTTGGATGAACACACTGACACACGTAATACTTAGTTTGAAATGTTTGATGTGGTACTAATACTTTTAGTTGAACTCACTGGCAAACGTAATACTTAGTTTGAAATGTTTGATGTGGTACGAATACTTTTGGATGACACACTGACACACGTAATACTTAGTTTTAAATGTTTGATGTACTACGAATACTTTCGGATGAATTCACTGACACGCGTAATACTTAGTTTGAAATGTTTCATGTGGTTCGACTATTTTTTGGATAAACACGCTGACACACGTAAGACTTTGTTTGAAATGTTTGATGTGGTACGAATACTTTTGGATGAAGACACTGACACACGTAATACTTAGTTTTAAATGTTTGATGTGGCACGAATACTTTTCGATGAACTCACTGACACACGTAATACTTAGTTCGAAATGTTTGATGTGGTACGAATACTTTTCGATGAACTCACTGACACACGTAATACTTAGTTTGAAATGTTTGATGTGGTACGAATACTTTTCGATGAACTCACTGACACACGTAATACTTAGTTTTAAATGTTTGATGTGGTACGAATACTTTTGGATGAACTCACCTACACACGTAATACTTAGTTTGAAATGTTTGATGTGGTACGAATACTTTTGGATGAACTCATTCACGTCCTCACCACAAAAAAAAAAAGGTTTCCACATTTCTTCCACCTCAATTGGAAAGTTTCGAAAATTTTTCTATAGAAAAACTAAATACCTCCAATTTATACTCAACAACTAAACCGTCGTAATATGTTCCGTTGAGTGCCCCTAGACCAATGAAATACCTAAACACACACATACATACTTTGTGCACTTGTGATATTTTGTACTTAATATTTTTTTACGTTTGATATTTTGTACACATTTTATTGTACTTATGATATTGTTTTCTATTTATGTGTACTGGTTTTTCGTATCCAAGGCGGCTTTAGGCAAACTAGGCAGCCGCCTAGACCCTCCGATTGATGGGGGCCTCGCACAGGTCTCAAATGTATATAGAAAAAATTGCGAAATGGATGAAATCTCAGGCTTGGCAGGACTCTATGGCTCTATGTCTACTAGCCTAGCTCTAAGTCTCTACTATAATTCAAGGCCTGTGCACAAATGTTTAGATTAGATACAGGAAGGTTTTTAATTGAATGCGTATTTTTCTGCCTTAATTTTGTTGATTTTTTTTTATTTCCTTTGGGGCCATCCTATTCACTTCGCCAGGGCCTCCAATTGCCTAAAGCCGGTTCTAGCTTATAACATGATATACTTATCAACATCTATACGAAGACAATAAACAACAACTAAGGAAACTATTTACAAAGTCAAATTACAAAAAAAGTGAATTGTCTATCGTGACCTAATGGAAATTTTCGTACCTGGTGAAGACGACATCACTTTTTTTTTGTTTGTGTGTGTCTGTCTGTCTGAAAAAAAACTATAAAAAAGAGATGTCTGTCACTGTATTGATTCTACAATGTCAGCAGTTGGATAAATTCAACAGCTATCGGAATTGAAGAAAATTCGATGGATATGTTTCAAAGAAAAAGATATTTAATAGGCGTTGTATATACGTGATAGAAGAGTTTCATTTTAAAATCTGGATTTTAATATAATTTTAATATATTTTTTTTAACAATAGTTTTTGGTCTCAGAAACGGATTGGAAGTCGTGGGCTAAAAACTTCATGGAGATTCGTGCGTGACATGCACACATTATTGACCGAAAGAGAGATCAAGAGAGAGAGAGAGAGAGGAGAGTGAGAAAGAGAGACATAGAGAGTAAGTGAGGTTTAAATCTAAAGAGATATAAAATGACGTTAACATTTCAAAGGAACGAGAGAGAGACGGAACAATAAGAGACGGGGAGAGACAAGACACAATGAAGTACGTCTTCGGTCTCGACTGTCTCATCAATAGAAAATATTGACTTCTTGGTAAGACACGAACCCGAATGACACCGCAGCTCTAAATGTCACCTGTCATTGACGGAATAGTTAAACGGCGACGGATATAACGACCCCACATTACGAAATGTAAAACAAACAAAACCACGTTGTACTTCCGTTTCATTGGCGCTCCAAGATTTGGTCAAAGTACACAGCAATTTGAAATATCCGGAGACTTTCAAAAACGTATTTAAGTTAAAAGCGGCTTTCGTAACGATCATTGGTTGAGAAGGGGAAACCAATAAAAACTCAGTAAAGGAGAACAGCTCAAAGATTAACTTTATAAAGTATATGACATGTGCTGATGTTGAAAATAACGTTATTATTTTTATTGTTCCTTATTAGTAGTGTTACCAAAAGTTTAACAAAAGGAGGACATGTCCTTCTATTTGGGGGTCATGTTCTCCGTCCAGTGGGCACTAGGCTTAAGTGTGAAAATGTCCGGCTTTTACCGCTTTTTTTTTTTTAGCACAAGTGAATATTATCCATTGATGTAATTAAGGTCTTCAAATTATAATTAAGATAAAAAACACAAAAACTTACTCATTGATAAGAGCAGCGGCATAGCTAGGGTGGGGGAGAGGGGGGTCCAAATCTGAAAATCACCCCGGGGCACAACTTGAGGAGGGCCCCCAAATGAGTGTCCGAAATTTGTTTTACATTAAATATTACGCCGTTATCTCATGTCATGATGTTAATTGTCAAAATGCAGGGACCATTAAAGAGGTCAAGCACCCCGGGTCCCCAAAATCCCTAACTACGCCACTGAATTAGAGAACGATGAAAAAAATTCATACAAGTTCCTTCTCGCGAAGGGGTTCGTCCATTCAAGACTGTTTAAAAGAAAAATATGTGATTTTAAACTACAGGACATACTGCTATAGTCTCAATGGTTGCAGTTTGGTATGCCCGTGACATTGTCGTAAAATTGCGTCATCTCTTGTCGTAAAATCCGTATTTCTGAAAGAATGTGTTATCATCAGACAAAAGACAAAAATAGATTCTTCACTCAGTAAAGGAAACAAAATGCATTCTGAACACACAAAAAAATCATGCACGTGCGATGTATATTTGCATGAACAATGAACATATGCAACAAAAAAAAAGTCGCTTTGTCTAAGATCTAGTAGTTTTACAGACTAGAATTTACTGTTTTATTATATACATTGTAGTTCTCCTAAATGCGTGCAGGCATCTGATAAACCCTCACATTAACCTTTTTTATTTTGGAGATGATGAAATAGTTTCTAAAAAGGGAAGGCGGAGCTTGGAGACAGGAAGTAGAATTATGAAACACAAAAAGTGACAAACACGTGCAAACGTATAGGAGAAAGCACGTGAATTGTAAGGATTACTTGTAAGATAGGGAAAGTGAAATGAAGAGGTATTTGAATTTTTTTATAAACACATATCCGTAATTCTAACAAAATTTAAGACTCGAACATTCTAGACTGCACTGACCGTATAATTACAGTATTTATGACTGCACACACATATTTTTAATGTGTCAATTTGTGTTTGTGTGTTCGATGACTGCGCCCTACTTGCACAGATTAAACATAAGCAGTCGCTTCTTTTGAGTTTAACGTTTGTTAATATTTTTAACATATAATAATGTTTGTAAATGTTAACACATTACAGATCATAATTCCTTTACTTTTGAGCTTTATTTCTTCTGATATTAATAATAATCCGTTCACTCTGCAGATCAAGAGTTCAAGTTCCTAATCGCGCGATATTATATAAAAAAAATTTGAATAGATTTTTTCGCAGAATTTAATTTTAATAGTTCGATCTACATAGAAATTGAAACAGAATTTGTTACCTCGATCCTAAAATGATTTTTAGCAACAAAAGAAAAAATTGATGGTGTTTAAAAGTATCAGAGTCTTTCAGTGTTAAAGTATGACAATATTCATGAATGTTTATTAGAGTTTGTTAGTGTCTGCTAGTTTTCTCGAGATAGTTCATGTTCGTCATGGTTCTTTAAGCTTTGAAAATGTTTTCTAATTGTTCGTTAATCTGTTTATTAATATTTGTGGACTATTTGTTCGTGCTTGTTATGTTTGTTATAGTATTTTAAATGTTTGGTCATTTGAATCTATATGTACGGAGAATATTCATTACAGTAGACGCTTGTACAGCCTATAGAAGGGAATTAACTCATATCCCCAATGACATATCCCCAATACAATATCCCTGATGATGTCTAATGAAGATTTTAATTAAAAACAAGAAACTAGTTTGATTCCATCTATTTTTCGTAAATAAAAAGTCTATCTACAAAGGGCTTCCATTTGTTCCAGATTTCTATAACAGATTGTTTTGCGATTATTTCGAAAATAAACATCCGTGAATTAAATGACCGGTCTATAATAATTTTATTGCCCATACTATGTGTGATATAATTTGAAAACTTCAGTTCGTACGAAATCCAGGCTCACGTGTTGGATCATTTCTTATGGATTCTCTGTGAAAGGATTTAGATTGCTGACAATCTCAAAGACATCTAAAAGTAGATCACATCCGATTTCATTATAGAACACAGACTATTATCAGTCGTTCAACTAGAATCGATCTGCATCCTAGAGATTTAGAGATTTAGATCCTTTTATAGAAGTGCTTACACTAGACTACCGAATCGGGACTTTTCAAAACAGTTGTACCACTCTAATAATCGAATTACACGAAATATAACAGCATTGATTTCTCCACTATGTAAAAGGAGTCTTAATATGGAAGGTATCAGACAATTTAGACTTGACTCGATATTCCAATAAGTGTGATTTCTTACTTATACATGTCCAATGACATACTTTGAAAATATTATGTCACTTTCTAACAATTGCTGTATTCAGTGACCTCTGCAAGTGGTTGAGTTTTAAATACTGTTCTATAATTACTGTCATACTACATGGCAAATAGCATGGACCTCTCTAAGTGCATTTACACAGGACTACCGCCATTACACACACACACAAGCAGAGACACAAAACATGTTACCATTTCAATTAAATTATTCTTAGTTGATCACTAGCCCCACATGGATCTATCCCTTGGATCTCTTAGTTGATCACTAGCCCCACAGGGAGCTATCACTTGGAGCTCTAAGTTGATCACTAGGGCCACAGGGAGCTATCACTTGGAGCTCTTAGTTGATCACTAGCCCCACAGGGAGCTATCACTTGGAGCTCTAAGTTGATCACTAGCCCCACAGGGAGCTATCACTTGGTGCTCTAAGTTGATCACTAGCCCCACATGGAGCTATCACTTGGAGCTCTAAGTTGATCACTAGCCCCACATGGAGCTATCACTTGGAGCTCTAAGTTGATCACTAGTCCCACAGGGAGCTATCACTTGGAGCTCTAAGCTGATCACTAGCCCCACAGGGAGCTATCACTTGGAGCTCTTAGTTGATCAGTAGCCCCACATGGAGCTATCACTTGGAGCTCTTAGTTAATCACTAGCCCCACATGGAGCTATCACTTGGAGCTCTTAGTTGATCACTAGTCCCACATGGAGCAATCACTTGGAGCTCTAAGTTGATCACTAGCCCCACAGGAAGCTATCACGTGGAGCTCTAAGTTGATCACTAGCCCCACAGGGAACTATCACTTGGAGCTCTTAGTTGATCACTAGCCCCTTAGGGAGCTATCACTCGGGGCTGTAAGTTGATCACTAGCCCCACATGGAGCTATCACTTGGATCTCTTAGTTGATCACTAGCCCCACAGGGAGCTATCACTTGGAGCTCTAAGCTGATCACTAGCCCCACAGGGAGCTATCACTTGGATCTCTAAGTTGATCACTAGCCCCACATGGATCTATCACTTGGAGCTCTTTGTTGATCAGTAGCCCCACATGGAGCTATCACTTGGAGCTCTAAGTTTATCACTAGCCCCACATGGAGCTATCACTTGAATGTGGTAAATAATTACGAAGAGAAAGAGTTAAATGTTTTTTTGTTTTTTTTTCAACATATTACTAGATCTCATTGAGACTTTTATCAACATAGTACTAGATCTCATTGAGACTTTTATCAACATAGTACTAGATCTCATTGAGACTTTTATCAACATATTACTAGATCTCATTGAGACTTTTATCAACATATTACTAGATCTCATTGAGACTTTTATCTATAGCGTAAAAACTATAAATAGGAAGCTTTTTGGTGCATTTGACGCATAGGTAAGTTTTTTTTATTTAGACAAGTTCTATGATATTTTATGTGTAATTGTTAGCGCTGCCAAACCAAATTTTCTGAACCCTTCCGTTTATGGCTCAATTTCGTTTTATTCAGTTTGCATTGAGGTCAATGTCACGGCCTTGACATTGTTTACTTGACTGTGAAAATTCCCAATAAACAAATCTATCAAATAAATTCAGTGTAGGGATCCAAAACATTTTAAGTGTAGGAACTAGGATCAAATTTTATTTGTGAATATTATCTTTAGACTTTCAAAGAAAAGAGAGGGGGTGTGTGTGAAAGAAAAGAATACCTACCACTATTTCTCTTTAGGAAGCCAAAAAACGATTGGATAATACCCTAACCCATATCATTAATGTCACTGGCGGATCCGTGGGGGGCGGTATATATGTGTGTGTGTGTGTGTATGTGTGTGTGCGCGCTTGATGTACAAATGTTTATGCATGGGGTTAGGATTTACCTGGCGTTAGGGTTAGGGTTAGGAAAAAAATCGCCCCCCCCCCCACTCCAAAGTTCTGGATCCGCTAGTGTTACATGTCATAGTTTGTCGAACCAATGAGATCTCTTCAGACTTGCTTAGGTTCAAAGAAAAGGCAATACGGTGTGAATTTTTCTTGGTCGCTGTTTTAAGATTATATAGGACAAGATAATTATAATATTGATCCAATCAAATGGGAATTCCGTTTGACTACGACTGACCACCCCAGCGTAACTACTGTAACAATAACAATATAGATGCTAATACAAACAACATTCACACACGAAACATATACACACTCACAACTAGATAATAACACTATTCTGCATTATATAAATGTAAAGAAAAAATAAACTTAACCCATACTGTACCAGAAAGCAGAACAGAAATTACACTATGATGCAATCCAATCGTTAGAACTGTAAGAGAGTTACAGACTAGCAAAACACAGGTTACTTGTTGTCTTTCTGAATGGGGTCTTACTATATTATAGTAATTGGGAACTGGTACTGTCCGGATAACCGAATGCGGCATATTATAAACGGACCGTATCACCAACAATATCAGACAAATTTATATAGGGGTATCGAGCCAAATGTAACATACAATTAAAGTAAATTATACAGGGAAAAAGCCTTGTGTGTAGTAACCTACTATATTTGAGAGAAATAATCGTTGATCTTTCGCTGCATATCAGCAAGACCATTTAGAGACCGTACAGAAAAACTACTCAAAAAAAGCAGGCCGGAAAAATGACGTTCTACTGTATTTACACTCAGTGATAGTCTAAAAATAGCTCCAACATCTAAATGAGATACACAGTCATCTCTAAAGTATCAGGTGTCAAGTACAAACCACTTTTGTTTTTTTACTGTTGATCTGTTCAATACTTAGATAAGATTATTAACGTATTGACCAATTTACAAAATAGAGAATGTTTCTTATAGTGCACTACATTGACTGACATATTTCTATAGGATAACATTTATTAAATGGGTCAAAGTACTGTTTTGGGTTAATGAAAATAAAGCACGGAAAGCAATGGACATTAAAATGCACACTGAAAAGACTAGATCTGTTGAAGTAATAGTATTGAATTCTTTTGTTGTTGTATTTACCAAAGAGACTGATCTTTGTGGAGACAGCTTGCCGCCCAATGCGCCAAATGGCGCGGAAGAATCTAAGTAAGTAAATTTACCAAAGAAACACAATAAAAGTCGCAAAGAAAGACGTTGCTACCCAATGCTGACGATTACATGGGCTAATGAGAAAGTTATCGATATGTATATATATATATAGATAAATATATATTTTCTCCCACTTCTCATTCTCGGATCAAATTGAAACTTTGCACAATTATTCATTGTACCTGACAAGACATAAATCAATTAACAAAATTAACCAATTAGTTAATTAGTGATTAACTACTTTGTTTCATATCGAAATAAGGCGAATTAATGCTACTTTAGGAGAGATGTGGATGTATATATGGATTTAGTCTCCTTACTAAGTTTTGTTACCTCTTTTCTCCCACTTCCCATTCTAGGATCAAGTTGAAATTTTGCATAATTATTCATAATCGATAACAATACACGAATAAATCCAAGAAATAACCAATTAGTTAACCAATTAATACTAATTAATAAATTTTGTTTTACATAGCAGAAAGGGAGCTGAACAGTGCCATAATCAGATAAATTCCCTTCGATAAGCCTTGTATTTAAAACAGTAATCTTTTTTCTTCTGCTTGCTTATAAAATAGATTTTGATTTGGAATGAGTTTCAACCAGTCTAAGTGTGTCCTCCACAGACTTGTATTCATCTAGTACACATTTATAATTTTATTATTTTTTCGTATTCTTCCCCGCCCCCTCCCCCCCCCCCTCATCCATGCTATGACGTGTCTGACCTCATTTGTTTTCCAGCTTGACATTATGACTGATGAATTCACACTTTTGAACAGTTTTATTTGTGATTGTGTATTATGTAGCACTTCTCGAGAAGAGAATCCTAGTAATGGAACTAAGATGCTACAGAAAGATCATAGGTGTCACTTACAAAGACCGCATCAAGAATGAAGAGATTAGAAACAGGATTAATACAGCTATCGGACTTCACGATAACCTGCTAACCAATGTCAAAAAACGTAAACTCAAATAACATGGCCACATCACAAGGTCCTCAGGACTCGCAGAGACCTTCCATCAGGGGACTGCACCAGGAAGAAGAAAAAGAGGAAGACAGAGAAAGCTATAGGAAGACAACATCAAAGACAAGCCTGTCATTCAATTAAAGTCTAACCTAGGCAAAGGGCATTTAAAGAGTTGTGAAACCAATACTCGCTTCTTGTATTATTTTCATTATAATATCACAATAAGGTCAAAGGTTCAACGGATTGAAGATAGGTCATAGTTCAATATATGACTTACTCTTAATGCTAATGCGAACAACAAAAGACGACTAATTCTTTCTAGTCAAAATCCGAAAGTTAAATTGATGAGTTAACTGCTTCTAAATATTTAGATGTAGTATTGATGAAGGTGACTGCTCTAAGACAACTAAGAGATGAATACCAGAAAGATGGCCAGTGGTTTGGTTGAGTGGTGAGGATAGAGAGCTGACCAATTGCTTACTAGTGACTGATTCGTCTGCTGGTCTGGGTCATGTGAAACTGGTGAATTATGAAGGCAGGAAAAACGGATCAGAAATGACTACATATTAATAGTTTGGGGAGAGGGGTAGGTATTAATCGGGGAGGTGGTATACACACATTTTTTTTATTTGAATGTCCTGGCTTTGGAAAGATTTGTTTTTTTAATAACTGATGTAACTAGATCAAAAATTAAGTTTGTGTTTGTGTGTGTGTGTGTGACAGAAAGAGAAATCCTATTTATATAATTATTTAAAAAGTATATAAACCAAATAAATAAGAGGTTTCAAGAGAGACAGAGAAAAAGAATTTTAATATTCGTGCAGCCTTACACTCGCACTTACACTTACATTAACAATTACACTTACATTTACATTTACACTTACACTTACATTTACATTTACAATTACACCTACATTTACAATTACATTTACAATTACATTTACAATTACATTTACAATTACATTTACAATTACATTTACAATTACATTTACAATTACATTTACATTTAACTTGCACATACATTTACAATTACATTTACGCTTGTACTTACACTTACATTTACATTACATTTACATTACATTTACATTACATTTACATTACATTTACATTACATTTACATTACATTTACATTACATTTACACTTACACTTACACTTACATTTAGAATTACATTTACACTTACACTTGCTGATGTCTGGTTTAAAAAAAACGAAAGAAAAAGAGACTCAGAAAGGGAAGGGGGGGGTACAGAGAAGAATAAATCATAAAGAGAGAGTCAGAAATATGACAGAGAGACAAAGATATGGGCGGACAGGTCATATGGGCATCCTGGCACCAACTGAACCGGTGGGGCCAACACGAAATGATCCGCTGGATGACTTATAAGGAAAAAAATAGCTCTTTTGCAAAGCAGACAGCTTTGAAAAAAAAAAGGGGATAGTCTAGCTTAAGTACCCGAACAAGTTTTTTTCACAAATAATTGTGCTTTAAAGTCTAACAAGATATACAAAAATATTTCATCATATCAAATATCGTCTGCAAAACGTTCAACCATTCTTCCATCTACATATAGGCCACAAGCGGCATAGATCTGAACACTGCTTTGATGACGTCTTCGAGATTTTGATGAGTGTCTTCTCCTCGTCTCTACTATTGAATTTTTTTTTGTTTCATCACAGTAACAGTTTCTAGGTATTGGTAACCAAAACGTTTATGATTTTTTCCTATTTTCAGTGGCATTTAATGGCAAACATTTTTTGGTGAGGAGGTCTGTAATTCAATTCGCATAATAAAAATCTGGTTTCAGAAAACGAAACATTCGAATTTTTCAAAACACTTTTGTTTATTCCCCAAGTAAATGACTAACTACAGAATGTACTGATACTGATATATAGTTTGAAATAAGCAATTCTAGTGTAGATTTAGTCATGGAATTCATGCTATCGGTACTTCAATGCAGGAACCCATCACGGGACCCAGCACTTATAAATTAGCATTAAATTTACCCCTGCTAAAAAAACATTCACAAATCATATTTTATACCTAAAACAGTTATATATTAAGACCAAACATGAATGATTGTCTAATGATTGTCCAATGAATGTGTCTAATGATTGTCCAATGAATGTGTCTAATGATTGTCCAATGAATGTGTCTAATGATTGGAGAAGCAAACAGTTTTTAAAAAATTGCCGCGCTGAGACAGAGATTTGCACTAAATTCTTGTGTTGTTTTCTGGCCAGCATGGCTCAATAGATTAATCTAATGTAGCAAGCAAAACTCAAGGTTACAAAGGTTACAAAGGTCGCTTTTGTAAACTCAAGATCAGCCCTCGAAGTGTTCCGCTCAGGCAGGTGAAAAGGCAGGTTTCATTATTTTCAGAAATAATAAAAGACTTTAAGAAATTGTGAACTACAAACTATCAACAGCTATAACACTATCAACAGCTACAACACTATCAACTACTACAACACTATCAACAGCTGCAACACTATCAACAGCTACAACACTATCAACTACTACAACACTATCAACAGCTACAACACTATCAACAGCTACAACACTGTCAACTACTACAACACTATCAACAGCTACAACACTATCAACAGCTACAACACTATCAACTACTACAACACTATCAACTACTACAACACTATCAACAGCTACAACACTATCAACAGCTACAACACTATCAACTACTACAACACTATCAACTACTACAACACTATCAAGAGCTACAACACTATCTTCTTCGATACAAAAATAAGAGACGTGCTTGTGACGAAAGTGTTACTGAGACTGTTGTATTAGAGACACTATATAATTTGGTAATAATAATAATAATAATGGTAATAAAAATAATAATAATGACACTATAATATTGATCTGGAGGAGTGTAGTATGTTACTTTAAACAATGGTATAGTCTGGCTCTACCCCTCTATCTCTAGCTATAGGTTTGAATTGAATGAATGACTAAAACATTCAATACATAGCCACGTGACTTTTCTAACATTTAATCTCGGCTGATATAACATCCCTAGATCAATCCTAATGGGCGGGAAGTAGCGCCTATTACATCATAGAGAACATTAAAAAAAATTAATTGATAACTCTAATTAAAACATAAGTTTCTAAATTTAGACACAGATGACGTCTTTATTTGTCACGTGTTTACTCACGTGGTGCATTGAATCATCTCTCAAAACTTCAGCATGTAGGAAAGATCCGATACAGTTTTTTTTCGAAGTCATCTATTTACTGCCTTCAGGTATTTCTACTCATAATGTACCAAGAAAAACAAAATACTCCCTGTATCTGTGAATCAGACTATCCTACAGACTATCCTACTGATCAAGTCAATGGACATACCTGGGATGTTTCGGTATAGACTATCAGCTTTTTACGTCTATTCCTAGATACAGAGATAAAGTCAAAGTGCATTTTGAAAGTGTTGAGTCTCTACAGAACATACTGGGTAAAGGGAAGGAATTAATACATAATGACAATCACACACACACACACACACAAGCACACATACATAAGCACACAACTAAATCTAGATAACAAATGGTCAGTGTTTGTTTACCAGTATTTGTTTACCAAAGACAATAATATTAACTAGTTTTCACTCTATTCACAACTGACAAAAGAAGATGTTCTCTATCAAAGAGATCTTTGCCTTGCATAGTTTGTAACATTCAGTTTCCTTATGTTTCAGTTAACCTTTATTTTGTAACCGATTCACAATTTCAAAGATGAAGGTAGATGGTGCGGCTTTTGAAATTTTCATTTTAACGTTTACCAGTGGCGGACTGGCTATATGGGCATTCGGGCAAATGCCCGGTGGGTCGGTACCCGATTGGGGCGGTAGGGCCACCAAACGGGTCGCATGAATGCCAGTAAAATGTTTATAGATTTTAATATATTCTCTTGAAATGCAACACTTTAAGCGTCGTGATTTGTTTATTTACATCTTTGACACTTTAAAATCTAACAGTAATCTAAAGCATTGTCGTAAATACCTTACATCCGTATATGGTGTTT
The DNA here is from genome assembly GCA_030265305.1 of Biomphalaria pfeifferi. Lineage (NCBI taxonomy): Eukaryota > Metazoa > Mollusca > Gastropoda > Planorbidae > Biomphalaria > Biomphalaria pfeifferi. The sequence continues at coordinate 1,897,415 of JASAOG010000076.1, forward strand.
CCAGTAGACGTCAATTCCTTATACACACTAAAGTAACCTGAAACAAAAAACTTAAGGCCATTATTTCTTATAGAGATCGACGTTAGTGTAAATATATTCGGATGAATCTATAAAGTGACCAACAACGTTTCAGTTCCTAGAGATGACATGTCCAGTCTCACATACGAGTTCTTATTCGTTTCGGGGTCTTTGGGCGCCTCTGAGTTCACGCAGCTCTTATGGGTACCTGACATAAGTTGGGGAAAAGTAATGGCGGTTGGTTGTTGTGTTGGCCACATGACACCCTTTCAAGCCGTGGGCCACAGAAACAGATGACTTTTGCGTCATCTGCCCTATAGACCGCAAGGTCTGAAAGGGAAACTTTACTTTTTTTATTTGACCTTGTGAGTAAAGTAAAATTCCTCCTTTCAGATTATGAGAGTGTCATCTGCTTCTTTAGCCGATGGTCAAAGAGCAGCACGACGACCAGCCACCTTTATTTACCCCGACTTAAGTCAGGTACCAGTTAGAGTTGAGTGGACTCAGGGTCCCAAAACATCCCGAAATTCTTAATATAATGTACAAATTGCCATCCGAAAAGCCGTGGAGAGTGTGGGATTTCAATTGAATCTCTTCTCTCTTTTTTTTTTATTCTGCGCTATTATTATTATTATTAATATTAAAATTATTATAATTCAGTAGTTCAAAACCAAAGAAAACAAATTTCATGGTCTCTCGCGAGAAGTGACATGCTACCTCAGAAATTATTCATAGTTCATTTGGTTGTCCTATGCAAAACGGATTTGGCGGGGCCAAGTTTGGGTAGGGATACGGATATTTAGTGAAATTGAAGAATTTATACAAGAAAATAAATTCGTTTATGCATTTTATTTATTCTTTACTACATACAGAATTACTTTACAAGCCTTGCGTGTAGCGAAGCCATACAGTATATCATTAAAATTCTGTTTCCTACACAGATCACGCAAGAATTACCAAATGTTTCAATCTATCTTTGAGAATTGTTGACCTCAAGTAATTCTTCATTAGTTTGAGGCGCGAGAAGGTTTTTTCACCCAAAATGACAATTTTCGGTCGATATATTTCAGATTTTTTTTTTTTTTTTGAGTTTTCAAAAGATTTTAATAATTTTCGGAGATTTCAATGACTTTTTCGTATATTTTGCACTTTCAGGAGATTGCAAGGAGCTCCAGGTAAATCTGGAGGCTGCGGAAATTTCGTTATAGGTTATAAAATGATTTAACTTAATAATTTACACCCAGAATTAGTGCGGGCCCTCTGCGGTCGAATAGGTTGCGTAACTTGCATTGGCCTAAAGCCGGCCCTGCAAATAATGGCGTATGCAACGCCGTGGGCCGACTAGTCTACTTTTTTTTTTTTTTTGATGAGATGCAGTTTTCAACTTTTTCTGTTTATATAAATAAAGTATTAAAAGTAATATTAGTTTACAATAGGAATGTTCTGCGTTTCCGAAATCTAAATTTGATTGAAATTAATACTAGATATTTTTGTCTTTGTAAAATTTTTGTAATAAATTATTTTAAAAACATTTTAGTAATACGACATTTGCACTATTCATTTTAAAAAAAGATTTATTATTAAATAAAATGCAAAAGTAGACTATTTGGATGATAAAACCATAGACTGATGTATCTCTGAATTTTAATACTTTTAAAACAAAAAAAAAGTTTGTTTTTTTATATTTTTTTTTATTCAAAAATGTAATCAATGGAAAATTTAATAGTACTTCTCCATGAGTTAGCTTTTTGAAACAGTTCTAACCCACTAAATGAAACTATTAGCATAAGTCAGTCATTTGTTAACTAATACTTAATTAAATCACTAAAGTTTTGCTAGTCAGATTTCCCTCGATTTTCTTTTTTTTAAAATTGAATTCACCGAAAGTTGTATTCTTGGGTCAAAATTCTCTTTTTGAAAATAAAAAAAGATGACAAATACGTGTTTATTTGCATGGGTAAATATTAATGTACATCTTCAATAAAACATTGAATTGCTGTTTTAAGTCAATTTCAAGAGAAAGTCGACTTTTGCTCCCAAAAACAAAGTAATGTGGGAAATGGCTTTATGTGAGGCCACCTAACAATGTACTGAACAATTGAGGGGAAGTAAGACCACACAAAACTGAACCAGTATAGGGAAGTATCTATAAGAGACAAAACAAAACTGAACCAGTATAAGAAATACGAGACCACACAAAAATGAACTAGTATAGGGAAGTATCTATAACAGACCACACAAAACTGAACCAGTATAAGGAAGTATCTAGATCAGATCACACAAAACTGAACCAGTATAGGAAATATCAGACCACACAAAACTGAACCAGTATAGGAAATATGAGACCACACAAAACTGAACCAGTATAAGAAATATGAGACCACACAAAACTGAACCAGTATAAGGAAGTATCTATATGAGACCACACAAAACTGAACCAGTATAGGAAATATGAGACCACACAAAACTGAACCAGTATAAGAAATATGAGACCACACAAACTGAACCAGTATCGGGAATATGAGACCACACAAAACTAATCGGTACAGACATAAATCAAACCTTTATTTGAGACCTCGCTGAGGTTGTAAGTGCTGAAACAGATTGAACTTTTATTTCCTTCTGGTTTTGCAGGTGACCCATTTCTCAATACTGGTCGTTTCCTGTCGGTGAGCTTCATTTAGCTATTGATCCCATAAATTTCCTGTTATTTGGATGTTGGCCAGCGCCCTATTAGGTTTTCTATTGGACTTGCAATGAGTTCTCCAGCCAGCCTCTTTTGTGACTTCGGAAAAAGTTTTCCTATGACTTGTGCAAACACTTGATTCAGCTACAGAGTCAGAGAATGGTTTCTAAAACTTCTGGCAAGAGTTGCGTATTTTGAATAATGTGAGGTTATAACATGTACAGAAGGGGTAATATGTTGGCCCCACAAAGATGCGATAAAAGACTTTTTCATAGCATATAAAGACTAGGTTTATCAGCGATTTAAACTTCAAAATAGTTTTGTAGCTGTATTGGTAATAGCTCCTGATATACGTGGAAGCAGCAATCCAAGAAACTAAAAAATAAAAGTTATAAATTTAGATTTATCACCCTTTACTAATACATAAAGAAAACAAAGTTTACTAAGGCTTTATTTTAGCCTCGCCAGCAACGTCAAACAAAAGATAAGCAGAGGAAAACTACAGTACAGTTGGATGCACCAACCAGAAAGTCTTTTATAGTGTATTTCTATTTCTCTCTTTCTACACCTATTATATCTCTATAATGCCAGCAATACACACCGGCAACTCCCGTTCATTTGTTCTTAGGCCGCATAGTGTTTCATTTGGATCTACCCTCACCCTTTAGTATTTTGCGTTTCCAATAAAAAGATACACATTTTAATGCTACCCTTCATATATTTTTAGGTTGTGAATAATAGTATCTGATTGTTAGAAAGATTTTAGTTATATCAACTCTGTCTGTCTGTCTGGTAAAAAGTCTGTACACGTTATTTCTCCCACACCCAATCTCGTATCAAGCTGAAATTTTGCACAACTATTTCTTTTACTTGACAAAATAAGAATCAATTTTTTTAAAAATTAACCATTGGTAATTTTTTTTTGTTTGGTATCTCAAAAAAGAAAAGAAATTGCACTCGACTGAAGTGGTAGTATAAGCTGAATTAGTCCCCCTTTTTAGAACGTCACTTTAAAGTAAGTTATTTTTGCTGGAGGGTGCAAACTGCCACCTATGGCTCAAAGTCGTAGCCTCAACTTTCTTGCTATAATATTAAAGAAAAGAACTGTCCCCTATTTGGGCCCTCATACTTGATCGATATTAGGTGCACAGTAAATACTTCTAAATACTTCTAAATACTTCTAAATACTTCTAAATACTTCTAAATACTTCTAGTTCATGAAGTAAAAAAAAAAAAAAAGAAACTAAACACGTAAACAAAGTATTAACTATAAACAAAGTTAGCTTCATCCGTGAGGCTCGTGCTTGCCTACGTTCAGTCAAACAAAAACAACAAACGTTGACTGTAGTTGCCGAAACTGTCTATTACTTTACTAATGCATTCCTTTTCGTCGCGATGGACTAGCTGGCGATGAACGCTTATCGCGCAGTTCTGATATTCTTCTTTGCATTTCAGCTTTTAGGGTGAAAATAAAACAAGTTGAACTGACCATTATTATTTCTTGAAAAGCGAGACATAATGAAGAAACTTAAGAATCATGATATGTAATGTAAAGCTATGTTCCGTAATAACTCCCAAAATCCAAGCATGTTTTTTTCCTCAGTGTGTCTGTTGACTGCGAATTCTCGGCAGCAGCAACTCAATATTCGGTATCAGGTTTTTCTGCTAGCAGTCTCTCCTTCCTCAAGATGACATCTCTGACGTGTTCCTCAGAATGGTCAAGTTTGTTTTTGATTATGCCATTAAGGATGTGCTGTTGAGCGGCCACTATTTTAAATTTGAAAGAATGCCACACCGTGGAAACTGGTTCAAGAACAGATGAATAATTAACGACAGTGTAAAAACAAATCAGAAACAAGAGGAGGAGACATTTACTACACATGTCTGCAGTTTGTTTGGTTTCACTTGCAGTCGTTATTTTAAGATCCGCCAAACAAAGATCTCAAAGTTTAGACTTAAATCTCAAATGGATTCGTATTTTTCAGTTGATTGTATCTCACACAAAAGAGGTAAATTTAGCACCAACGCTCTCGCTAGGGACAGTTACGGACAAGAATACTAGCCATCACGGGGCAGCCTTGGCCGAGTAGTGTGTCCATGTCCGTCTGTACAATGACATTAGACACATGCAGTGCGTCTCTCTGAGCCACAGGAACTAAACCAATGGAGTCGAATACAATAGCAATCTCCAAACCGAACGCTCAAAGACATCTGCTCAGTGCTTGAGATATCTACAAATTCTTCACTAAAATACCCAGCAAATGCAGTTAAAACATGATTTATTTTTTTATTTCTTGCTGCTGCTAGTGCTCCATTGATCTAAATCAACGTTTTGACTTGGACGTTGGCATGTGAAGAACTTTCTTGTATCTCTTCTTTTGTAAACTGGTGGACGTGTTCCACCTGCTATTTTATCGAGCGCTGACACCGAGCGCAAGACGTTAATACATTAAAAATTTACACTCTTTACTTTTGTTCAATAAATCTAGAACATTTATCACATCGAAAGATAATCGACAAGGATTTTCTTCTCCAAGGCAAAAGAAACAATCCTAGACCGGTAACTAAATAGTATAAAAAGTAATTGTGGCATTTTACGTCTCGAGACGATTTTTTTCCCTTTGCAACTTTTTGTGTGACTAAAGAGACCAATCGTTTGTACTTTCCCCTTTCTTTCTACTAGGGTAGATGTTGTGTATGGCATCTGCAATCCAGGGTCATTTAATGCTAGTATTTCATGTGACACTATTTCCAAGCTGTTAGATTCGATTTTGAAGAGTTTTATGTCGCGGTTGCATACATAAGTATACCTTAGCAGGTCTCCTGCCCTCTGTTAAATCACCATCTTATGAAAGTCGACCTTGAGGCATTTATAATAACTAAATCCAGTGCTTTTTTTTTTTTTGTGACGGTACGCACCGGTACGGTGTACCAGCACCTTTTTGAATGTGGGGAAAAATATTACTTTTCTTGTATTTTAACGTTTATTATTAATTTATTAGTAGTTAAAAGTTAGGCAATCCATCACTGAGTACCGGCACCTATTTTTTTTTTTTTTACAAAAAAAGAACTGACTAAATCTATGTGCAAATGAAAACAAAATCGTTATGACTAACATGCTATATGCTATAGAATATTCGACACCCTTTATAGTGCAAAGAACTGCCTATTCTAATTACAATAATAGCACATCATTACAACTGTACTTCAGCGGATGCACTTGTTAAGTTACTACATTTTATAATATTCCTACGCAATGCCTTTAGATTTCAACATATAAGACGATGCGCAAAATTTTCTTGAACTTCCTCATGTGGCTGGAAGCTCTATTTTGGAGAGACACTCCCGTCCACAGATAGCGCAGGTTAAGGTGGCTTTTGCTTCAGTGGTAGAGGAGCAATTAAACTCTTGAATTAATAATGCAATGGCGCATGCAGGGGGGTACATGAAGGTGCACTTGCACCCCCTAGATTCTGACTAAATCTACATCTACGTAATAAAAACAAAACAGATCTGGAAGATGTATTTCATTATAAAATATAAAAAAAATTGGCTAGAATATGGCTACTCAGAATTTAGAGGCGTACACGTACATGGTTGGTCATCAATTCCTGATGCGCCTAGGCTAATCTACTACTACATTAACCAGTGGAAGCACTACTTGTTCAGTTGTTACTTAGAAGTTAATTGATTTGGTGTTGCGAAAAAATGGCTAGAATTTAGCTACTCAGAATCCAGGGGGTGCAAGTGCACCCCGTTGATCCCACCTGCGGGAGCCCATGACAACGATACAATCTTCAATAGTCATAAATACCGCATTAGCTGGGTGGTTAGTATGTCTTAAAAAAAGAATGCTATTAAAAACCGATTACGGTAAAATCCACACCGAGATATCCCATTATTTCTTTCCTCCCCCTCCCCCAAATTTCCCCAACTGGTCCCCAGACAAGTGATAGGATCAAAGCGTAGTGAGAAAGCTAATCAAAAACAATTGGTAAAAATATTTCTAATAGCACAGATTTATTTTTGTTAGTCCAAAACTATTACAAATTTAATTACATGACGGATTCAAACTAATTGATATAATTACACTTCATATAAGCTTATTATTTATTATTATTTTTTTTTACACCAAGCTCTAAAAGGGAGTTCGTGTAAAATCTGTAACTCTAAAGTTTTGTAAATTGTAAGTTTGTGTGTAGAGTAACATGTAAAGACAACGGACGCCTAGGACCTAGTTATGAGATTGTGTGTAACATAAGCGCACGTTATTAATTGGCCTTATTATCCATCCTTCATTCAGCTGCTATTTGTATCTAGCTTTTGATTTTGGATAACTGTGGAATGCCTAATCCTAATTATTTACTATACATAAAATATTACTATCGTTTCAAGCTAAATATTACATTCAATGGCGCTTCCTACATGGAGGCATATATAAAAATAGTACAATTTTCTTAGCAGCTTAGCAGCTGTAAGAATGTTTACTTTGACATTGTCATACGATATGCCAGGTCGGCAGGAGTACCGCCCTCTAACGATTATTCAGGATATTTATAGAAAGTTATTATTATTATTATTATTATTATATAATTAATTTTATTATGAAATTAATTTATCCGAAAAACGGCTAGCTCCTCTACCACTGAAGCAAAAGCCACCTTAACCTGCGCTATCTGTGGACGGGAGTGTCTCTCCAAAATAGAGCTTCCAGCCACATGAGGAAGTGTGCTCTGAGATGAACCATAGTCGTTCCTTGACTGAAGGAGGCCAATGAATGATAATAAATATTATTATGAAATTAATTAAGGAAAATAATTATGTATTTAAGTTTTCAAAACCTTTTTCTAAACAGCTATTCTCATCTTGCTTTTTTAATTCTAATTTTAATTCACCAATATATATTTCAGATATTCCGCGGACGTCGCCACTGAAATCCAATTGTGTGATCCAGTCACGTGACCGGTTTTGTTTTTCTTTATCACGTCTTTTTGTTTTGTTTTTAGTTTGGCAAATCATCCCATGCGTCATGGGGAAGTGGACTAAACAGTCATCAGACATTGAAGTTCTGTCCAGGCTGATGGAAAGTGGACCAGTGCTTTGGCCTGGATGTTATCAGACCAATAACCTGTGGATCAAACTAGTTTGAACAATTGACATTTAGGGTAGGAGCAAGGGCATCGTACTAAAATAAAAGGTTCTCAAACTATTTATAGATTTGATACTGAATTCATACTGAATTCATGCTGTTATGGAAATAATGCATACAATTTAAAGTCCAGATTGTTTGTGAAGTCTTGTGGAAACTTCTATTAGTGCAGTGCTTCTCAAACTTTCAACAGTGGAGCTCCTATTCAATAAACTAATTCGTTCGCACCCCATCCCCTTTAGCCAACTGGGAAGGTGAAGAAGCTATGAAGGCTGATGTTCAGAAGGGTTTGAACGATGTAATAATTATAACACACTTTTCCCCTTTTATTTTACATAAACATTGACTATATGTTTAGAATCTAAAGTTAGGTAATGAATTGTTCATTAAAGCTAGTTTGTTTACTTTCAGAAATAATGTTACGTGGCTAAGTGTTTCGTCTATTAGACAATGTTCTGTGTGGAAATAGTATGGGGGATACAACACATTCACCCCCATCTAGCTCATTGGTCTGAGGGAGCGCTGTAATGGTTCATCCATCGTGGTTCAATGGTGACTACTTTTGTCATCCAGGGGGCTGAGGGCTTTGCACTGGGGTTTTGTGCCTCCTCATGTGGCTGGTGAGACCTATGTGAGCCCGGAATGTTCGGCTGCACACTGGGCAGGTTATTCGAATTGGAGCTAGTGTCATTGGCCTTGCTTTTCTTCTCTGGCGCTTTTCTTCTGCCAGAGCTGTTCACTTTTCCTCAGCAATCTGTGTGCCAGTTTTTACAGCGCTACGCCATGATGCTCTGTCATGTGCCTCTGTCTCCTGTCTGGGTCTATGCTAATCGCCTCCAGAGAAGCTTTGAGGGTGTCCCTGAAGCGTATTCGAAGTCCGCCTTGCGAGCGCTTTCCTCCCCTAAATTGGCCATACAGGAGTCATTTAGGGATGCGGCGGTCTGTGCTTTTATTTTTCTACTCTTGTTCAACTTGATTGAGTCTCGTTTTCTGCCTCACATTTCATCTGACCATGAGTTGACCACAGTGATGCAATATTCCCTAATGTTCTGCTGACTCTATGCAATCCACTTTGATCATGGGTCGCGGAAACGGAAGGATGTCCAAAAGTTACCTGCATGTCTGCATGTTTGATGGGCAAATAGTGAAATCGATAAAAAGTTTTCGTCAAAAAACTTTTGAACACTTTTTATTTGGGAGAGTTGAAACCAGTGCGTGACAAAGCTGCATACAAAAGTGTGTTTTATATCCATTACGCACATATCTTAAAAGGGCAATAATTCGTTCTCCTGCAGACGAGAAACAGACCAGTGTAAATGAATTTAAAGGCCTTGTCTACTTTTAGGAATGGACCGACAGTGGTTGCAAATCTCATCTTTTTAAAAAGAAAGAAAAACCTGACAAGTATCGGTGAAGGGCATTGTCTAGTTAGTTTATCTTTTGTAGTTTAATGTAGTAATAAGTTTAATTAATAATGCATGTCCATTTAACATTATGTAAAATGAATATTTTTGTAACATAATATAAAATGACCTCGTTGAAGGCATAGCATGCTCTACAGTATGTATAGTCCGGAGACTGGATGATTACATTTTCAGCAGGACCAGCCTAAGGCGTAAGCAAACTAAGCAGACCTCTAGGGCCTTCGATTGGTGGGGGCCTCAAACAGGAATAAAAAAAAAATAGATCCAAAAATTAAACTGATATTCAAATCACAAACAAAGCTGAGCCCTATCTATATCTCTGTTTACTAGCACAACTCTACTTTGAATCAAGGAATATTTATCTCAGTGACCTCTATGTTAGAAAACCCATGTTGCTATCTTTCGGTGAAAATGAAACTTTTTTCGAGTCTGGCGCATCAAAACACAAACGAAAAGGAGGTGGCGTTTCTTTGTAGACGAAAGCCAGCATTCTAGAAAGATCCAGGCTCATGACCATCTTCAATTAGCAATTTAAAAAAAAATTATTTCACCTGGAGAAAATGACTATAATTTTGTCAATATGAAACATTGAGTAGAAATCTATGAACATTTTAATGAATTAACAACAGTCAACAGCATTGTTTTAGATCTCGGAAACAAGCATTAAAAAGCTTTAAAAAGTTTGAAGATGTAAATATATGTTTTCAGATACATGATCACAGTAGATAGACGATACCAACTTTCTCTACTGCAGAGAACAAGCTAGATCTCTAAGGGAAACAACTGCACACTTCTCTAAGGAACGGTCGATTTTTTTCTGTCCTAACAGAAGGAGATTATTGAACTTTCTGCCCTGAAAGTTGACCATATTGATAACCATCTGAAAAAAAAAGTGCCGGAAGCTTCTTGTAAATATTTGGTTTCAGAAAGCGTTAAGGTTGAATGTTAGTGGCAGGGAGTGGAACTATTGCCTCAGCATGAGACAAAGTGTTAACTCAACATAAATATTTGAAAGATGAAAAAACACTATTACATTATGCTAGGTCCCTATATGAATGTATTTTTATACTATAAAGAAAAATTAATGAGGAAACACGAAATTGAAAGGGAAAAAAATAACACTATCTATATCTAAGTGTAGATATGTTCCTAAAGTGTGCGTGTGTGTGTTGGTGTGTGTGTATTCTGCCTTGCTTCAGTTTTCTACGTTGAAGCTCATACAATGCAATGAAACGTTTAAAGATTATACAAGTAAAATAAAATTGATTTTTAAAAGACAATTCCTCTATTATGAAGGTGGCATTACGCTAAAACAGATATTACTTATTCTTAATTTGGCGACATTAAAAGACTATAGCAAAGACTAGAATAGTGGATCTAGACTACATCTAGATTACCAGATATATGGTATAAATGGTTCTAGTTTGGTGATAGTACTACAGATTCAAACTTAGACGACGGTGCGCGAAATGTTACTGAGCATCTATTAATTTAAAAACTCTTAAATGAACACATACGAGAATGTTTATAGATTGCCTTCTATACCTCCAGACCAAATTTAGTTGTTAGATTATTATATTTTTGAAAAATGTTAATGATTAAACCAGACTTTTTCCTTTGACTCTTGAGCCGCCGAAGAGAGAGATAAGAAGTATTGTACAAATTGTTCAAGTTAGGAACAAACTCTGAGCCAACAATAAGTCTACAGAGACACTGAAACAGAAATAGATGGATGCTGTACTGGTTTCAAATGTTGACATGTGGCTGAGTGACATCAACAGTTTATGACCTAACAGGGGAAATTGAGTTCGAATGTCGGTGAAGTCCAGTAATTTTAATTTAAGATTTTGACTCGCTCTTGTTGTGTTTGCTGACCATCCAAAAGAAGCACAAAAAAACTTTTTTTAGCACCTCCTCAAATGTTTACAAAACAGAATTGACCATAGAATTTCTTTTTTTTTTTAATTTGTTCAAAATTTTTATAGGTATAGGTACAGATTTATCAGATTGCCTGACCTAGCCAGGAAAACCAGTGACTTGGCAGAATTTAAGTCATTGGTTAATATGCATGACTAAATGCATGACGCGCAGGACGTAATAATCTTCTTTTTTGAAGTAGCGTCTGTATTGTATAAGATATAAGATTTCAATGTATTATTATCTTGTACTAGATGGTAGGCCACATACAGATGACCTTGACATCATCTGCCCTTGAGATCGCAAGTTCTGAAAGGGCAACTTTACTTTTTTTTTTACTAGACAGTTTTGTCTTCTATTGTTACGGCATAAAACTCTATGTGTGTGTGCGCGCGCGAGTGTGTGTGGGTTCACGTGTATTGTTTGAGATGAGATTCTCTGTTATAAAACTCAAATTCATGTTATATATTATCTAGACCGGATCTCATATCCTAAGCTGTGATCGCCACATAGTTTTCGCTCTATTGACATCTACCAAACACATTGACTTTGTATTTTTAGATTGATGTTTGCGCCCCTTGAAAACAGGAGGAGAAGAATGGAAAGAGAAAAAAAAACTCAAAGATGTTTTTTCAAGTTATCGCGCTGCCGAATTTACACAAAAAAACCCGTGTAAATAATGAGTTTGATTCGCGGCACCTGCAGCGTCCCGTGTGTGCTCACGGGGTAAACTTTCGCGTGCTGTTGACGAGGAAAGTTTACCAGACGATAGTTCTCATGTGAGTAAATATTCAGTTAAAGGGAAGCGATGGATGGCCTGTGATGAGAGAAGGGTCTGGGTGGAGGGGGGGTGGGTACTAGTCGTGTGAGTACAAGGACGTGATTGCTGTCGGAGAATTAGGTTTCGGTATTTCTAGGTCGATAGTCTGCTTCGACAGAGCTCAATGAAGATATCTGACTGAATGAAGTCAGTGGAGGTATTAGAGATAGTGTTATAGAGGAGCTAGTTAAGTGCTCGTCTCTAAAGCTTTACTAGGTATTGATAAGTGTAGGTCTTCAATTCGAATGTTATTTTCTTTCATTTCTACATTCGTTTTCATGTTTTAAAAAATGTTCTTTCTTTGTTGTGTAGCTGATATCTAGAATTCAACGAATGCAAACCACCAAGACATGTGGCTGCTTGCGTGGTATGCGCAAAGACTGTCGTCTGCTGCCATCCCTGCCGCCAGGACTAGAATGTAATTTTTTTTGAAACCCTCCCCCACCCAAAAACAACAACAACAAAAAACAACGTTAAAGCTTGTGAGCAAGGAGATGTGCTTATGAAAGTGTGTCACAAATTCAAACTAATAATAGCCCCAATCCTTCCTCCAACAAAAAAAATAAATAAAAAAGATGCAGTGGCAAGAGGATCGTTGTAAAATGTGATTCATACAAACCAAATAAAACAACAACAGAAAACCAAAATTTTGTGTTCAAATTGCTTTCAGATTTTCACTTCAATGTTCGTATTTCTGCTTCTCTCTGTTCTATGTCTACGTGATTAGAATTTGTGTATTTTTTATCTCGATTTATTAAAGATCATTTATACAAGGACATAGAGGCGTAGTGGTTGAAGGGTAAAGCGCTTTGCTTCCGAACCGAAGACCAGTGTTCGAATCCTGGTGAAGAATAGGATTTTCATCTATTTCGGGATCTCTAGGGCACCTCTGATGGGTACCTGATATTAGTTGGGGGGAAAAGTAAGGCGATTTGTCGTTGTGCTGGCCACATGACACCCTCGTTAAACGTGGGCCACAGAAACGGATGTCCTTTACATCATCTGCTTTACTTTTTACACCAAGACATACGTAATAGTGTTGACACTAAGATAGATAATGTAATCATTAAATTAACGAGATCGAGTGGAATGTGCAGGAAATTATTTCATTGACCTTTCAACAAACAAAGATCAGTTGTGTAGAGGAAATAATGGAAATGAGGATAGGAGAAACAGAAAGAAGTGAGTCAGGGGATATTTAGGTCTGAAAGAGAAACAGAAAGAAGTGAGTCAGGGGATATCTAGGTCTGAAAGAGAAACAGAAAGAAGTGAGTCAGGGGATATCTAGGTCTGAAAGAGAAACAGAAAGAAGTGAGTCAGGGGATATTTAGGTCTGAAAGAGAAACAGAAAGAAGTGAGTCAGGGGATATCTAGGTCTGAAAGAGAAACAGAAAGAAGTGAGTCAGGGGATATCTAGGTCTGAAAGAGAAACAGAAAGAAGTGAGTCAGGGCATATCTAGATCTGATGTGACGTGGTAGTTGATAGGAGTACACCCACGTGATGTCATGTGTTGATACGCTGTTGATTACATGCGTTTCTATCTCTGTATCTCTCTTTTATTCCCTCTTTCTCTCCCTCTCTTGCACTCTTTTTACCTCTGTTTCTCTTAGTCTCTCTATCTCTTTCATTGAATTTCTCTCTCTCTCTCTCTCTCACACACACAAACATTGACTCTATCGCTCTCTCAACCTTATTTTGGACGGAGGACCACTTTAATTTAGGCACTCGTGACACACCAACGGAACAAAACTAATAATAGCCCCAATCCTTCCCAATCCTTAATATACATTAAACCATTTGTATTAGAAACTTGTGAATCTAGTGCTTACAATAGTTCTGGAGAGGTTTATCCTAAACCAACTTTAAACAATCCAGCTGCATAGTTGTGACGCCAAGTCTGAGCACTGAATCTAGAATGAGTCGATTACAAGGGTTTCTCCCGAATCATCCCTCAACAATTTTTCTAATAACTTTCGCTGTCAATCATACTTGTGGAACCAACAGTAGACTCTCCCACCTGTTTCTCCCATGGAAGTGAAAGATCATTTGTGATGGTTAAAACTTCTTGGGCAGGACTTCGATAGTGGTGGTCCCATATAGTAGTGGTCCTATGCATGCTCCTCATAGCAGCTCACTTCTTTGATTTCAAAACTGTTGTTTGTACCGCCAGAATCCGTCAATTGCAATACGAAACATTTTGAAATCTGCTGTGGCTGTAGGTTTGGAATGGAGATATTTACCCATATCTTTCAATAAAGAGGGACTTCTTATGGCCCAACAGTTAGGATGGGCAGGCACTTATCACATATGAAGCACAAACGTATGCCAAAGGCATTCTTTTTTGTTGAGCTGAAAGGTGGTTAAACTAACAGAGGTGCTCTATGGGAACGCTTTAAAGGCCAGCTTACACGCAACTTTCTTTGACAGACATAGATGAGAGTACATAGCTGCAGGTGGCTTCAGAACGAGGCATTTGGAGATTACTAACGAAAACCACGGACTAGACATTTGAGACCAAAAAAAATCCACTTCCAAGGACAGACCTGGACGGCGAAGAGAGAATTTAACTCGACCACCAGAAGACAATGGAAATGTCTGCTTTGGATGTGACAAAATATGAAGGTCGCAGCAGGGGCTGCTTAGCGAGGAGAAATGCTGCACTCCTCATAAATCTTCGAACTCGAAGACAAGCCTTATTTATTATGTTCATGTAAATTGGATCTACGCCTTGTGCAGTATGGTCATGTAAATTGGATCTACGCCTGGTGTAGTATGTTCATGTACATTGGATCTACGCCTGGTGTAGTATGTTCATGTACATTGGATCTACGCCTGGTGTAGTATGTTCATGTACATTGGATCTACGCCTGGTGTAGTATGTTCATGTACATTGGATCTACGCCTGGTGTAGTATGTTCATGTACATTGGATCTACGCCTGGTGTAGTATGTTCATGTACATTGGATCTACGCCTGGTGTAGTATGTTCATGTACATTGGATCTACGCCTGGTGTAGTATGTTCATGTACATTGGATCTACGCCTGGTGTAGTATGTTCATGTACATTGGATCTACGCCTGGTGTAGTATGTTCATGTACATTGGATCTACGCCTGGTGTAGTATGTTCATGTACATTGGATCTACGCCTGGTGTAGTATGTTCATGTACATTGGATCTACGCCTGGTGTAGTATGTTCATGTACATTGGATCTACGCCTGGTGTAGTATGTTCATGTACATTGGATCTACGCCTGGTGTAGTATGTTCATGTACATTGGATCTACGCCTGGTGTAGTATGTTCATGTACATTGGATCTACGCCTGGTGTAGTATGTTCATGTACATTGGATCTACGCCTGGTGTAGTATGTTCATGTACATTGGATCTACGCCTGGTGTAGTATGTTCATGTACATTGGATCTACGCCTGGTGTAGTATGTTCATGTACATTGGATCTACGCCTGGTGTAGTATGTTCATGTACATTGGATCTACGCCTGGTGTAGTATGTTCATGTACATTGGATCTACGCCTGGTGTAGTATGTTCATGTACATTGGATCTACGCCTGGTGTAGTATGTTCATGTACATTGGATCTACGCCTGGTGTAGTATGTTCATGTACATTGGATCTACGCCTGGTGTAGTATGTTCATGTACATTGGATCTACGCCTGGTGTAGTATGTTCATGTACATTGGATCTACGCCTGGTGTAGTATGTTCATGTACATTGGATCTACGCCTGGTGTAGTATGTTCATGTACATTGGATCTACGCCTGGTGTAGTATGTTCATGTACATTGGATCTACGCCTGGTGTAGTATGTTCATGTACATTGGATCTACGCCTGGTGTAGTATGTTCATGTACATTGGATCTACGCCTGGTGTAGTATGTTCATGTACATTGGATCTACGCCTGGTGTAGTATGTTCATGTACATTGGATCTACGCCTGGTGTAGTATGTTCATGTACATTGGATCTACGCCTGGTGTAGTATGTTCATGTACATTGGATCTACGCCTGGTGTAGTATGTTCATGTACATTGGATCTACGCCTGGTGTAGTATGTTCATGTACATTGGATCTACGCCTGGTGTAGTATGTTCATGTACATTGGATCTACGCCTGGTGTAGTATGTTCATGTACATTGGATCTACGCCTGGTGTAGTATGTTCATGTACATTGGATCTACGCCTGGTGTAGTATGTTCATGTACATTGGATCTACGCCTGGTGTAGTATGTTCATGTACATTGGATCTACGCCTGGTGTAGTATGTTCATGTACATTGGATCTACGCCTGGTGTAGTATGTTCATGTACATTGGATCTACGCCTGGTGTAGTATGTTCATGTACATTGGATCTACGCCTGGTGTAGTATGTTCATGTACATTGGATCTACGCCTGGTGTAGTATGTTCATGTACATTGGATCTACGCCTGGTGTAGTATGTTCATGTACATTGGATCTACGCCTGGTGTAGTATGTTCATGTACATTGGATCTACGCCTGGTGTAGTATGTTCATGTACATTGGATCTACGCCTGGTGTAGTATGTTCATGTACATTGGATCTACGCCTGGTGTAGTATGTTCATGTACATTGGATCTACGCCTGGTGTAGTATGTTCATGTACATTGGATCTACGCCTGGTGTAGTATGTTCATGTACATTGGATCTACGCCTGGTGTAGTATGTTCATGTACATTGGATCTACGCCTGGTGTAGTATGTTCATGTACATTGGATCTACGCCTGGTGTAGTATGTTCATGTACATTGGATCTACGCCTGGTGTAGTATGTTCATGTACATTGGATCTACGCCTGGTGTAGTATGTTCATGTACATTGGATCTACGCCTGGTGTAGTATGTTCATGTACATTGGATCTACGCCTGGTGTAGTATGTTCATGTACATTGGATCTACGCCTGGTGTAGTATGTTCATGTACATTGGATCTACGCCTGGTGTAGTATGTTCATGTACATTGGATCTACGCCTGGTGTAGTATGTTCATGTACATTGGATCTACGCCTGGTGTAGTATGTTCATGTACATTGGATCTACGCCTGGTGTAGTATGTTCATGTACATTGGATCTACGCCTGGTGTAGTATGTTCATGTACATTGGATCTACGCCTGGTGTAGTATGTTCATGTACATTGGATCTACGCCTGGTGTAGTATGTTCATGTACATTGGATCTACGCCTGGTGTAGTATGTTCATGTACATTGGATCTACGCCTGGTGTAGTATGTTCATGTACATTGGATCTACGCCTGGTGTAGTATGTTCATGTACATTGGATCTACGCCTGGTGTAGTATGTTCATGTACATTGGATCTACGCCTGGTGTAGTATGTTCATGTACATTGGATCTACGCCTGGTGTAGTATGTTCATGTACATTGGATCTACGCCTGGTGTAGTATGTTCATGTACATTGGATCTACGCCTGGTGTAGTATGTTCATGTACATTGGATCTACGCCTGGTGTAGTATGTTCATGTACATTGGATCTACGCCTGGTGTAGTATGTTCATGTACATTGGATCTACGCCTGGTGTAGTATGTTCATGTACATTGGATCTACGCCTGGTGTAGTATGTTCATGTACATTGGATCTACGCCTGGTGTAGTATGTTCATGTACATTGGATCTACGCCTGGTGTAGTATGTTCATGTACATTGGATCTACGCCTGGTGTAGTATGTTCATGTACATTGGATCTACGCCTGGTGTAGTATGTTCATGTACATTGGATCTACGCCTGGTGTAGTATGTTCATGTACATTGGATCTACGCCTGGTGTAGTATGTTCATGTACATTGGATCTACGCCTGGTGTAGTATGTTCATGTACATTGGATCTACGCCTGGTGTAGTATGTTCATGTACATTGGATCTACGCCTGGTGTAGTATGTTCATGTACATTGGATCTACGCCTGGTGTAGTATGTTCATGTACATTGGATCTACGCCTGGTGTAGTATGTTCATGTACATTGGATCTACGCCTGGTGTAGTATGTTCATGTACATTGGATCTACGCCTGGTGTAGTATGTTCATGTACATTGGATCTACGCCTGGTGTAGTATGTTCATGTACATTGGATCTACGCCTGGTGTAGTATGTTCATGTACATTGGATCTACGCCTGGTGTAGTATGTTCATGTACATTGGATCTACGCCTGGTGTAGTATGTTCATGTACATTGGATCTACGCCTGGTGTAGTATGTTCATGTACATTGGATCTACGCCTGGTGTAGTATGTTCATGTACATTGGATCTACGCCTGGTGTAGTATGTTCATGTACATTGGATCTACGCCTGGTGTAGTATGTTCATGTACATTGGATCTACGCCTGGTGTAGTATGTTCATGTACATTGGATCTACGCCTGGTGTAGTATGTTCATGTACATTGGATCTACGCCTGGTGTAGTATGTTCATGTACATTGGATCTACGCCTGGTGTAGTATGTTCATGTACATTGGATCTACGCCTGGTGTAGTATGTTCATGTACATTGGATCTACGCCTGGTGTAGTATGTTCATGTACATTGGATCTACGCCTGGTGTAGTATGTTCATGTACATTGGATCTACGCCTGGTGTAGTATGTTCATGTACATTGGATCTACGCCTGGTGTAGTATGTTCATGTACATTGGATCTACGCCTGGTGTAGTATGTTCATGTACATTGGATCTACGCCTGGTGTAGTATGTTCATGTACATTGGATCTACGCCTGGTGTAGTATGTTCATGTACATTGGATCTACGCCTGGTGTAGTATGTTCATGTACATTGGATCTACGCCTGGTGTAGTATGTTCATGTACATTGGATCTACGCCTGGTGTAGTATGTTCATGTACATTGGATCTACGCCTGGTGTAGTATGTTCATGTACATTGGATCTACGCCTGGTGTAGTATGTTCATGTACATTGGATCTACGCCTGGTGTAGTATGTTCATGTACATTGGATCTACGCCTGGTGTAGTATGTTCATGTACATTGGATCTACGCCTGGTGTAGTATGTTCATGTACATTGGATCTACGCCTGGTGTAGTATGTTCATGTACATTGGATCTACGCCTGGTGTAGTATGTTCATGTACATTGGATCTACGCCTGGTGTAGTATGTTCATGTACATTGGATCTACGCCTGGTGTAGTATGTTCATGTACATTGGATCTACGCCTGGTGTAGTATGTTCATGTACATTGGATCTACGCCTGGTGTAGTATGTTCATGTACATTGGATCTACGCCTGGTGTAGTATGTTCATGTACATTGGATCTACGCCTGGTGTAGTATGTTCATGTACATTGGATCTACGCCTGGTGTAGTATGTTCATGTACATTGGATCTACGCCTGGTGTAGTATGTTCATGTACATTGGATCTATCTTGTAGGTAAATAATCCTATTATTAATATACAGTGAAGAGTTACGTCTTTAAATGTCACGTCTGAAAGTAGTTCCTGGGATTGTCGTTGACCAGTCTTCTGGCTTAAATACTGTGCACAAATGCTATGCTGACAAATGGGTCACCCTGCATCACAATTGGAAATGCAATAACTTCCTAGACATTGTATCTATTGACAGAAAGCTTTATGTGGGACATGTATCTAGAGAAGGTTTACGTGTTACCTAAATGCGCTCAGCAAACACTCGAGTCAGATTCAGTCGGGATTCGAACTCTAGCCCACTTGGATAGGTAGTCAAGCGGTTTATGCCATTTAACTATATATCCCACATTCTGTACTTGTCTCCGTATCACTGTTACGTGCGCGTGTTAGTGTAAATGTGAAATGGTGCGAATGCGTGTTGAAAGGAGAGTAGAACCAAAAAATGGAGAAATAGAAACGAGATAGTGTTCTAGTGTGTTCATGGACATTCAATGAGTTCAAAACGAGGACGTGGTTTATTTTAGTGTTCATGTACTGTGTCAAAGAGTCTCATCGTAGAAAGGAACCTAACACTCACTTTCTTTTTTTTTCTCTATATTAACGTATTGTGGTGATTTCAAACTGTAAACCGGATCTTAGGAATAAAAATGTAAACAAAGAACAGATTACACAGTTCACATTTTAGTGAGAAAATTACAAAGTTATTCAAACTATTGAAAAGGATGTAAAATTAAAACCAGGAACATTAACATAGTTTGTTTGTCATGCTGAGTTTTTAAAGAAAAACAGTTTTTTGTATAAATAGGCCATACATAGTTAAAAACATATTGTAAATTATTTAATAAATTGTTTTTGTAATGTAAAGACAAATTAATAAATTTGGATGTTAAATACATCACAGATGACATCACCATTCGATCTTTTTGAATTAATCTACAATTGGAGATTTTTCATGATAAACTTAACAACTCAAGGGCGCTAAATGGAACTTAACAAACTTAAAAAAATAATTCAGCTCTAATTTTAACACTATTACAATGCGTAATAGTTGATCTTCTTTATTCCCGCTAGTTAGTTGCCATTTTGTTGTAAACTAAGTTTGAAGCCATAGAATGAATGTAGAATATTTCTTTTAGATTTAACTTGTTTTGCTAGGGTAGAACTTAGAAAATCTGATTCTGTACTTCTAACTGTGCACACACAAAACGTTGTGATATCTCATTAAAACACCTAGCTCAACAACACCTTCTTTACTTTGTACACCGGTTACATCAAAAAAAAAAAAGCTCGCCTTAGTCTTAGATTTCCGCCATGTATGAAAATCTCCGCTTGTATCGCCCTCGGTTCTTTCTCTCACCACATCCTCCTCTCTAAGCCTTCAGTCTAGAATTATACCCTCAAAGTCAAAGAGTTTCACTTCCGTCGGGTTGTCTTTTAATGACAGACAAACTTTCTTTCACTTCTAGATTCCAATGTGATCGACACCGGCAGCCGTCTGCATTTAGTTGAATGTCATGTCACCAGAGAGACAAGGGAGAGAGAGGGCTCATTGCCTAAAAAAAAAAAAGAAACCTTCCAATAATACGTCTTCGTGGTGGTGTCCCCGGGCGCGTGACGGCATCGTCTGCACAGCAAGACACGTTTGACAGTCAACGGAGTCTGTCCTTCTGCTGAGCGTGATTCTTGGAAAGTCAAACAAAGGTCATCAGCGCGCTCTTTTCCCCGAATTCTGTCTTGACAAATGGAGTATGTTCACTGAGGCTTTATCGTCAAAGGTCAAGGACGGGATATGAGATTTTAAAGAAAAGGAAATAAATGTGTTTGCTCATATTCACCTAAATATTTATATTCTGTACAAACTTGGAGCTACTTTTGAAGGAAACAATTATCCATCTATTTATATATCTTTATGCAAAGTAAAGTTCCCAACTCAGAACAGGGGAATAAAGTCGAATGATGTAGAGATCTGTTTCCGGGGCCCACGGTTAACGAGGGTGTCATGTGACCAGCACAACGACCAAATTGACTGGACCCAAACTAATGCCCCAAGTACCCATGAGAGTTGGGGGCAAATACAAAAAAAAAAAAATCAGTCTTCACCAGGATTCGAAACCGTGACCCTCCAATTTAGAAGCCATGCGCTTTACCACTCAGCTACCGCGCTTCCATATTTTATTTATTTATCTATTTATTTATCTATGAAATACATGCATCAAGGATAGAATGATTCTTGTTTTAAGAAAGAAAAAAAGATAAATAAAAGATGACAATGTGGAGAGACAAACAGTGAGAGAGAGGGAGAGACAGGGAGAGAGAAAGACAGAGAGACGGAGAAGACAGAGAAAGACAGACAAAGAGAGAAAGAGAAATAGCTAGGAGACTGACTATTGGCAGTTGTTTTTTCTACAATGTGATAGCTTACTAAGAGGATTAACTTCAGTTTGACACCTGATGTCATGTTGGTCTGACGTTCATTGTTTCTGGCGTGCTTTGCTTACATTTCGACTGAGTTCTGCTAATTCTAAGTGTCTGCTTGATTTAGCGCTGATTAAATGACAGTGTTGGAGCAATAGACAAAAATAGGTTAAATGTTAAAATGTAAGTGTAGCTGTGTTTGAATGAGTGTAGCTGTGTTTGTATCAGTGTAGCTGTGTTGGTATGAGTGTAGCTGTGTTTGTATGAGTGTAGCTGTATTTGAATGAGTGTAGCTATGTTGGTCTGGTAAGATCTTAAAATATATCTCAATCTTTCACTTCTCATTCTCGTATCAAGTTGAAACTCAGCACAAGTAGTCATTGTCATTGATGACAATTTAAACAAAGTTACCACTTCTTTAATCAATTAATCAATTAATCTTGTTTTATATGGAAAAAATGTACTAATCTAAGGGGAGATAATCCTTGCAATGAAGAGAGATATGGCAGAGATTTGTTATTAACAAATGTTGGGCTTGAATCTGAAGGGGGGGGGGCCTTCAATCAACTAATAAAACCTTCATTTTGTTTTCTTTCCTTTGTTCACCCGCCCAGAGCACAGCAACTTAAGAAATTCAAAGTCGTTGTTACAGCAACTTAAAAAATTCAAAGTCATTGTTACAGCAACTTAAAAAATTCAAAGTCATTGTTACAGCAACTTAGGAAATTCAAAGTCATACGTACGTCTGTTATGGAGGATGTTGCACAGGGAATGAATCTACAAAATTTCTGTTTTTTTGAGTTCATATTTATCTCCCTTCAATAAGAAATTTCGGATTTGATTTATGAAAACGAACGTTCATAATGGTTCGAGACCGTTGCAGACACAGAAGAGCGGCGCTTAGTGAGAGCTTTCCGCCTCGCTGCTCCTTCGTTAAGGCAGTACAAGTCAAGTCCAGTAGAATTCAGAGATGCCAATAATGTAATGAACCAAGCGTCAAATAATGAATGGATTATCTATTTTTAGATGACTACTAAATGACACGAAGAGACAGGTTATATGTTCTTTAGGCTAACTCTTCCGTTGCCAAAGGTCCTACCAGCCCATTGGTTTGTGCTAGTGCTTTAAAACTTGTACGAGATCTTCAAGAAATATTTAAAGACTATTCAATACCTTTTTACTTCGTCTCTCTTTCACAGACACACACGATTCTCTTTTTGTTTCTCCCGCACTCAAATCTCTTTCTCTCACCATGTCTCTCCCCTGTCTCTATTTCATTCTCTCACTTTCTTTCCCTTTTCTCTACCTCTCTTTGTCTCTCTTTCCTATCTGTTCTCTCTCTCTCTCTCTCTCTCTCACACTCTCTCGCTCTCTCTTTTTCTCTTTGTCCCTCCTTGTAAAAAAATGTTTGTCAAATATTTCACATGTTTCGGTTGTTTCTCCAGAGTTGAAGATAATTACTTCCTAGTCCAGAACTCCCGCAGGACGACGAGGGATGGGAGCGGGCAGGAATTGAACCCTGGCTCATCGATAAATCTGAACGACAGTCCAGCGCGCAAACCGCACGACCAGGCAGCCATCTCTTTCCTATCTGTTCTCTCTCTTTCTCATTTCTCATTCTCTTTTTTTCTCTTTGTCTCTCTTTCTTTCTCTCTGTCTCTCTATCTCTCTCCTTGTAACTTTATAAACATTCTAACATTGTAAGAAAATAAAATGGAAAACAAAGTTATCAAGTTCTATCAGCACCGGGCGTGTAGCTAACAATACAGCCTAAAATATAAGTCATTAAACACTAGACGTATAAACGAATCTTTAATACAATATGATATAGACATAAACTGAAGTATTAGATCACAAGAGGTTTCAGTTATTTAAAGTTTCAAAATATACAATGCAAATGAAATGCACACCACGATTCTCGATACGATTTTGTTTGATTGATGTAATTAAAAGTAATTTTAAACAGTAATCATCAGAGAAAGTACATTTTATACAGTAATAATCAGAAACAGCAAGTTTTATACAGTAATCATCCAAAAAAGTAAGTTTTAAACAGCAAATAACACAAAAAAAGTAAGTTTTATAACACACAAAAAAAAGTAAGTTTTAAACAGCAAATAACACAAAAAAAAGTAAGTTTTAAACAGCAAATAACACAAAAAAGTAAGTTTTAAACAGCAAATAACACAAAAAAAAGTAAGTTTTATAACACACAAAAAAAAGTAAGTTTTAAACAGCAAATAACACAAAAAAGTAAGTTTTAAACAGCAAATAACACAAAAAAAAGTAAGTTTTAAACAGCAAATAACACAAAAAAAGTAAGTTTTATAACACACAAAAAAAAGTAAGTTTTAAACAGCAAATAACACAAAAAAGTAAGTTTTAAACAGCAAATAACACAAAAAAAAGTAAGTTTTAAACAGCAAATAACACAAAAAAAGTTTTATACAGTGTGTGTGTGTGTGTGTGAGAGAGAGAGAGAGAGAGAGATATATCATTGAGAAAGTTTATTGACTCATTTTCTGTTCACGTGTTTTCGCAAAATTGAATGTAAATTCTGAGAAGCGCGTGACATGAGCGAGAAAAAGTTCATGTTGCAATTGATTTAGTTTTAAGACAAACACATAACGTTTTACAGTAGGCACTGTGATATTGAATTCTATTTAGATTTCTCATCAATTGGATTGTAACAATCTCTTAGGTATAGGTAACTAAAGCATGTATGATGGACAGTTTTTACACCGACACACAACTTGGACATAAGTAGACAGGATTGATACGCGTAGCACAGACAGGACACGTGATAGACGTAGTCAGCAGGTGAAGCCTAGAGAGCACCGACTCGTACTGACAAACGCGTAGACATTAGTGTCAAACGTAGACATCAGACAGCAGTGACACACACCATGCACACCAGAAGGAAGTTCATTAATAGTCTCGATAGTAGCAGCGTACACCTGTATAGATTGCACCGTCAATGTTCTATTTATACTATGATACGATGTTGTAAAATCTGTTCTGGTTTAAAATGTAATTATAAATTTTAAAGAATAAAATCTGTACATTAATTTAAAGAATAAAATCTGTACATTAATTTAAAGAATAAAATCTGTACATTAATTTAAAGAATGAAATCTGTACATTAATTCCAAGAATAGAATCTGTACGTTAATTTAAAGAATAAAATCTGTACATTTATTTAAAGAATAAAATCTGTACATTAATTTAAAGAATAAAATCTGTACATTAATTTAAAGAATAAAATCTGTACAGTAAAAAGGAGTTCTGTTTTTCATAAGTCACAATTTCAACGACAATGAATAATGTAAATAAACGATGAATTAAGAAAAAGTCTTACGTAATACTTCATGAAGCATACACACACACACACATAGAAAAAATTGCGTCCCTTTTTTTTGGGTCGATGAAAAAAGAAAAAAAAAACAAATAAAAATCCTCTGCTGTCCAAACATATATCTAATGAATATTTTCTAGGTTTTAAAGCAAAGTTAGGTTGACTCAACAGAATTTATTTTGAGTTTAAACCTAGCTTTTCTTCATTAATATTGGACGAATGCATATTTAATATCAACATATAATTTCAACAATAATTGTTTAATTGTGTTCACAAACATGTTTAAGTCACGCTAAGCTTTCAAATCTTTGATACAATCAATGGAGTCCGATTAGTGCATGATGATGGCATGACTATTACAGACTAAGACGCAATGAGAACCATGCTTCAATTTCAATAACAATTACTGAAATGATATCCTTTAATTTTTTTAATTTTTTGTTTGTTTTTATCAGTACAGTCGTAGTTAAAATACATTTCAATATTAAGATTAACAATCATTGGCGGCAAACTTTTTAGACCTCTGTCCAGCAACGTCTGCAGCTCCTTCCAGCTTGTATCCACTGCCTGAGGTCGTCCATGAAGGTGTGCTGTCAAAATATACCAGGACCTCCCTGTTGCGTTTTCAGCGTTTTGGCCTCCATTTTATTGCTGCCTTAGGGACATTCATTTTTTTAGTAGACATGTCGCGCTGATCTTACTCGACGCTCGGTCACATCATCATGAAGTGGTCGAAAGACCGTTAGGCATATGATTTCCTTATTTGTGACCCGAGCTCAGTAAGTGACTCCTAAATTCCGCCTTGGCTGCTAAGTATCAAGACAATATTCTATAATCTAAGTAAATGAAACAGTTGCCAAAAGATTTATTGCTTTGCTTCATGGCACGAATCATTCGAATCAACGTCGAGTACTGGTCATAGAGATGCCAAAATACACATTTTTAAGGTTTTAAAATTAAACAAAAAATGACTTTCACGTGGCTTCGAACTCAAGCTACACACATCACAGTATAAGGTTGTCGGCTTCATCATACATTGCACATCACAGTATAAGGTTATTGACTTCATCATAAATCACAAATCCACATACAAGGTTGTCACATTCAAGTAAAGTCACATTCAAGTAAAGAAAAACGTCATCTTCAAAGTAATCTTAAAGTTAACTTAAAGTGACTTTAAAGTCAAGTTCTCTAAAGTCAACTTAAAGTGACTTTAAAGTCATGTTCTCTAAACACCCGAGTGATGAGGCTGCTCACAAGGACACTTTCTTCAAATCAAACTGATGAGAACTGGCACTAAGAACTGGCGCTGCAGTCAACACACTCATTGAATGATAGTCTCTTTCACGGACTACTGTGGACCCTAGAAATAAACAAAAATGTCTACAGAAAAGAGTAATTTGTAATACATTATCCATAGAGAACCAAATATAAAATTTTGTAAATATAAGATGAATAATACAAGTTTTTCCTGTGTGTTTTCTGAAACTAAAAAAATTAATGTAAAAGAAAAGGAGATAACTCATGATGACTGTCTGGTTTATAGAATATCTCCGACTATGTCCCTTTGAATGCTAGATACTATTGACAGTCCTTACTCAAATTTTGGGTTCGTCTCGCTGGTACCTCACTTTGTGAAAGGAAGTAGGAAGATGTCCTTGACCCCTGTCGTCGAGTTCTAGTGTTGAGGGCTCGGTTAGTTAGACAACGCCTCCATTTCTTTTTGATGGCGTTTCGCACCTGAAACAATAATGAGAATTGTTTTTGTTTTTTTGCATTAAGTCTGTGAGCCCATTTGTCGGGTTCTACCAGGTGACATAAACAAATCTTTATTTCACCGTGTTAGGTAAACAGATAGACAAAGAGGTGGGAACGAAGATATACAGTAGACTAGATAGAGAGCAATTCAAAAATCGCTTTTGTTTTTTTAAATAAAGCAATTGAAAAAAAAAGGGAGGGCATGAAGTAATTATAACGCATACACAATGAGAACGTTGAAGGATTTGGGGGGTGGACTAGGGGGAAACATAAATATCAAGGGAAATGATGAGATAATTCAACGCATAAAAAAAAGTAAAGTTTCCTTTTCAGACCTAACGATCTATGGGGCAGATAATGTTAAGGTCATCTGTTTCTATGGCCAACGGTTAACGAGCAGGGTGTGACGTGGCCAGCACAACGACCAACCGTCTTTACTTTCCCCAACTATGTCATGTACCCATTAGAGTTGACTGGACTCAGGGACGCCCTAAAAATCCAGAAATTCAAAATCCCAGCCTTCACCGAGATTCGAACCCAGGACCTCAGGCTCAGAAGCCGAGCGCTTAACCACTCAGCCACCGTGCCCCCAATTCAACACATACTTCAAACAAAAATACTTTTGACATTATTCTCAGTTTTGGATATTAATCTCGACTAAATCCTGAACTGTTCGGTGCACATTGCGCCGATTTTATAATGTAAACAAAAATGAAAGCTCTCTATACGTGAAGTATCAAAACTAGGAAACGACAGACGGAGAGTTTAGCAAGATCATTGTGTCTAGTCTGTCAGATCTTGCATTGTTAGAAGGAATGAGGTAGGATGTCCAGTGACAGGCCAGTCCAACACAGAAGTAAATATGGCCGCAACGGACAACAGCCCACACGATGACTGTGACTCCCCCCCCCCCCCAATAATCATGTTTCCTACGTCCCTAGAAGGAGGCTCGGTGGCTGAGCGGTAAAGCGCTTGGCTTCCGAACCAGTAGTCCCGGGGTCGAATCCTCGTGAGCACTGGGATGTTTATTTCGGGATCTTTGGGCGCCTATGAGTTCACCCAGCTCTAATGGGTACCTGACATTAGTTAGGGAAAAGTAAAGACGGTTGGTCGTTGTGCTGGCCACATGACACCCTTTTAAACCGTAGGCCACAAAAACAGATGACCTTTACATCATCTGCCCTATAGATCACAAGGTCTGAAAGGGGAACTTACTTTGTTGTTTTTTACTTCCCTAGTCCCGTTGCGACAACATTTGTTTACTAGTAAGTACGGAAAAAAAAACAAAAAGATGTTGCACTTTAAGATGTTAACCTGACATGGCATCAAAAGGACAAACAATCAATTTTAGTGGCACTCAGAATCACAACCGTTCTCGATAGTAAACAAACTAATAACACAGATCATTAATAAACTTGACATGGAAGTCTCCTCCAAAACTTCCTTGACAAAAAGAGTTGTATAACTTCAGTACAGAAAACGTACACAAAAGCGCCGATGAACAGAAACGAGTTTAGTGATATCACTTCTAGACATTGGTCATGTCACTTACCTCTATATTGATGAAACAGTAGAGAACGGAGACAAAGATGCCCTGGAAAGAATACACAAAGAATGATAAGTATTGCGTTTTTTTGGTTCAAATGTTTTGTAGGAGTCTAGAGAGTCTGTTAGAACTTCTACGTATCATGTTCTTATCAAAGGTTTACTACAAATGTGTGTTTTTAGCCGTAAGGAGACAGGGAGATTTCAGGAGATGGACATTTCGATTATCTTGCCATTTATATATATAGCTCACATTTTCTCCAGTCGTAAATTGGAAGTTGATCAAAAGCACAGGTGAGAAATTGAATTCAGGTAAAAGAACGCTAATAATGCGAATGTCGTGGGTTCGAATCTCAGATCAAAGAATTTTGTTTATTTTTATTTTTTAGTGACAATAGACATAAAACGTTAGTTTACGATATTATTTGTTTATATACTAACACGGCAAGTACTTCCTGCCATCTTCAGCATAACCAAGTACTTTCTTTTTTGTTTAGGTCTAGTACTTTTTTGTTCAGGTCAAGTACTTTCTTTCTTGTTTAGGTCTAGTACTTTCTTTCTTGTTCAGGTCTAGTACTTTTTTCTTGTTCAGGTCTAGTACTTTCTTTCTTGTTCAGTTCTAGTACTTTCTTTCTTGTTCAATTCTAGTACTTTTTTCTTGTTCAGGTCTAGTACTTTCTTTCTTGTTCAGTTCTAGTACTTTCTTTCTTGCTCAGATCTAGTACTTTCTTTCTTGTTCAGTTTTAGTACTTTCTTTTTTGTTCAGTTCTAGTACTTTTTTCTTGTTCAGGTCTAGTACTTTCTTTCTTGTTCAGGTCTAGTACTTTCTTTCTTGTTCAGTTCTAGTACTTTTTTCTTGTTCAGGTCTAGTACTCTCTTTCTTGTTCAGGTCTAGTACTTTCTTTCTTATTCAGATCTAGTACTTTCTTTCTTGTTCAGGTTTAGTACTTTCTTTTTTGTTCAGTTTTAGTACTTTCTTTTTTGTTCAGGTTTAGTACTTTCTTTCTTGTTCAGGTCTAGTACTTTCTTTTTTGTTCAGGTTTAGTACTTTCTTTCTTATTCAGATCTAGTACTTTCTTTCTTGTTCAGTTTTAGTACTTTCTTTTTTGTTCAGGTTTAGTACTTTCTTTCTTGTTCAGGTCTAGTACTTTCTTTTTTGTTCAGATTTAGTACTTTCTTTCTTGTTCAGGTCTAGTACTTTCTTTCTTGTTCAGGTTTAGTACTTTCTTTTTTGTTCAGGTTTAGTACTTTCTTTTTTGTTCAGGTTTAGTACTTTCTTTTTTGTTCAGGTTTGGTACTTTCTTTTTTGTTCAGTTCTAGTTTGGGCATTTTGTTTTATACTGTAAGACATGGATGAGATTAATTGTACAAAGCATAAAGGGGACTACTTCAACATATACCTATTGTTCAAGAAGCCAAACAAAATAATTAATTACCAATAATTAGCTAATGATTTTTTTTTACATGGATTCTTGTGTTGGCATGTAAGAAAATAATAATAGTGAAAAATTTCAGCTTCAGATTGGATGTTGGAGAAATAGCGTGCACATTTATTTTTACCAGACAGACAGACAGAGTAACTTGATATAAGCTTTGTAAAAAAAAAAAAGTTTATTGAGTCTAAATTTGAACTGGAGCCTCCATGATGGATGGCCAACGTATTTAAAACTGAGCTATTCAATTACTAATTCAAATAAAAGACTTTGTTAGTCTGTTTCACAATTTTGAACGAAAGACCTAATTCTCTAAATTATTGCGATTATTTGAACAATTAATTGTTCTTGATCCATGTGTTGTCATCGACAGTAAAAAAATGTCGCAAAGTTTCAACTTGATCTGGAAATGGTACACGTGATACAAGACGTGTCCAAGATTTCGGCTAAACCCAGGAATGATGGGATACAAAATATGTATACCAGGAATGAGGGGATACAAAAGATGTATACCAGGAATAAGGGGATACAAAAGATGTATACCAGTAATGAGGGGGATACAAAAGATGTATACCAGGAATGAGGGGGTACAAAAGATGTATACCAGAAATGAGGGGGTACAAAAGATGTATACCAGGAATGAGTGGATACAAAAGATGTATACCAGGAATGATATACAAATATTTATACCAGGAATGATGGGATACAAAAGATGTATACCAGGAATGATGGAATACAACAAAAGATGTATACCAGGAATGATAAGATACAAAAGCTGTATACCAGGATTGAGTGGATACAAAAGGTGTATACCAGGAATGAGTGGATACAAAAGATGTATACCATGAATGAGGGGATACAAAAGATGTATACTAGGATTGAGGGGATACAAAAGATGTATACCAGGAATGAGGGGGTAAAAAAGATGATTACCAGGAATGAGTGGATACAAAAGATGTATACCAGGAATGATGGGATACAACAGAAGCTGTATACCAGTAATGATGGGATACAACAAAAGATGTTTACCACGAATGATGGGATACAAAAGATGTATACCAGGAAAAAGGGGATACAAAAGATGTATAACAGGAATGATGGGATACAAAAGATGTATACCAGGAATGATGGGATACAACAAAAGCTGTATACCAGTAATGATGGGATATAACACAAGATGTATACCAGGAATGAGGGGGTACAAAAGATGTATATCAGGAATAAGGGGGATACAAAAGATGTATACCAGCAATGAGGAGATACAAAAGATGTATACCAGGAATAAGGGGATACAAAAGATGTATAACAGGAATGATGGGATAGAAAAGATGTATACCTGAAATGAGGGGATACAAAAGATGTATACCAGGAATGAGGGGATACAAACGATGTATACCAGGAATGATGGAATACAAAAGATGTATACCAGGAATGATATACAAAAGATGTATACCAGTAATGATGGGATACAAAAGATTTATACCAGGAATGATGGGATACAATAAAAGATGTATTCCAGTAATGATGGGATACAACAAAAGATGTATACCACGAATGATGGGATACAAAAGATGTATACCAGGAATGATGGGATACAAAAGATGTATTCCAGGAATGAGGGGATACAAAAGATGTATACCAGGAATGAGTGGATACAACAAAAGCTGTATACCAGTAATGATGGGATACAACAAAAAATGTATACCACGAATGATGGGATACAGAAGATGTATACCAGGAATAAGGGGATACAAAAGATGTATAACAGGAAAGATGGGATACAAAAGATGTATACCAGGAATGATGGGATACAAAAAGATGTATACCAGGAATGATGGGATACAAAAAATGTATACCAGGAATGAGCGGAAACAAAAGATGTATACCAGGAATGATGGGATACAACAAAAGCTGTATACCAGTAATGATGGGATACAACAAAAGATGTATACCAGGAATGAGGGGGTACAAAAGATGTATATCAGGAATGAGGGGGATACAAAAGATGTATACCAGCAATGAGGAGATACAAAAGATATATACCTTTTTTGTGTATCTATAACGTCAAGTGCTACCTCTTCTGTGTAGCGTAGCTATAACAGCAAGTGCTACCATCTCTATGTAGCTATAACTACAAGTGCTACCTTCTCTGTGTAGCTATAATTGAAAGTGCTGCCTGCTTTGTGCAGCTATACCTTCTCCACCTCTTTAAACCACCGGAACTTTTACTTGTGTCATCTATGTCACACCTTTAACTCCATGTCACGTGTACTGTACTTCTGACACCTGTACTTCTGACACTGTACTTCTGACACAATTTTTTACCATTACCATTCCAGGAGCGCTTTACCATACAAAATCGCTACAATGAGTTTATATTGTAAAATTTGAATAGACCTTGAACTATTACAATAGGCATAAATGTGTAGCTTTCTTAAAATAAATTCATAAGAAATCAAACCATTCTATTGACTCACAAAATTAATGTGAATGTTTCAATGAACCCGAATTCGCTACATATAGATGATAGGCTAATTATTACCAAAGAGCTCGGACTGTATTTTTTAAAAAGTCGAAAAAAAATCCTCGTAGAATTTTATGTTTGAAAAACAAATAGACACACATTTTTATTTCTAGTCACAAAATTGATTTTCTGAGAGCGAAGTTTATTTTCGTACCAGTCTTCCGTGTTAATTTTAAAACCATTTTTTTGGGAGCGGGGGGGGGGGGGGGGAGCATGAAAATAATATTGAGAATAAATAATCCGCCCCATTTATTTTGGCCACATTTTGATGTAGCATCTGGACGTAGAAAGCAATGGATTGTGTCTTGTTCTACGTTTAGGCAGCTATTTCTAATTTTCTTTTTGGGCTGAGCTGTTTTAACTCTTTTAGCAGTCTGTGTGTCCTGGCTAAATAATATGTTGTTCTTCTCGTCTACTCAGTACTGCCGTGTACGTCTGCTGGAGATACTTGGTATTGGGTCATTGGTTCTGTCTGAGATGGTGTAATCTAGCACCTTCAAGGGGGAAATTGCCGACAGTTGCATAAGGTGGCTGCAATGCTGGCACTGAGACATGTGTGTGGGATACTTGTGTGTGTGGGATACTTGCGTGTGTAGGATACTTCTGTGTGCAGGATACTTGTGTGGGTGAGGTAATTGTGTAATTCCTTTAAAAGGAAATTGTAAGTTGTGTTTTCTTATTTGTTTCTGAATACACTCTGCAGTATTTTCCAAGTTTTCTAACTATAGATACAGCGACATGTGACTGCAGTGTCCCCCCCCCCCCCTGTTACTCTTTTATCGCCTGTTGAAATCTTTCAGTCACAGCAACAAGAGAAAAAAAAAGAACTAAGCCAGACAAGGAAAAAAAAACTAAACGCTTTGACCTAGATGTCTTGTTCAAAATGTTGTCAGGCACTGAAAAAAAAAAACTTGTAAGAGGTTTAAAACACCAAATGCTATTGTCTGGTGGCGGGTCCTGTGGGTGCAATATTACTGACAGAACGGACAGAGTGATTATTTGGAGACAGACCGAACTATAGTGGACAGAACGCAAAGTGGGAATGATCACTAACATTAAAACGTTAAAGTTTGTGATGGCTAACATTAGGACGTTAAAGTTTGTGATTAGGAAACTAAATCTTTTTATAATGTGAAAAACGGCAATGAAAAAATCCAAATGGAACTTTATTGATAAATAAAAAAAAACTTTAAAAAATTGTTTTTAAAATCAATTTCTCCTTTATGAAGTGGATGGTGGTCTATAATTTCTATGATGGCGGTCTTTAATTTTATTGCAATGCCTCTTTTCAGTAAGCTAATCCCTTTGAACTAGATCTAAGTTTTAAGGTCTTTGAGAAATATTTTATATTCACGCACCATGCTGAATGATTAGTCGTTCACGTGAACAAGTAAGTCAAACTAATC
Organism: Biomphalaria pfeifferi; assembly: GCA_030265305.1. Taxonomy (NCBI): domain Eukaryota; kingdom Metazoa; phylum Mollusca; class Gastropoda; family Planorbidae; genus Biomphalaria; species Biomphalaria pfeifferi. The sequence goes on from JASAOG010000076.1 coordinate 1,931,284, forward strand.
TTGTTTGCTTATAGAATCGCTCTTTATTACATTGGGTTATTACATTAATTACTTTTTTAAATTTTGAAAAAGGGTTATTTTATTGAAATATAAAGGGTTACATAATTTATATTTTATATTAAAAAACGGTTAGCTATCAGAAGACAAAATATAGCCATTGCACCAAAACTTTTATTGATACGTTAGCTGATAGAATCAGTTTTAAGAAATTTGAGCTAAAAGTCTCGCATAATCCGTCATTGGAGAGCTAAAATCACTCGTGAAATTAGATTAAGGACCCAGAGGTTATCGAAGGAATAATAATGTATGTCTTAGTCTGTCTTGAGATTTGAAACCAGAAGTCAAGGCATGGGCGCCGGAAAGATTTTTTGTAGGGGGTGGGGGGGGGGCAAGTTGCCACCTATAGTTCAAAGTCGTAGCTTCAACGTTTTTATTACAGAGACTATTAAAGAAAAGATCTGGTGCCCCGCGCACCCATTACCAACGCGATATTAAATTTACTGTAAAATATTTGTTTCATGAAATGAAAATAAAAAACGAAGATGTGAACAAACTATTGACTGGCCAGTTTGTCACTTCAAATGTAAGTCTGTGTGGCCGGGCATCCCAACGGTCGATCAAACAAAATTGCAAACGCTGCCAAAACTTGCAACTTCTATTGAATTGCTTCTTGTCGCGAAGGACAAGCCGGCTTATCTGGCAGTTCTGATATTCTTCTTTACGTTGCAGCTCTTGCATCGTTTTAGGATGTAGACAAAACAGATTGAAAATCGAGACGTTAATGAAGAAACTAACGAATCAAGATACGAATGTAAAGTCGTGTTCTGTAATAATCCCGAAATCCAAACTTGTGGTTTTTTCTCGGTGTGTCTGTTGACTGCAAAGGTCGTAGCGAAGACTCAATACCTGAGATGAACTCCTATTAAAAAATCAAAGCAGAAAAGGCTAGTCCTCCCGTAGTGCTCTGGCAAGAAACTTAGCCGTCCGGCGTAGTGCCTCATAGCTACCATACAAGTCGAGTGACTGCACAGACAGGTCCCCCCTTAGCTCGTACAAGACATGCGCCACTGTTTCAGCGCTCTCTCCACAGTGGCGGCATCGGGAGTCAAAGTTCGTGCGGAACCGGGCAAAGTATGCCCCTATTGGACAGTGTTCCGTTCTGCATTGTGCAATAGTCGATTGCTCTGACCTCTTCAGTCGCCACCATGGATCGTCGCGATCTCGGTGACGCATGTGCTGCCAGACACCACGTGCTCTGTCGGATTCCTCCCAGGACTTTAACCACTTCTCATTAATGAGTGCTCGGATTTGTGCCGTTGCTTGTAAGTACGTGCTTGGTGCTTCGAGGTGTGTGGCTGCCATTGCACCCTCCCTTGCGAGGGCGTCTGCCGTTTCATTGCCCTTCACGCCGCAATGTGAAGGCGCCCACTGCATAAAAACGACAGCTCCAATAGCTCGGCGGATGTTATCTGCGGCGCCGACTGCCTCTTCTATTACGGGTGACCCTCCCCCGCCGCTACCCATAGCCTAGAGATTGGAGCGAGAGTCGGTGACCAGCACCACCGTAGTGGCGCTAGTCTCGCGTTGGAGCATACGGGCCCTAATGGCCTCGAACGCTCTAGTTATCCCTGTTAATTCGGCGTCCATGGAGCATGCAGCGTGGCCGCATGGACCAGAGAGCCTATCTTGTTCAGTCCGGTCGGGGTATACTATAAGGGCCCCATACCCCGATCTATCGGGGTCCCTCATTACCGACCCATCAGTGTAGCAGAAAATGGCATCCGATGGGTAGGACTTAATTGTTATAGATGCCAAATTTTGTAGCATGGCTGGTGTTAATCGCCTCTTGGTGGCTCCCTCTTGCCCTAAAAGGGACAGGTTTATGTGTGGGGCGGCAATCTCCTCGACGGGGGGGCATGTACTTATTCTCCTAACAGGTATTCTGTCAGTGGAGAGTCCAGCTGTTTTAGACAAATTGGCCGCTATGTGGAGGAACGATCGCATTTTGATGCGGTTCCTCTCTCTCCACTGACGCACTAATATAGTTGTGGGTAGCCTAGAGTCGCCCCTTTTATAGCGCTCATAGGCCATGAGTACTGCCCTCTCCCTCCTAAGATATAGGGGTGCCACGTTTGTAAATATTTCAGCAGCGTTTGTTGGGCTTGTCCTAAAGGTGCCAATAATGAACCTTAGAGCCTGTGCTTGTACTCGATCGAGTGATTCGAGGGCAGTTTTGCTAGCATATACTTGAACTGTATAGCTGTATTCAATTTGTGATCTGACTGCCCCTAAGTACAATGTGCGTAGCATGTCAGCTTTGGCACCCCACTTTGTGCTGGCCAGCTTTCTTAATAACACTAACTTCTTCGAGGCTTTTCTTTCAACATCCTGGACGTGCTGGAGAATTGACAGTTTTCTATCACCCCTAGATATTTTGGCGTATTTTCACGCTGGAGTCGCAGCCCACCGAGTTGAAGCTCGAATGGAGCCTTAAGAATGTCGATCCCTAGGCTGAACAGGGACCAGGTCGTTTTGGCAACGTTTATCTGAATCTGCCATTTGTCGCAGTACGAGGAGATGATATGGAGGTCTGCTTGAAGTGCCGCCTGAATTTGGTCGGCTTTCTTCCCGGTTGACCAGAGGACAATATCATCAGCATATAGCAGTTTTTTTGACCGCATTGAGCTGGGCAAATCGTTCAGAAAGGCCATGAAAAGTGTACAGGACAGGGCGGAGCCCTGAGGCAGGCCATTATGTTGTTGTTTTGGCTTGCTAAGGGAGTGCTGGTATTTTGTACGTGTGCTCCTCCCAGACAGAAAGGATTGTATCCAATTGTATATCTTGCCCCGCACACCCATGGCTCTTAACTTTAGATAGAGGCCTTGCTTCCACACACGGTCGTAAGCCTGTTTTAGGTCTATGAATACTGCGTTTGTGCTCTCGGCCCTCTGGAACCCATCGGGCACTTCCTGTGCGAATGTTGTGACCTGGTCGATCGGGCTCAAGCCTGCCCTAAAGCCGGCCTGCTCAGGCGCCAGGATACCGGCACTCTCAAAGGACCAAACTAGCCGCTCGTTAACCATTCGCTCAGCAACTTTGCCAAGCGTTGAGGTTAGTGAAATGGGTCTGTAGGACTTCACGTTAGTCGCGTCTTTTCCCTTCTTAAGGACTGGCACAATGATAGCACTCTTCCAGGCCCCGGGCAGTCTGGACTCTGCCCAGGTTCGATTCATAAACTCCAGGAGTTTACCTCTTGCAATGCCCCCGAGGTGTTTTACCATCTCGGGGGTAACCTTATCTGGCCCCGGAGCTTTTCTGTTTTTACACTTTGCAATCGCTCTATTCAGCTCAGCACGACAGAAGGGCGCATTGCACGTTGCTTGGCTTTCAGGCTCATCTGGCTCCCTCTCGAGCCTATTACGTTCTTTGTTGAGGGCTTTGGACGTGGCTGACTTCTTTTCGGGCTTGCTGATTTTAGCAAAATGTCGATTCAACAAGCCGGCCATTTTGGTTACCGTAGAGACGGGCCCTCTGGGTGACAATAGAGGGGCAGCCGTCCGCGCTGTGTCTTTGGCCTCTAGGTTTCGCAGAAGTCGCCAGGCTTTCGAGGAGTTCCGAAGATCCATCCCGGCGCAGGCAGCGTTCCAATGGTCCGAACCGGACACGTCGGACCAGTTCACTCGTGGCTCTGCAGAGCCAATTGTACTCCCACCGGATTTCAGGGGTACCCTTCCGTTCAGCAAGTCTCCGGGCTCGCTTACGTCTCAGGACCAGCTTATTCAATTCCTGAGACCACACGCGTTTCTGCCTTACGCCGGGGTAAGTCCGCGGGACAAACCTCTTGGCCGCACCCAACATAGCTGCTGTTAATTCGCCGTATATGGTATCGACGTCACTATCCTCCACTGCTATTTTCATAAGGGCAGTGTCGACTGCTGCCTCGTACGCTGGACAGTTCGCCTTGGTGTACCTCCACTTCCGCGGAAATTTTGGGGTTACACCACTGGCCTCTGAGAGGGCTATTGTGACCAATATGGGTCTATGGTCGCTCCCAATGTCGTCCAGGACTTGGAAGTGTGTGTGAGACTCTAAATTGGCTGTAATTAAGGTAAGGTCAGGTCTAGATTGGCTGCCATTTCCAGTGTGATATAAGGTTGGAGGAGTATGTTTATTTTGCAGACAGAACAAATTAGAATTATTAAGGAGTTCATGGATTTTATGTCCCGACGAGTCGGTTGAATCATAGCCCCACTGTTGAGACTTAGCGTTAAAGTCTCCTGCGATGACGTTGTGAGTATTGATATTGGTACAGTCATATTCGAGACTTATTTCGTGCTTGGGGGGGGGGGGGGGGTTGTACAGATTTGTTACCGTAAATTTACGCCCGAGTTTATGTACTTCAAGGGTGATGGCGTCGGTACGCCCTTGCACTCGTGGACCGAGGACTTGTCTAGCAATCAGATTGTTGCGTATGTAAGTGATAATCCCCCGGCAGTCTGTGCACTTGCACTTAAATGCTGTATAACCGGTGATACTGGCATTGCGTTTGCTCGTTAGTGTCTCTTGTAATAAAGCCACATCTATAGCCCTCTCGTGGAGGAGTTTTGAGAGCTCTAACATCTTGGGTATTACCCCACAGATGTTAATTTGTAAGATCAGGAGGGACCTAGTGTTTATGGGCCTAGTCCCTGTGGATCCCACTACTGTCAGTTTGGGTTGTTTGGGGGCCGGAGGCTCCCGTCACTATTTCGCTTCCAGTCATATTTGCCTGCCGTGTATCTAGGTCGGCAGGAGGTTGTGGCAGACTTCCATCAACCTTGTTCGGATCGGACCTCCGAAGGAGTACGAATGCAGTGTGCGTTGAGAAGAGGACCTTGGTGGAGGAATTTTAGCCAATTTTTCACGACCTGACAAATTCCCCCTCATCGAGGTCGCGGGGCGACTAGTAGTGGACTTTTCGTGGCCGGGCCTGACGCCCACTATCCGGCGCACGGAGCCTGTTCGGGTCTGCTCGTGCCCGCTTTTTTCCGTGTCTGTGTCTATCATAATTGTATGGTTAAGGCCGTTGGCTGCCTTAGTTACTGCTCTAATGCAGCAGCGTGCATGGCCTATACTTGTGTCGCCACTAAGGGCAAGGTAAGAACCTGCCCAAGCAATCACCACCACAGTTTGGCATATAAGTTTCCTGCAGGGCAGGAGTGGGGTGGCACGCGTTTCTCGACATTCCCAGTGTCAGAGTTACCATTGGCTGCGGCGAATTCCTCCACTAGCGCGCCAGGGAACGGGCTAGATAGAGCCTAGCTCGTGGGCGCCAACCGGTCCGCCCGATACAGCCCGCTAAGGCCGCACCAGTCAGTCCAGTCTTTGCCCAAAGAGAGACCCGTGAATCAGCCGAGTCCCAGGAGAACCCGACCAACCCTCGAGTTGGTGTCCAGTTGTTGTTAGGTCTCTTACTCACCGTTGCCACGGGGCCCCACGGGGGGGGGGGGGGGGCTGGACGTGACCCCTTTGATTTCCTTTTACACTTGCCGGCTGCTCATCCATCAGCGGCAAGCAACCAGTACTCTTGGCCACTCCAAGAGAGCGGAGTGTTCACCCGACAACCACGATGAGGTGGTACTGGAATGCCGAGCAGACTCAATACCAAGTTTGTCTGCCAGCAATCTCGCCTTATTCAGGATGCCCTGAAGAGTTCATCAACATGGTCAAGTTAGTTTTTGATTATGTCATTAATGTGACCGCTGATATGCTGTTAAGCGGCCACTTATGCTAAAATTAACAGACTGCAACAACGCGGAAACTGGTTCAAGAACGGATGAATAATTGACGACAATTAAAAGACAAATCAGAAAGTTTATCAGGTTTCACTTAAAACCGTTATTTTAAAAACAGTCAAAGATCTTATCAAAGTTGTGAATTAAAGCGCGAATGAATTCGTATTTCTCAGTCCATCGTGTCTCACAGAAAAAGGTAAATTTAGCACCAACTCTCTCACTTGGGACTGTTATGAAAGAAATAGATAATCTTTTTGATGACACCAACAGCATAACGCATTAGGTATAAACTCCATTCAGGTCAATAATAACAAGTTTAAGTAAGTGCGTGGGACGAGCAACGTACAAGTTTGCTTTTGGATATTTTTCACGAATGTTTTGCCTGAACAAAGTTCTGAATGCTACCCATCACAGGGCAGCCACCGTAGCCTTGGCTGAGTAGTTTTTCCATGTCTAGACTCTATTTAATGTATTCGCTGACAATGAGGTTAGACACAGTGCGTCTCTCTTAACAACAGTGACAAAACCAATGAATTCTTCTCGAATAAAATCGCCATCAACAAATCCATCGCTCAAACACATCTATTTAGGGCCAGAGAGATCTGCAATTTTATAAACGACATACCAAGGAAAAGCAGCTAATTCATGCAGCTGCTGCTGGAATATTTAGGTTTCTAGGTGCTGCCAGTTCTCCGTCGATACAAATCGTTTTGACTCAGATGGCACGAGAAAAACTTTCTTGTCTCTCTTCCATCGTCAACTGGTGGACGTGTTTCACCTGCTATTTTATCGAGCGCTAACACCGACCGTTTATTGATTTGAAGTTGAAAAAAAAAACTGGCTAAAATTTGGATACTCAGAATTCAGAAGAGTGCACGTACATGGTCAGACATCAATTTCAAAGCCTATGCTACTCTACACCAACTATTTCAGTCACCAGTGGAAGCACTATTCGTTCAGTTACTACTTCGATTTTAATTGAGCTGATGGTGCAAAAAATAGCTAGTATGAGGCTGCTCAGAATCTAGGGGGGGGGGGGGGGCGCCCATGAGCCAAGGATAAATTGTTTTAATGACAGTATGAGCATTAATCTATTTTTTAGCTTGCACTAGACCTAATTAATCTTTATAAATATTAATTAACTTGCAATGTTCAAGTTCAAATAAATCTATGTACGATCTTAATCCTTTTATTTCTTTTAGCCTATCTGTCACAGGTGACCCAGCTCTCACAGATCATATGCCATCCCTCTTCCCTCAAATATATGCACATTATTGATTAGTGTTGATGTGAGCTCTGCCATTGAACGTGAGAGAAATTCAATAGGTGACAGCCAGGTCGTTAGTTCTGCTTACATTTTCTGTTATCTGTAACATGATGCTACTCTGGGCTCTCCGGCTTCCAGTGTTACTCTAAACTTTAAAGTCGGCCAATTATTTAATTAAAATTTTAAGTTCTAACCTTTTTGAATAATGAACAACAAAGAGAACATTAAAGGATTATGTGGTTTCGTTCTTTGCTCTGAGAAAATTAGTAATCTTAACTTATTCAAGTTTTCAATATATTAGTCTATAGACTCTATACCATTCCTATCTTTCCGAAATAGGGTTTATTTGTTTTTTCAGAAAAAATTGTTATCATACAAATGCCACACATGCTATTTTTTAATTATATTTTTCCCAGCCACATTAGAGCATTGCAATACAATATTTTTTATGCTTAAAATCAATCTGAACTACTTTGTATGGCATTTAATCTAGACTATTCTAGGCTATTCTAAAGCAAAAAGCTAGAGGTCTACACAATTGAAGATCTGTATGTCAATTCATACTATGTTAATGTTAATTCATTGACTTTATCTTTGTTTGTTTTTTCTATTTTTATAGACAATGATTTAGAACAAAAAAATGAATTTCAGTAGAAAACACACAGGGAGGAACATTTGACAAGATGAGGCAGATGTTTGTACAGAAACAAAGGAAAGTCTAGTCAAAATGTACTTTATATAGGTCTGTGGGTTACATGGTCAAGTATTTTAGATTACTTCCTTTGTTTTCAAGTTTGCTCTAATATAAAATATTTTTTTTTTGTTAAACAATGTTGGTCATTTCGAACTTGAACTCCGTGTCACTCCCCTGCACCCCTTCCGTTAGCTTCATCCCATACCTTCTCATGCTTGGCCCTATTTCCACCACCTCCCCACCTCTCCCCTCTTCACACGCGGGAATTGCGCGATTCTCTGGTCGAGAAAGTTTTGTAGTTTAATTTTTGTTTAACCGATTGAATGTGGCCCTCAGGTCGGTTCTCTGGTACACCCTTGAACTGCAGTCTAAAAAATAGGTCGGTCATGGAATTGACACATCTCTGATAGTCTGATTGCAAGATTATTTTCTCACAAAGTATCAACATATAAAATTATATCTCCAGGCGTAGGACTGGAAATCAGAGATACCATCTTTTGACTGTCATCAGTCATCCCTGTTCTCTGTCAGAACGGTCAAGTCTCTTTTTACTGGTGTGAAGAAACATTAAGATCATTAGTGCTTTGCTTTGTATTGGTAGGGTAAATAATTTTAAATCTTAAGAGATCAGAAATAGATTAGACAGAACTGTCAAACTATCGAGTGCCTGACAGTGTAGAAGAAATAGCTTTGGAGAGAATTACCAAACTATCGAATGTTTGACAGTATAGAAGAAATAGATTGGATAGAACTGTCAAACTATCGACCACGTGACAGTGAAGTAGAGAAGAAGTTAAAAAAAACTTTTTCAGTGAAAGTATTCTGAGACGTGTTGACATCAAGGAAACAAATGACGTCAAATAAGAATCACTGAGTCTTAGTCTCTTAAGCCGTGTGGCACCTCGTATGATCTGTCGACCTTCATCAAGTTTTAGTTTGCTTTTTTTTTTACAGTAGCCAGCGAGCCATTAGCCATTGTGATTCTCTTCCGAATCATTTGTGACGCCGTCTTTCTAGATATTATCTAGGATCCTTCTATAGCATCTTAATTCCATTGCTAGGTTCCTCTTCTCAAATTTGAAATTGAGGAAGTAGTATCCGCGGTGAAATCCCTGAAAAAAGAAAATCATCCGGAGTTGACAACATTCATTGTGAACTTCTACAGGCTGGAGGAGAAGCAGTGATAAACGCATTTTTAAAGATTTGCAACAAGATCAAGCAATCAGGAAAATGGCCCATGCACTGGACCCAATCTCTCATCATCATCCTATCACAGAAAGGCAATTTACAACTCTGCCAAAACTACCGCATCTCTTAACCCATCTAAGCAATCTCATCTCTTCTTATCTCTGCCTGTGGTCCCGTCTGTGGCATAGGTCACCAGCAAGCTTTCTCCAGGTCCCGTCTGTGGCATAGGTCACCAGCAAGCTTTCTCCAGGTCCGTCTGTGGCATAGCTTTCTCCAGGTCCCGTCTGTGGATAAGGTCACCAGCAAGCTTTCTCCAGGTTCCGTCTGTGGCATAGCTTTCTTCAGGCCTCTCTGTTCTGGGGGAGTCTTTCTTACTGTCTCCAAGTATTGTCCTTCTGCTTGACATCCACTTCAAAGTTCCGAATCTCGGCGCCATGTCTTTTTGGGCCGTCCCTTCTTCCTCTTTCATTCCAGCAAAGTCCAGTAAAATTGATACTAAACCGGCTAAAACCGATAGAAGACTGAATTATATCAGAGGAACAAGTGGGTTTTAGACAAGGCCGAAGCATAGAAGAACAAATCCTAAGCCTCAGGATACTTTACGAGAAATATCTTCAACATCTACAGAGGCGCTATAATGTGTTTATTGACTTCAAGAAAGATTTCGACAGATTCTGGCATGATGTCTATATTCGAGTTTATCAATTAACATTACATAATCATAAATCCTGGCATGAAACCATTCACAATTGCTATTTCAGTGTTGGCGTTATTCTATTGTGATTAGAAATTGCAAGAGGACCTAAAAGGATATTTGTAACTTAATCGCTATGGGACGTATGTATGGATTTTGTTCAAGTCTAAATCACAAACACACATTTGCAGTCAAAGAAAATTTTATAAATTGATGTATCTGATCCAAAAAGCTTTTTTGTAAAATTAAAGGCGGTAAAAAAATCATAGATATTGATCAGAACTCATACATAGTGCCACAAAACAGTGGGAAAAGTGACAGCGCATTTAGTGACACATTGATCTAGACTAGATATGTGTTGTTTTTAAAATAATTGTTATGCTCTACTTGATGAGGTGATATAAACTATTATCTCGCATACATTTAGAAGGAACAGCTCTCTTCTTACCTTTTTCTTGTATTAAAAAATTGATAAAGCTCCGTCATTTTTAACACGTTTTCAATTTTCTTTTCGATACAGACTTATCAATGGATAGACTCTATATTTAACTAAATTATCTATACTCTTTTCATCATACTACGCAAGCCTTCCTTCATATGCTTAAGTTTGGGACATTATAAATCAGCACATTAATCCAGTAATCTATTTTAAATATGTCAAGGGCAGTAATGTTTTTTAATGTCATAGTGTTTACTGAGCAGACGGCAAATATTGTTGAGTTGATGGGCAGCGCGGGAAACATTGGAGGAACTATTCTCTATGCCAGGGGTGGGCAAATTCGGCCCGCGGGCCACATGCGGCCCGCCGATGTGTTTTATGCGGCCCGCCGACACCTACAGAAATCAGGTGTGCCCACAGTATATAGATATAAAAATGCTAATATTTAAAAAAAATATCTTTATAAATTGTTGAAAATATCTCGTTATAAAAAGTTTTAAGTAAACGAAGATTATGCTTATTGGCTATACATCAATACACTCAATTCAAGACACAATGTCTGAGTGTTGGGTATGCTTGGAACAAGATGGCAAGTGTAATAACTGATGGAGCTCGATTTTTTTTTTACTGCGAACCATAAACTTGAAACAGGAAAGTTTGCACAAAGTTGCATATTAATAAAATATTTTAAATGTCACACACAAAAATACAGAATTTACTAGAGCCAGGGAAGTTAACCACGGGTAGTTCTGATTTATGAATAAATACTCCAATTTATCCGCTAGCTTAGCAAGGCCAAGGAGAAGACTATAAAATCTCAAGAATGACATTGTAATGTCACTAGAAGGACATTGACTGTGACTTTGTTACCAATATTTCTAATGAAGAGTGGAAGACAAAAACCATGTTTTTTTAGCGGCCCCCTAAAGCGGAAAAGACGCTATAAGTTCTGTGCGAAATGTCTATCCGTGTGTCCGTCCGTCCCGTTTAGATCTCGTAAACTAGAAAAGATATTGAAAATCCGACATCACAATATTTTAGACCATTCAAAGTTCTGATGCAACGGATACTTTTTTTTTCCTGAAAGCGAGCAGTTTTTTTGAAGAGAAAAAGCTAATTAGTATGCATTATAAGTTAGACCTAATTTAAAACAAATAGTAATCTTATAAACTTAATTTTCTTTAAATGTTCCGTACCCTCTACTGCACAAATCTGCAATAGAAAATTAAGCCTTTTTAAAACAACTACATTATTTAAAGACCAGGAGAGGCTCGGTAAAGCGCTTAGCTTCCGAACCGAGGGTCCTGGGTTCGAATCCTGGTGAAGACAGGGATTTTCAACTTCGGAATCCTTGGGCACCCCTGAGTCTACCCAGCTCTAATGGGTACCTGACATTAGTTGGGGGAAAATGCGGTTGGTCGTTGAGCTGGCTAAATGACACCCGCGTTAATCGTAGGCCACAAAAACAGATGAACTTAACATCATCTACCCTATAGACCACAAGGTCTGAAAGGGGAACTAATTAGGCCAGTTTCACATCTAACTTTGCATTCACTTGCACCTATCCTTTGATCTGCAGCACCATGGGGCACACAACAAGATCTGTCAACCTTCTTTCTCCATTCTTATCTCTCATTTGTCTTTGATAAAATTTCATTTGGATGTTCTTTCTGAAAATATTGAAGCCTGCCTGGGTGGACCACTTCGGGGGCCGATTTTAAGTTTGTGTTTCCACACAAACTGTCTTTGTAACCTTGTTTATAATTACCACTGCAGTTGATTGTTTACATATGAAATGTAAATGCATGTTAAATCTTTTCAAACATGGCTTTCCCATTTCTACAGGCAAGCAAAAAAAAAGTTTTTGTCATTTTCCTTTGCTGAAAAGTGAAACTATCTTTAGTGAAATGATTAAAAGTACAACACTTATTAAGAGAAGCTGATTCAGCTCCAGAGGACATAACTCAAAGCAAAGAGAAGTTCCAGTCATCACTACCACGGGAGTTTTATGGATGCCAGAAGCTGTATTTCCACACTTAAAGAACCTTTGCTGCTGTTCATACTATTTGGGTACACATACATCAGTTCTTCTTCTTCTTCGTTCTCATTTTACATGTTGGAGGGTTCAGATCAGTAATCCTATATCTGAGATGAACCGTGTAGTGGTTTCCAGATCAGGCAGTTCTCCGAATAGTCTATGGAGAGTCTTGTTCGGGTCCCTTGATTTAGTATGCACCATTGAAGGACATGGTCAGCATTATCTGGTGATGCTCCACAAGGGCAGGCTTCGCTCGTCCCGACATTTAGCTTCCGGAACATAAATTGTCTCATTCAGTGAGCAAGCATTTTGTGTGGAAACTACACAAGTATAATCACTGGTTAATGTTGACTGACTTTAATTTGACAGCAATCATAGGGGTAACAACTAGTAAGATAGTTTCACAGTTAAGAAACATTATGCACGAGTGTAAGAAGTAAAATACTGCACATTAAGTATAACTGTATAAGTGTGGGGATATTGTGATATAAAAAGACAACAGCGATTTTTAAAAAATCGTAATACAGTGTATATATGAATTAAAAGACATTCTACACAGCAAGCTTATCTTTCTAAGATATATATATATATATATATATATATATATATATATATATATATATATATATATATATATATGCGGCCCGCCATTACCAAACTTTTTTTTAATGCGGCCCTAGATACAAAATGTTGCCCACCCCTGCTCTATGCTAATATGTGTGGGCAAGAGAAGAAAAATCTATACAGTTTGAGGTGAAAATCAATCTGTGATGTCGTGAGGAATACTTTCCGTGTGGAGATTTTCCATTGATGCAATTTGCACAAAATTAAAAAAAAAAGATCCAACAAAACAAACAAACAAACAAACAAACAATTATATTTCTTAACAAACAAAATCACTAAAGGGCTTCCTTTTACTGTGCCACACTTCGACCTGTATCACGTTCCATTAGCCTCTATGTGCTTAGGGCATCGAAGTCTTTTGATGAATAATAAATGAATGACCAAGTATGTATAACCAATTAAGTACGAGTACACCACTTTAGTCTTTCTTTGTTCTAGAGCGTACGCTTGTGATAAAGAAGTAATACATTCACTTTGTCTATATTTGTTTAAATGTCAAAGCAAGTTTTATTTAAAACTAGCCGGATATGTTCCGCGGCCTGCGGGCCTAAGTTTGGATATTACCGATCTACTTGATTGAATTTAAATTTATGTCAAATTTGGAAAATTTTCTCTTCACATTTCTTTTTTATTTAGCCACGAAAATAAAGTAGCGTGTGACAATGGGTTTACTCGTTCAGTCGACATATTCATATTTAGTGTAAATTTCTGTGAAAACTGGTTTACCAGATTTGGTAAAAAGTTTCGTTATTTAATAGAGGTACAATTAGTTACGTTATTTAATAGAGGTACAATTAGTTACTTTTGTCTATTTTTAGGGCTCTCCGGTTGTAAGAGGGATATTAAACATACACTACGGTCTCCGTCACGATATACGGAACTTTTATGCCAAGTTTTATCAAGATTGGTCAAACGGTTTTGATTTTTAATCGGGACATACATACATACATACATACATACAGTGCTTTTATTTTGTGACGGTACGCACCGGTACGGTGTACATGCATACATGCATACATTTACATCATACATATGCCTTACTTTCTGCTTTATATATTAGACAGTAATAATGTATAATATTATCTCCTGATTCAAATCTTTCAAGATATACACCAAAACTATCTAATTCTGTACATAGTTTTTGGCGGAAACAAAAAAAAACTATATAGCTAGCTTTTTTGGTGTCTCCGCCTATTTTCCGGTGTACATAATAAAGGAAGTATGGGTAAGCTATTTTTGAAGTTACATGATTGTATTTGTGAACTGTGCGGTAGAATCAAATTTTCTAAGCACTTCCATTATAGCTCAATGCATAAATTCACTTTTATTTTGTGTGTTTGACAGTGTTTAAGTTTATCGTGAAAATCTCCACTGCAGGTGAAACAGCGACAATGACCATACTGACAACAGCGACACATTGACAACATAAATGGTACCTGACACGCCGGAAGTACTGAGTTGACAACACGGGCGATGGTCATAAGAGTCACATCCCGAGGCTGGGAGAAGAATACCAAGTTGGCCGTCCCCAGTAAAGGCAGAAGTACGACCGTGGCCTTGATAGCCTTCCTGGACATGGGACGAATCAGACAATGAAAACAAAGAATGTGTTGAAATGACAGGAAACGCGAGTTGTAAATGTTACAGAGAGTGAGCCATCAACAGAATCAAATCTGTTAGAAGAGATTTTTTTTTGAGAAATGAGGAAATCAAATAAGTTTCAACTGATGTTAAAATGTTGTTGTTGTTTGTTTTTTTCCAAATGTAAGAATGTTGCTCTCGTAAATTCCTTTTTTAAATAAATGCGTTTTTTTTTTTTAAAGGAGGCTGTTCAAAAGGCAAACAAGCATTAAATAAATTAAAATGGATGATAAATAAGAGAATTAATGAATGCAATTTAATGTCGATATTATTGGCAGTGGCGTAGCAACCATGGCGGGAACAAGGTTCAACGAGCCAGGGCTTATGACCTAAACGGTTCCACAGTGACCCTTGGAATGTAAATCTAAAAACGAAAACATAAGCGTTTGATTGTAAGAATTTCAATGTTTTGAATTGTATTCATGGATTATTTGTTAGGTGTCGTTGATGAATTGATCTTACTGACACTAGTACTTCTAAGTGATAGTCCAAGTAGGGGAATGCTTTTTTTTCTGTTTGGAATTCTATTGTTCATACAGAAGGACTCGATTTTTTTTTTTTTCCATTCAACCTAATGTAAGGGAGTACTCCATCATATTCTTCAACCTGAGCCCACCAGTACCTTGCTAGGCTCCTGACGGAGAGTGCAAGTAAGTGCTGGACATGTGTAGTTAGTATCCTGCAGTATAAAACACATTTCTCTTCCTCGTGTGCAGTGCGTTATTGTGTGGGTGGAAATGTTGGTCTAACCAAAGGCGTAGCATCCATGGTGCAAAGGGGTTCAATGAACCAGGGCCTACGATCATTAGGGGCCCAAAGCCTGTGACGTACCAACCATGGAACCTGTGGATTTCATTGCGTTTGGGCTCGTAACCGATCGGGGCCCACATGAGCCAAATGAAACTAGTCCATTTGAATGTCTTTTTGGTCAATATACAGACTACTCGATTGATTCGCTACACACTAAATTTGTCTTATGGGGGTGGAGGGGGAGGTGTCACCAACAATTTCTTGAACCCGGGCCCAAGAGGTACCTTGCTACTACACCACTGGGTCTAAGACGTTCTGTGATTCTCTCTAAATGATTACGTATTGAGGCACAAGGAACAGTCAGAGTTATCTTTACCTGATTCTCCGTGACTCCATCAGGTTGTTGTTCCTCAGTTTGGTGACCAGGACACGGATGATGTTTACTAGGAAGGCACTGTTGATCTGAGAAGTAGCCAACGGGAGATCATCATCAGAAACCAATCAGAAATATATAGTGCTAGTGAGCAAAATAAGGTCAAATTGACCTTCGGTAACAAATATTCAAATGCTTTAAAACAAAAAAATGTACAATAAAAATTATAATTACTTTAAAATTTTTTTTTCCATCTACGAAGTGAATTCGAGATATTCTCAGTCAGCCTTAGTGCCAACTGGCTTAATCTCTCTAATTATCGTGGCGTGGGACAGGGGTTCATCAGAGATTTGGTTTTATGTCTATTTATCATTAAAAATGTCCATCTAGTCGGGCTTCCAACTCATCAGAGGTTACCGATCGGTTAGGCCCCCTTCCCAGCCACATGTCTTATACATTACACTGCCTGTTTTATCAAATTAAATTGTGTAGTACTGAACAAAATATTTATTAAAAATAAACATGAACAATATAATAAATACTTTTAAAAATAAATCGATAATATTGAGTGAAATTGTATCGAATTTTTAAAATCAATCATGTAAATAGTTTTAAATAGAGTAACAATAATAAAATCTTGCAATTTCATAAGTATAGCATGATCAGTGCGCTATGTTCCAATCACCCTTTGGATCAGTTCTGCTCAGAGGTGTCCGTGCTTTTCAAAAACTATTTTAAAGATCAAAATTTATTCGATTCTAAATTTGAACTCGAGGTCTGAAGCCTCCCCGATGGAAATCCGTCGCGCAAGCCAAAGAGTACTTGTAAAAATATAAGGTTTTATCATTTATTACATAAAACTTTTAGCAGACGACCTTATTCTCTACACATAGCTTATATCCGCTTAGTTTAGTACTGTTTCTATATAAAACATAATTAATTAATTGCGACTAATTGATTAACTAATTTTTTTTTTTTTGTTATTTATTTGTGTCTTGTCATCGACGAGAACATTTCCGACTTGAATGGGAGGTGGGGGAACATAGAGTGTATATAATTCCTACCGGATAGAGTTGATAGAAGCTTGGTAATAACCTTCAACCCTAAAACCACATACTTATTACTGCGAAACACCTCTAAAGAAGAGTAAACTTAAGTAAACTAGAATTGAGCTATAATTGGTGGCTTCCGAACCTAGGGTTCTGGGTTCGATTCGGTGAAGACATTGATTTTGAATTTCGGGATTTTTAGGGCGCCCTTGAGTCCACCCAACTCTAATGGGTACCTAACTTTAGTTGGGGAAAGTAAAGGCGGTTGGTCGTTGTGCTGGCCACATAACACCCTACTTGTTAACCGTTGACCTTAACCTCATCTGCCCCATAGATCGCAAGGTCTGAAAGGTTGTTTTTTTTTACTTTAAACTTATCGTCTGGATTTAAATTCGAACCGTTACAAAAAAAGTCCTTTAAATGTATACTTTCTAAGAGCAGTTGAAAGATGACCGCGTGCACGTCTAGCAGTTTACTAGAGAATTGTGTAGTCAGCACATACAACCCTTCACTATTGATTGTGAGAAGCTGTGTACTAGTTGAAGCTATAGCCCTGAGTGTTCTCTAGTACTTACTAAATGTCCGTTAAACATGTTCCTGCCCCCCCCCCCCCCATTCGACATCTATGACGTACGCCAAGTATGTCTACAACATTTTGAATGTGTAAACTAACTACACACATTGTTTAGAAAATAAAGTAATCTTAAATAATTATTCTATACATTTTAGGGGACGAAATAATGCGTTTTAAAATTAGGCCTATTTTAAACACAACAATTTACAAAATAGTTGTGTATGATTGATGGCTATTGAGACATCACGGCCAAATGACTTCGAATACTTAGGTTTTATTTCAATTGATTTTGCCTCTCTACGAATTTATAACAGCTTAATCTCAACAAAAAAACTAATACTCTTATGTGGTTAAAAATTATATTGATCGGCTTGGCGAGCGCTTGGTTGATTGTATAACTACATTCTCAACATATGCAGTTTGGTATCATCTCAACAATTTTTTAGATCTCTAAGGAAGACTAATCTATAAATAAATAAAACAGCAGTGATTCTTGTTAGCCATATCTTTCTTACAGACATTCCACACCAACATCGCTCTCAGTGATGCATTCTATAGTTACACTGAAGTATACGAAAGATTTTTATCTTATTTAATCAAGAAGTTTAAACCTTGAATCCTAATACTAGTCATTTACTGGGGGCACGGTGGCTGACTGGTAAAGCGCTAGGCTTCTGAAAAGATCAGTACCGTGTTGAATCCTGGTGAAGACTGGGACTTCTAATCTCGGGATCTTTAGGACCCACCTGAGTCTACACAACTCTAATGGGTACCTGACATTACTTGGGCGGTAGGTCGTTGAGCTGGCTATGGGATACCTTGGGCCAAGGGGAACAGATGATATATACAGTATGCATCATATGCCGTACAGATCGCAAGGTCTGAAAGGGGCATTTAGTGATAAAGTCTAACAGAGACAAATAATTAGAATTGAGATCTTCGTCATCTCCATCAAAGTATTTTCACGTACACAGAGACTTAACTTACACACACACACCTACTCAAAACATTCAAACTCAAACACACATTTGCAGATAAAAAAAACACCATAGTATCAGTAGACAGACACACAAAACAAAATAAAAGACAAAATAATGATTAAGTAAATAACAAAACAACAAAACACCATACATAATAATTTAAAATCTTGGTCAAAATATTATGCATTTGTGGAATAGTAGCCTATCTAGACTCTACTATTGGAACTATATGTGCTGTTACATCCGGTTATGCAGTCAGACAGTCAGAAACACACATTCATGTAGGATAATAAGATTAGAAGGAAATAATAAGCATAAATATATAAAAAACACTAACATGTACAAAAAAAATCCTGTAAGTCTAATCCCATTAGTCGACTTTCTGTATTAGATAAGAGAGCTCGGCAACGGACAGCTCTCAGGAATAAAGTCAATTACATTCGGTTCTGTTCCATTCAGTTTTAATGCAGATTCCAGTTTCTTCCAGTTGATCTCTCGTGATGTACAGACGTGAAATCGATGGTATATTTATAGCAAACCAAAACCTACGAACAGAACTTCCCCAAAAGAAACAGTAGTCACGATAGTTTTGCGCTGTTGTTAGCAACCGTGTATACAGGAGAGGATTACTCGCTCGATGTTTGCGCTGATCTCCCTTGGACCTGGAGCATCATTATTTGGACTAAATATCAGCCAATCTCCGATCTTTTTGGGACATCAGATTTGGAGGAGAAAACACGAGAAAAAAAAAAAGATAACAAATCTAAAAGGTCTTAATTAGATGAATATGACACATTTCTTGAGGCGATTTTGGACACTGATATATTTAATTGGAAAAAAAATAAGGAGGAAGGAGGAAGAGTGGACGTGTCCCTACAAAGTTTTAGCGCCCCCTGGAGAGGAAAAGCTGCTATTAGTTTTGTCTGGCCCGTCCATTTGTCATGTTTAGACCTCTCCTGGTATTTTAGGTCTTGATAGTTTGAAACGTATTGTTTTTAGACTGAAATATGCAAACCTTTTTTTTTAATACACCATTTTTTAAAATTACTTACTATTAAAAGTAAAAATTAACACCAGGGTACTGGCATATGCAGGCGGACCGACCCGCCCTCTCCCAATAGGGGAAGGGGAGGCGAATTTTTGTACAGAAATATCACAATTTGTGTAAAAAAAATTTACTTATGGTAATAAATTCTCCTTTATACATATATTTTTTTTAAAGTATCTCAGCCTCTCCTGTAGTATGGGGAGGGTGGTTGGATCTACCAACTCCTCCACGATCCTAGTCATTAATGTGAAGGTGTGGGGGCGGTCTAATTTTTTGTGTGCAGAAATCACAATTTGTGAACAAAATCAGTTAAATATCTAGACTATACTCTATATACTAATTGATTTGTATTGTTGTATATTATGTCATAACACAATCTTTATCCCAAATGTAATCATTAGTAAATATGAAATGAAAAAGGGTGTTCAGTGGCTCTTTGGAGCAGCAAATGTAATGCCCTCCCCCTCCAACTTTTTTTGAAGCGGGGGGGATGGAGGAACGTATTTTAGTGGAATAATTACACAATGTGTCAAAAAGTATGTCAAAAATGCAAGTTATATCTGCTACATATTTCTCCCCCCTCTCTCTTTAATGTAAAATACAATCATTAGTAAATACGATTTGAAGAGAAAACCAGGTCATGATTAGTCATTTTCATTTCACTGACCTCCTCACCCATTGTCTCAGTCTAAATTGCATACTCTCTGGCATGAATTGGTCCTCCTTTTTAAAAGAAAGTTTCTAGAAGTTTTGAAACGACAAGAAACACTGAAGTAAAGCGTAACAAATGAGACATGAATCCAAAGATTATATTTCCCTAGTCGCCTTTTCCCATACGTTTCATAATCTCAGATGTATCTAGTGCAAAAATAATTATAACTGACTTATACATTTTTCTGAAACTGCTTACAATACACACAAATTAAGAGTAATAGGCCTTATATAATGTCGTATTGCCGTACGGCGATTCTGAAAACGGAACTAATTATAGTTTTGAAATAAAACTAAGTATTATACGGACTTAAAGAGTAAAGTTCCAATTTCAGACCTTGCAATCTAAAGGGCAGATGCTTCTATGGCTTACGGTTAACGAGGGTTTTATGTGGCCAGCACAACAACCAATCGCTTTAATTATGCCGCGTACCCTTTAAAGTTTGGTGGACTCAGGCGCTCTTAAAATCCCCAAATTAAAACGTCCACTCTTCACTGAGATTCAAACTCGGGACCTCTCGGTTCGGAAGCCTAGCGCTTACCACTCGACCACCTTCCCTTCCCATGTGTTCACAAGTAAGTTAGTAGTAAGGTCTTCATAAGTAAAGTCTTGAAATTTGAAATGGAAGAGCAGCAGACTATTTGGTTTCAAATGCACAGCACTATTGTCAGGCAGAAACAGTAGGAGGCGGCCGCTGCGTCAATCTCAAACACAAGGATACGATATGTTTGTTGAATGGAATTGTTTCACGTCATGACATGTTTCGTTTTATGGATGCAATCCACATCCAAGTACATTTTCATTAGTTTAACGGGGGGGGGGGGGGGGGGGGGGGGGCATGGCGGCTAAAAGAAAAAGAAAACTAACAAAATGTTCTGTGAAAATTTGTTTGACATGTCCTGTTTGTTGGACAAGGAAGTTATAAGTGAGAACGGTACCTCCAACAATAAAATATACACAAAGTCTTAGAGAAAAAGTTTCGAAATAAATCAGGGTTGAAGACAATGTGAATATATTATGCTAATCAACATTCATAGATAATTAAATGTTTGAAGTTATATATATAGTTACACATATTAAATCGAAATTTTATTTATTTTATCTTTTGGATAGTTATTAAATGTAAGTGGATTAAAGGGATATGATGAACTGGATCGCTGTCTGGTCTAGTGATGTGCGCTATTGACAGTGGTTTGATCTTCCCTGGTTCCAACCCCCCCCCCCCCCCTCCGGCCATTCCCTGCCCTCATGAAGGATAATGAATGTAACCATCTTCAGTTCTGAACGAACATCCCTGGCATGTGAAACAAAGAATCGAACAAACAACTTCTCTAAGCATTTCTGGTCTCACACCTGAGCAACTTCCCTCGCGAAACTTAACGTTTTTTTTTATGTCACGTGATAGTATTGTCTCCCTTACAACTTGCTAATGACTGGCTGTGTTTTCAGGGAAAATGACCCTTCAATGAACTCATCCGATCGTTGCATTGGCCAAGACAACAGCGAGTGAGACATAAAAAAACAACAACCTTAAACTAGAGAATTCATTGACAATTAATTAGTCTTTGCAATACCCGCCTGCAGGTAATTTTTTTTTAATTTCTTTAAAGCAAGTCCATTTTGACATTTGTTGTCTGCAAGGAAAATACTTTTAATATCATTAGCAAGTACGCTTACATGTTTTTGTCCTGAAAGGTTCAGATTCTGCATTTTAAAAGCCCTGGATAAAAAACCCTGCGATCGTCTGTAATCATTATATGTTTCTATACGTGTCAAGGGCAACAGGCTTTACTGACTTGTCAATGATATGCAATGTATTGCCTATAAGAGTTCCAGTACCAGGTGACCGAGCCTCGCTCCTTTGAATAACTTGTTGAGGAAATATAGTTACTTATTTTGGATCGGGTAAAGACTCCAAATTCGATAAAAATAGTAGAGATGGACTTCTTATGGTCCGACAGTTACCCTGTAGAAAGCACTATCCCTTATGGGGGGACGAGCGTTTGCAAAAGACAATCTTTTTTTTTTTTGAGCTGAGAGGTGGTAGACGTAACAGAGATGTCCCACAGAAACACTTTAAAGAACAGCTTAGGCACCACCTTTGCTTTAACTGACATCGAAGAGGGTATCTGACTGCTGGCGGCTTCAGAACGAGATAGCTGGAGATTTTTTTTTTAAAGGCGCGGGATACACCAAAGAAAATCCACTGCCAAGGACAGACGTAGAGGGCGAACACAGAGTCTAAATCGACCACCGGCATAGAATGGTTATGATTGCGTTGGACGCTGCAAACTATGTGTAAAATACTGCACTCCTCCTTAATCATCGAACTCAAGACAAGGTTTGTATAAAGGCAGCAAGGAAGCCTGCTTTGAGATAACCTTTACCCCCCACCATAGAAATTGGACCATAGCGCTCTGTGAATGCTAAAAGCATGAAAGTTGCACTCTAATAAAGTTATTCAATTATTACAATGCAATTCATACAAATTCATAACTTTTTATTTTGTATTTTAATAATGCACAGACTCTTACAAACACTTTGTAGATTAATTTATTATGGAACTATGGAAGAAAAAAACAAATAAAATGTGCAGAGTTATGTCTGGTTATTGTGTTTTGTGAGTTTTATTAATTGCTTACACTTTAATTGCTGAGAACCGTGTAGGAGACATTTACTTTGTTGACTAAGCTAATAGACCTTACAATAAGATGGTGCGCAAATGTTTAATTAGATCTATTGATTCATTTAAAGTTATTCATGTTTGCAAAGAAATATTTTAATTAACAGCTGTAACCCTAGTGATGTAAGCGATGGAAAATTTTCATTCATAAAACATTCTAGCCAAAATTAATATTTCGATAATGAAACATTTTCAAAACGATATAACGGTCGACCTAGAGTTGAGAATTTTTTTCTCATATACATATACCTTGAAATTCTATAGAAAATAGTTAGAGCCGTTTTCAAAATAAAATTTATATATATATATCCTATACTCTTCAGTGTGCATTTCTTGCATATATATATATATATATATACACACATTTTATTTCAAAAACGGCTTTAACGATTTTCTTTAAAATGGTCATAACACAATTTATCTACGCCTTACTTGCACACACTGAACATGATACCAAAGGCCGGCCCTAACATTAGCTGGGCCTTATGTGAAATGGATTGCACGCGGCCTAGTCAGGGTAGGGATAAGGATAATAAGTAAAAATTAAGATTTTGTATTAGAAAATAATTTGACGTTGCATTAGATTTTTATTAAATGAAAGCTGACAATGCCGTTTTTTTTATCACGTGTAGGATTGGCGTTTACCTCAATGATTGACACCCCAAAATGACAATTTCGTCTTTTTAAGGACATTTTTATGAGTTTGCGATTTCCAGGTGCTCCTTAAAAACAAGGAGACCACCGGAACCCAATGATAAGTTATAATGGTGTAATTAAATAATTTACACCTAGAATAAGCGTGGGGCTTATGAAAGTTCGGGGCCCGCTGCGGCCGCATAGGTTGCAGTGGCATAAGGCCGGCCCTCGCGGTCAACGAATTTTCACTACGCAGTCGCCTTTTTTTGGTTTACCTGTAAAACCTCGGTAAAACGGTAGTCATGTTGTAGAAATCACCCAATAAAACCAACTCAGCCCAAAGATCACCGCGCATAGACATCCCTTAACGTGGTAGACAACTTCACATATCTGGGAAGCATAGTATCAATTTAAATGACGCATTGCTTTAAAGAGAGATTGATATGTGATCAGGGTTAGTCTTGCTTTAGGACGCCTCCTAACAAGAGTGTGGCGAAATAAATCACTTCGCCTGTCTAGCAAAAATCAGTGTCTACTAAGCAGTGGTTCTCTCAACCCCTCGTTGTGGATCTGAGACATGAGTACTTTAAAGAAAGCAACTAAAACTTCTTGAACGCCTTCACCAAATATATTTGCACACCATCATGGAGATACGATGGCAAGACCGCACTACAAACAGCGATATTCTTGCTAAACGGTATCAACTTCTTAAAATCCGACAGTCACGCTGAGCAGGGCACTTATCCCGTATGGGGGATGAACATACGCCAAAGGTAATTTTTTTTTTTAGTGAGCTGAAAGGTGGTCAGCGTAACAGAGATGCCCCACGATAATATTTACACGATGTTTTTAAATCTTTTTGGAAAAAAATTGCTATAACGTAGAGATTTCGCATTACTTGATGCTTCGTACTAAAGCCATAATGAATATACCTTTTGCAATATTAAATGTCAGAACGTAACCGTTTTAGAAGTTACACTGCAAAGACTTTCTTCCAAGCCAATAATAGCCCAATAGTTGTACGCAAAAGATGTAATGTAAAACGTTAGGCATGAACTGTGGTTTTCTGAACTGCTGGGGGGACTTAATAGACTTTCTATTCTATTTCTTTCATGTACAATTACATTGAGAACTAACAGAACGAAAAAGTAACTCTTCAGATTGATAGTCTTTACACGATCGTTCATTTTCGTAATTACAAAAAAATATTCTCAAAATGACTTCGGGTATATATCCTTCCTTAGCAAATTATTTATCCGAGCGAGGCTCGGCCACCTAGTACTATATATATAAATGTATAATGCTTTGAGATTACCAAAGCTTGTTATCATTGCAATGTGCTTTGAGAATGTATTTGCCATAACAAAAAATGTTTGCTATTGCCACGTTTTAGAATGAGGTGACTTTATGTACAAAACAACTAGATAATGTACAATAGAAGAACGTGCACTGCCATGATAAAGATTCGATTCCTTTCCTCCTCATAAAATTGATACCCCAGCTGACCACTGTAAGAAACAATGTTATTTTAAATATCTCTTGATGTTATGAAACGACACTTCAGAGCGCATACCACTCAACCAGGCAACCATCCATTTGTTGAAGTAAGGTAGGTACATACAAGATGAAACTTTGAATTCTATAACATAGTGAGCCTCGCTCTTGCACGGTTCAACATATTTAGCCTCGCTCTTGCACGGTTCAACATATTTAGCCTCGCTCTCGCACGGCTAAGACAGTAAAAATGATCGATTTCGTATTAAGATGAATTTGTCTCTGTCTTTGTTCTTTTGTTTCCGTTGAGCATCACCCGGGACGTAGCGTAAAAAAAAATAAAAAATAATTCAATGTGCAAATGTCGCGTGCAGATGTCGTTGTGTTTACTGATGCGAGACCAGATCAATAAATAAACACAAACCAATCAAACACAATTATCGCATGTTATAAGAGAGCAACCCTTATTGCTATGACACCGGGGCAGTGATCTGCAGTGTTGGCACAGGGTATCTGAGAAGGGAATGGACATGACACAAAATGTTACTGACTCTTTGCCCCCTAGGAAATTTTAAATTATTTATCAGTGTGTTTCATATCTTCTCTATTGTGTTATGTTGAGACTTATTAAACTTAATGACTAACACTAAAACAATAAAAACATTTTTTAAAATATTTTTTTAAAGACAATACCTCCTCCATCATTATACTTAAAATATAATAAAATAATTTTAAAAATTGGTAAAAAACAAAAAAATTACTTTGATTCGGGTATCGAACTCTTGACACCTCTTTTATAAATGAATGCCCGAATTTTCCGAATCGGCCAGCGGGAAAGACATACAAATAAAATTAACACTTAACACTAAAATCAGACTTATGCGCTCCCTGGTCAAGGTCACACTCCTAGTTGCTTGCGAGTCTTGGACTCTGACTGCAGAGCTAGAGAGTAGGATCCTAGCAATGGAATAGAGATGTTACAGAAGGATCCTAAGTATCACATTTAAAGAGCGCATCACAAACAAAGAGATTAGAGACAGGGTTACTACAGCAATTGGACCCACGATGACCTCCTTATTATTGTAAAACTCAAACTAAAGCTCAATAACTATATTACAAGGTCTTCGGGGCTCGCATAGGCCTTCATTGAGAAAACAGTACCAGGAAAATTAAGACGAGTCAAACAGAGAAAGAACAAAAGCATGGACGAGACTGCCATTGAAAGAGGTTCTATCCAAGGCAAAACACAGAGAGGAATGGAGAAAGAAAGTCGACAAATCTTGTGTGGTGCCCCATCGTTCCAACAGACTAAGAGATAGGTGAAGGTGAAGGTTATTTCATGAAGAGGTTTTCTTATTTTCTCACACAAACAAATAGCTCCGACAACACTGTGGCATTCAGGTCAGCGGGATTCAGGTCAGCGGCATTCAGGTCAGCGGCATTCAGGTCAGCGGCATTCAGGTCAACGGCATTCAGGTCAGCGGCATTCAGGTCAGCGGCATTCAGGTCAACGGTATTCAGGTCAACGGCAATAAGGTCAACGGAATTAGAATTCCGATTCAACGTTTCTAACTACCAAAACATAGTAAGTACCTAATTCCATTGTCACAATCATCTTTTAGCTGAAACCTTAAGTATTACACTCATTTAAATTATACATCCCACATTGTGACAAGCGTAACGACCTATTAACTCATTATTAGCTGCAGTAGCAAACTTGAACATGAAGATTTAGGATGTTTAGTATATTACAGTCATCACAAGAAGGCCACTGAGGATATTCCCACTCAAAGTTTATCCCAGTAATCTGCTCTATCTGTTTTCTAAGATCACGTTCACATTATCTGAGCAATGAAAGACAGCAAGAGAGAACAAGAAGAGAAAGAAATATGAAGACGTGGTGGCAATATAATGGAACCTGAAGAAAAACGTAAATAAAAAGAGGAAGATTAGGAGTGACTTAGGAAAAAAAAATAGACAAAATTTACACCGGATACACCACAATCATTACTATTTATGGATTAGCTTTAATGTTTAAAAATCTTCAGTATGCTATCACTAGCCAATATATAAATTCATGATTCGTCTATATGTTAAGTAGCTGTGGCTAACACTATAGAGTACAATTTTTCTTCTTTACTTGTGAAGATTGCAACTCCAGCTAATAAAAAGTTAATGTATCACTCCGCTCCGCTGGTTACAATGTAGCAGAAACTGTGTTAGACACCACAATTGATTCTTAACAAGACGGCATCGTGACATAAAAAAAAATGTATCACTCCGCTAAGCCTGAAACATTCTTTGGACTCCAGTGAAAGTGTCCTCCATCTGTTAGCAAAGACAGGCAATAATCAACGGAAGAAGTGCTATTACAGGGACTAGTGAAGCGCTCTATTTGCATGACTGAGAACTTATGGTCCAAGGTTAAGTGAGGACGCGCTATACATCATAATGCCTTGGCCTGACATTACGGCACAGAGATCAAGTCTTCTTTGAGGAGGGGGTGTGGGATATCCTGTTCTGAGAAGAGAAACAGAAGAAAAAAAAAGATGCATCGATGAAGGATCGTGGTCGACATATTTTGTAGGTGGACTGAGAGAAGGCCGCAAAACATAATCGAATCAATAGTCATCCATCAAACGTTTTGGGGCTTTGTCTCAACACTGACACTCAGCAGACAAGGAAATCAGGTCACAAAAAAATATCCTCCTCATTATTTTAAATATATTAATAGTTAATAAACCAAGTCTCATTATTAGAGGCGGCGCCAGACAAGACACTTGGCTTGAAGAGAGAAATTTTTAGCTTAAAATTATATATATATATATATATATATATATATATGTGTGTGTGTGAGCGATCCAAAACTGTATCGGATATTTTCGTTCCCTTGGTTACATCAGATGCAGGGAGAGGGGGGGAAACTGGGTGGGTGACATCATTCCGACCATGAATAATGCCCAGGCTTTCATCGCGCTTGTTCTTCGAGATAAACCATAGTCGTCACGACTGCAAGAGGCCAACAAGGAGTAAATATATGTTTATATTTTTCAACTAATTCACTGTACATATTTATGTTAATAAATCATTTATACAGAATTAAATAACTTGTATATATGTACGTCTATACCTTGTAGTCGGCTTAAATTTTATACATAAGGCCTTCTCAAGTATGTACATTGAGGGCCTAGCTGGTGAAAAATATTTGAATAAAATGTATTGACCACGTTGTGACTATTTCCTGTTTCAGTATTGACCACGCCAGCAATGACAACCATGAATGCAACCACACCAGCAAAGGAATGTACACTCTATAGTACACACTATCGTACAAATACGTATGTCCGGCCAATTAGTTCACATTTCCCGAGATTTCAAAGATCTTTATGGAATGTCATTTCTATTTGTAATGTCTTTGGCTTTCCTGGCTCTTTGTCTCTATTACAACGAATGTGTGATGTGGCTGGCCTGATTGGAGTGAATACAATAGCTAGGAAGCGGAGCAAATATTCTTTTCTATTGAATCTCGCAACAAGTAATAACCTCGCTGCATATTAATAGTATAAGGGTATTTGATATAAGAGGAAATAGTTGAGGCACATTTACCCCTAAAAGAACTTTTTATCGATTTTGTGTATGTGCAAAGATAAGCTTATCTTATCTTATATAATACAGACGTTACTTCAAAAAAGAAGAGGATTACGTCCTACGCGTCATGCATTTAGTCATGCATATTAACCAATGACTTAAATTCTGCCAAGTCACTGGTTTTCCTGGCTAGCTCAGGCAACCCATTCCATGCTCTAATAGCACTAAGGAAGAAGGAGCATTTGTACAAATTTGTCCTAGAATATGGAACGAGGAATGTGCATTTATCTTTGTGTCATTCTGGATATTTTATTTTCCGACCAAAATCCTTCTTTGTAAACAAGAAAACAAAACTTGACAAACTAGAAACAAAACAAATAAATAAATGAATGTATTTTGCCACTAATTGTTTTCAGTCCTTGTTGCAAGTCTATATAATGCCATTGTATATTGACAGCGTAATGATGTACTAAATCTACAAAATGCTCTAAACTCATTTCCACGACTAACTCTTGTACAAGATGTAGGCCTACAGTCGAGCGTGTTTTCAATGCTATGCAAAATGTAACAAAGGAAATATTTAACACACTTTATATATACATCTATTATAATTCAGACGTTATAGATTATAATCATTTATATTTTACAAATGTTTTATCGTTATCCCTTGATGAAACTATTCAAACCTAACAAATTGCTTTCTCTATTTCACCCTCTACCGCCTCTATGGCATACGTTATTCACTTCTAATAACTGACACAAAGATCCATTGCTCATATCCTGTTTCGTAAACATTCGCCTATCACACAGTTACATCTAAAAGTCTCTAGTGATCTAAAATATTCATTTTTGAAAGGGCTCCTTAAAGGAAATAACAGATAAGGCTTCTTTTGTGACTTTTAAATCCATGGCCAGTTAAAATAGGTTTGTATTATTTTAGAGACTAGCTGCTTGCCAAGTTGTCATGTGGAAGCCAATTCATGATGAATATTTAAACTAGAGACTTCTCTTTTGGACAGTTGCCAATAAGAAAGACTTTCAAATGCTAGTTTAATACAAATCATACTCGGAAAACAATCTACCATGAAGTGAAGGTGATCCTCAAAATTTTGTTTAAAATAAGCTGTAGCAACAAAAACTATGCTCACGATGACCTAAATGTATTGTAGTTCCATTAGCCATTGTGCTGTTCACACAACTCCTTGTCACCTGTTAGCCATGTAAAAAAAATTAACCCTATTTCACTGGTATAGTAAATCTAATTCACTGGGGACTGATTCTTCTTGTGTCATTTCCAGTCATTTGGATACACACTGGGATAAAAAGGCGAGACTTAAGACCTACCAATTTGACCTTAATTTGACCTTGACTTACTCTTTCATTGAACTCCTGTAACCAGGCTCGACTTTGAAGCAAAGATCACATAAAAAATGAATCGATCTACTTCGCTTCATCTGAGGAATAATTGCGTGACGGCCAGCCGGCTAAAAATGTCATTTAAAAAGGATTTTTGTGTTCTTTTTTTTTTTAAAGTTTCTCTTTTAGAATACGTCTGTCTAGATGTATGAACGTTTTGGAAATAGATGTAGGTTGTTTGTTTGTATGTAAGTATAGCACATGTATAACATCTCGAGCCTATAGGATTGTGGGAAATGTTTCTCAAAATAACGAGGAAAAAAGTCCTGATTAAAAAGTGCAATATTCTTTTTCAGAATGTCATTGCATGTGAGGCAGCACTGTTCCACCCATCATTCTTTAGTTGTTTATGAAACCTAAGCTAACTTGAACTGGTGAATCAACACGAACTACCAAGCGATACACCCCGATCACATTATATCAACAAGGAATGGAAAAATAGAATACTTTTTAAAACCAAAGCTTATCTAAGGAAATAACTGCTAATTGCTGACATTTTTTCCGAATATTAAGCGGTCTATCTCCCTTTCTACTATACAAAACAAAATAAGTTAATTAGTACTAAATGATTAACTAATTAATAATTTTTTTGATTGATTCGTGTATTGTTCTCGACTATGAATTATCATGTAACAGTTTTAACTTATTCCGAGAATAGGAAGTGGGAGGAATAACGTGTCAAAACTTAAATCCATTTATTAATATTTAATAATTCATTACCAATAATTAATTGACTAAATTTTTTTTTAATCATTGATTTAGGTCTTGTCAGATTTAATGAATAATTGTGCAAAGTTTTAACTTGATCCGCGAATGGTAAATGGGAGAAAAAGATGTTTAAACATTTACCAGACAGACAGTTGGACAGACAGACAGAGTGAGTTGATGTACGCTTTATAAAAAAAAAAAACATATGTTCTTGATATTCTTAAACACTGGGGAAAATGTCACCCACGAAAGTGTGAAAGGAACAAACCTAATGCTACACACGTGACCAGAGGAATCCTTGAGAACAACTTTCAAGACAGCCACCTTCCCAGGGCATCTGTTACTTGTACGTGCATCAGGACATTCTTGGAAACAAAATGGACATTTATCTGTTGACCCCCCGGACGTCTAATCAAGTTTATGTCCTCAAGATCGATCGATAGCCAGCCTCGATTAATAAAAACATTTTCCTCCACATAAATCTTAATTGTAGTTTTTAAGATGGCTATCGTTTTTAACCTTGTAGACCTGTGAATAGGTGCCACCTTGCAATGAAGATATTGTCTTTTTTTATGTATTTTATAATCTTATTCTTGATAATTTTAATGTGTCAACAACAGTCTGATGACTACACCATGATGGGCCTGATGGCTACTTTATTAGTAACTTAAAAGTTGCAAGTGAAATTATTGCATTTTAATTTCATCATTATTATCCTGCATTTTTTAAGCTGAAAGGAAATAAAAAAAAAAACAACATTTCAAACAAATAAATCTACTGGTCTAATTACTCAAACAAAAAATATACTACGGAAGAGAACAACCAAAAATGTAAAAAAGTTCAAATTTATGGCCAAGAACTAGACTGACTATTGACCTACAGTACTGGTAGTATGACTAAAAAGTATTTCTCAACCTCCCCCCCCCCCCC
The DNA here is from genome assembly GCA_030265305.1 of Biomphalaria pfeifferi. Taxonomy (NCBI): domain Eukaryota; kingdom Metazoa; phylum Mollusca; class Gastropoda; family Planorbidae; genus Biomphalaria; species Biomphalaria pfeifferi. The sequence goes on from JASAOG010000076.1 coordinate 1,962,584, forward strand.
CCCGCGTGTTAAATCCCGATCCCATTATTTGGATCCTACTTGAACACTTCTCTAACAGAAGCCGGAGTCAACATTCATTTGGTCTGAGATCAAGTCTCCATTAATCACTTAGTCGGGACAAGAGTTAACTTTCGTTTAATCGAGGTCAATAGTTTAGTTTTGGCACTCAAGTGAAGCTAATCTTTTCATACATTTCATTCGCCCTCGTGATTCCACTGCATACTTCACTGTGCAGACAAACTTAGATCTATGAACGAATGACTCATTAAACTTGCCGCCTTGATATCAACGTTTGTGAAGTCAAGGATCCTTTTAAAAAGTAATCGTTCCATTAAGCTGAGGATGATACTGCCACATCAAACATTCATTTCACTAAGAGAGCATCGCAGAGTTTCCGGAGAAATGTGTTTTCTCAACCAACGATTACTTGAAACATTTCCGTGCAATTTCTTGGACATCTTCAGGCAATCCTTCGTCTGCATTCTCTCACCCTTTTTAAACCTATGAATATTTTTTTTCTCCTTATATTCCACAGTCAGAGTTTTTTTTTGTTTTTTTTTTTTCAGCAGCTCTGGTATTGAGAGGTTCTACCAGTCATATATATTGAAGCCAGTTATTGTTTGAAAATGAACTCTTTAGTTACTATAAAAGTAGTATTAAAATTAATGTTAAGTAAAGTAAAATTCCCCTTTTAGACCTTGCCATCTTAAGGGCAACGGTTGACGATCAGGGATTCATGTGGCCAACACAACGATCAACTGCCTTTAATTGCCCCAATTAAATTCTGGTACTGATTAGAGTTGGTGGACTTTGGGGCGCTCTAACATTTCAGAAAAAAAAAATCATAGTGTTCACCGAGATTCGATCCAAGGACCCTATGTTCAGAAGCCAAGTACTTTACCACTCAGCCACAGTGCCTCATAAAATTAATGCAATTACAACGATTTAGTAAAAGAAGACTTTTTTTTACACGTCTATTGGATTGCTAATTGTATAATGATTGATCTTTTAACTATAGACCCTTGGTATGACAACCAACAATAGCACAAGTCTGAGTTGATTTTGTTTTACTTTAAAAAACAAACATTTCTTATTCTCATATAGATTGATTGAGACTTGTATGTTGTCTTTGTATAAAATACACGTTTTCACTCAATTCCTGCAAGTACTGGGAATATTCGGATAATAAAACAATTAAAGATTGACATCACACTAGACTTATTGGAAAACATGCCAGAAACTGATAAGCTTCTAATTACCTGAAAAACAAACCAAAAACTGTAAGAAAGAAAGACTTCTTGACTCACCAATAGAGCCAACATGATAGGGACAAATATGATGAAGATGAGATTGGTTTGAGTGTAACCATCCCAGCATAGGCTTTTATCATTCAGATACATCAGTGTTGACCAGATGAGTGTAAACACTATCGGAAGACCTGCATCATAGAACAATGGACAGATGTAAGTATACGCTTTACACTTCACACTAAATTTAGAATTTAATTTACATGTAGTTTGAAGTGAAAACAAAATATAAAATAGATTTATGTATCACTTTTTAAATTTAAGACGCTATATAGATATTTCATTAATACAAAATATGAAAATTCAGAAATGTCTTTTTAATAATCTCAAATTTGGCAAAGATCGAAACTAATCAATAGTTATCAGAGTGGATTTGATATTTTCATTAAGTCACATGATGAAGGTCATATAGTATCTATTTAAAAAATCACTTTCGACCTTAAATCTAATCTATGACACTAAATTTTTTAAAATGTAAAGTCATTGTATTTATTGTCACATAGTTTTTGCCATTAGTAAGGGAAGATTAATTTAACTTGTTTTCACTTTTTTTCATTAATTTAAAAATATAATAATATTAATGCATTATTACTAATACAATTAGAAAATAATTATTAGTATTTTTTAGCAAAATATAAAAAATAAAATTATATATATATATATATATGTATATATACAGTGCTTTTTTTGTAAAAAGTATAGGTGCCGGTTATCAGTGCTTAGGTGCCGGTACTCAGAGATGGATTTCCTAACCTTTATCTACTAATAAATCTATACTATAAAGTAGAATGTAAGGAGTATGTTTGTTCCGAAAAGAAATCAAAATCGTTTGACCATTCTTGATAAAACTTTGCACAAATGTTCTTTGGGTGCTAACGTATGTATAGTAGCCCTAAAACAAACTAAAGACTCCTCAAAAAAAGTTGTCGAATTTCATGAAAGCATTAGTATTTGATGAATCAAGGCCATGTTTACCATGTTTAGATCGAAAGGATCTAGATCTAATTTTTAAAACTTCGATTTGCACAGATAGTTTGTTTACTTTGACACATGAAAATACAAAATATAGTCTATTGATTTCATTATTTAATAAAATTAACCTTCAAATGTGTGTTTCAAAAGTATTTTTACATAAATTCGTTCCTTATATCTGCGAATTTAGAATTCCTGACGTACATTAGAATTCCATTCATCTATCGAAGCCGACATCTAAGTCTAGGCTCTAGACAGTCTAGATCTAACTCTAATCTTAGATCTAAATTAAAGAGGAAAGATTAATGTGTCGTGCACACCGCTATGTAAACACACTATGATCTGATAGGCTACATGATGCTCTATATGGGGGATATTAAATATACTAACATACAATAATTAATAAGCTTCTTGAGCCATTGAATTCACTCCTATAATAGTAGGTCTACATCTATTATAATAGCATTTATACTCTAGATCTAGATCGAAATATATGAAGACCTGCAAGCAAATGTTTTTATTAAAAAAAATGGATAAGTTTTGACTAAAAGGACAATGGCGCGACTAGTGACAAGAGACTACGTTATGAAGAAGAATAGCCTAATGTAAACAGAATACTTTTGACGGCTTTAGAGAGAGGCTTTAGAGAGAGGCAGTTTTATGGACGTAGAAATTTAGCTTGACGATATATACAGTGCTTTTTTTGGGTGTGACTGTACGCCCACCGCTACGGCGTACCGGCACCTTTTTGCATGTGGGTAAAAAAAACTATGACTCTTCTTGTATTTGGACGTTTATTATTAATTTATTAGTAGTTTAAAGTTAGGCAATCCATCACTGAGTACCGGCACCTAATCACTGAGTACCGGCACCTAATCACTGAGTACCGGCACCTAATCACTAAGTACCGGCACCTAATCACTGAGTACCGGCACCTAATCACTGAGTACCGGCACCTAATCACTGAGTACCGGCACCTAATCACTGAGTACCGGCACCTAATCACTGAGTACCGGCACCTAATCACTGAGTACCGGCACCTAATCACTAAGTACCGGCACCTAATCACTGAGTACCGGCACCTAATCACTGAGTACCGGCACCTAATCACTGAGTACCGGCACCTAATCACTAAGTACCGGCACCTAATCACTGAGTACCGGCACCTAATCACTGAGTACCGGCACCTAATCACTAAGTACCGGCACCTAATCACTGAGTACCGGCACCTAATCACTGAGTACCGGCACCTAATCACTGAGTACCGGCACCTAATCACTAAGTACCGGCACCTAATCACTGAGTACCGGCACCTAATCACTGAGTACCGGCACCTAATCACTAAGTACCGGCACCTAATCACTGAGTACCGGCACCTAATCACTGAGTACCGGCACCTAATCACTGAGTACCGGCACCTATTTTTTTTTACAAGAAAAGCACTGTATATATATAAACTGTAAGGTATAGGATTTATAATTGAACATTTCTAACCCCATCCAATGAAATAAAATATTCTGAAGGGTGCTGCCGATGGAAACACAGTGACCACTAGACGATTGTGTAAGTAGATTCCCTCCACCAACATCCAAGAGAAGGTTGCCATCTGGGAACATTTAGAAAGCGCTAACACCGTCTTGCAAAGCCACTCCTGGAAAACAAGAACTCTTTCAGCATTGATCATCTATCTAGAATCTATCTATAATCTAACTTTAATCTATTTGGAATCTATCTTTAATCAATCTTTAATCTATCTAAACAGATATTCTACAAAATAATGAACGTCTAATAAAAGACTTACACACACACATATATATATATATATCAACAGATGATAAATATATGCACAAAGGCAATCGATAACGATAGCAGAGTGCTATGGCAGGTAAGGGCTGTGTATATCCAAGAAGTATAGAAAGCCCCAATGCTATCTTTAGATTATAATACTCACTTGGCTTACATTACATTTCAAAAATGTTTCATGTGTATTTACATCGGAAATATTTTTAATAGTTTTTTTTTCCTCCTTAGCGCTAAAAAAAATGTATTTCTAGAATTCTATATATAATATAGAACTTCATATGTTCACTTTTTGTTAACTTAGCTACACTTGTATATGGGTTATCTTCCATGCACTTTACCTCCCCTGCCATATGTGGGAGATCAGTTTCGGAATAGGAGATTTCTCCCCCTTTGAGAAATGAACCGTCTTCGTGTTTCTGACAAAATTAACTCAGGAAATAGACATAATAATAATTTTAATAGAAATGGACGAAAGAAAAAGATTAGTTTTATAAATATTTCGTTTATTTTGGGTTCAGTGTACAGGAGTTGTCCAACTAAAAATAGATTTTCAACTATGTTCCCTCACTTCTACGTGCTGGACTAGAACTCACTGATCTATGTACCGCACCTCTACGTGCTGGGCTAGAACTCACTGATCTAAGTACCGCATCTCTACGTGCTGGGCTAGAACTCACTGATCTATGTACCGCACCTCTACGTGCTGGGCTAGAACTCACTGATCTAAGTACCGCATCTCTACGTGCTGGGCTAGAACTCACTGATCTATGTACCGCACCTCTACATGCTGGGCTAGAACTCACTGATCTATGTACCGCACCTCTACGTGCTGGGCTAGAACTCACTGATATATGTACCGCACTTCTACATATTTGTGTAATTTCTAGGATTTAAAAATAAGGTATTCGTGACCTTTCCACTAAGTAAACTGATCCTTGTTCATAGTGAATCAGAAACACTTTCTATGCTTGACACTAGGCGACTCCATGCAGTTTGGGTCTTCTTGTTTCCTATGTGGAGCTGATACAAACAACGTTGAATTGTATTTATAACTTATGGGGACACTTTATGTCAAAGCTCATTTGTTTTCTATGCCAGACTGTTAACGACGGTGCAAATGTAGCCAGAGCAACAATCAATCGCTTTTACTTACCCTTCGTATGCCAGATACTCTTTAAATTTAGGTGGCAATACCGAAACGGTCTTCACCGAGACTCGATCTAAAGTTGTAAATGTTGTTGTGTAAATGTTGCAGTAATTGTAAATGTTGTTGTGTTGTATATGTTGCAGTATTGTAAATGTTGTTGTGTTGTATATGTTGCAGTATTGTAAATGTTGTTGTGTTGTATATGTTGCAGTATTGTAAATGTTGTTGTGTTGTATATGTTGCAGTATTGTAAATGTTGTTGTGTTGTATATGTTGCAGTATTGTAAATGTTGTTGTGTTGTATATGTTGCAGTATTGCAAATGTTGTTGTGTTGTATATGTTGCAGTATTGTAAATGTTCCTAAACTTATTTTTTTTTATTTCACTCTTTAATAAAGACATAGCAGAAATACCGACAGACGTGTGTGTGTTCAAGATATAGATCGTCTAGACTTTCAAACCAGAAACTAGGAGACAGACATAGAGACAGTTAGTCAAGAGACTAGGAGACAGACATAGAGACAGTTAGTCAAGAGACTAGGAGACAGACATAGAGACAGTTAGTCAAGAGACTAGGAGACAGACATAGAGACAGTTAGGCAAGAGACTAGGTGACAGACATAGAGACAGTTAGGCAAGAGACTAGGAGACAGACGTAGAGACAGGCAAGAGACTAGGTGACAGACATAGAGACAGTTAGGCAAGAGACTTAGTGACAGACATATAGACAGTTAGGCAAGAGACTAGGAGACAGACATAGAGACGGTTAGGCAAGAGACTAGGTGACAGACGTAGAGACAGGCAAGAGACTAGGTGACAGACATAGAGACAGTTAGGCAAGAGACTAGGTGACAGACATATAGACAGTTAGGCAAGAGACTAGGAGACAGACATAGAGACGGTTAGGCAAGAGACTAGGTGACAGACATATAGACAGTTAGGCAAGAGACTAGGAGACAGACATAGAGACAGTTAGGCAAGAGACTAGGAGACAGACGTAGAGACAGGCAAGAGACCAGGTGACAGACATAGAGACAGTTAGGCAAGAGACTTAGTGACAGACATATAGACAGTTAGGCAAGAGACTAGGAGACAGACATAGAGACGGTTAGGCAAGAGACTAGGTGACAGACGTAGAGACAGGCAAGAGACTAGGTGACAGACATAGAGACAGTTAGGCAAGAGACTTAGTGACAGACATATAGACAGTTAGGCAAGAGACTAGGAGATTTATAGACGCATTTTCTTTCAAAAGGATTTACAAAGTTTGCCTAGAAAGGTTGTTGGTTTCTTATGAATGTACGGGAATGTGTACTAAATATGCATTGCCACTTTTCAAATAGTTTCTCGTGTCATTCAGTTATGGTTTGCTTGTCTTTGCATGTTTTCTAGCTCAGTTCTAACTAGAGCTGCATCCAAATCAAAGAGAATCAACTAGAGTATAGGAAACAACGATTTACATTTACATGATATCAATAACACAGCAACCAACAAAATACAACCTATATTTTGATATACAAGCAAGTATGTATACTATGTAGTGCATAAGTATACTTCTACCTCAATGTAGACCTAAAACACTCTCTCGCCTGTTCTAGTGGATTAGACAGCACCTCATATTACACCCTAATCGCTTTGAAAAATAATATTTGCCCTACGGGAACATTTCGTCCTTGTTGGCGTCAGAGCTCCTGAGCTAAGTCCAAGAAATTCAACTTGAGCATTTTTATTTGTATAAATCATATCTTGGCTTCATTGTTCTGTAAACAATTCTGTGACTAAGGGCCAGATTGTCTTCCTTGAGCCATATTTAGAACAAAAAGAAGAAGATTAAGATGCGGAAATGTGACACGTAGATTTCATCTCCAGGAAGACAAAATGTCTTCCGCCTTGCACAACGATCAGCATGTGGATAATTATTTCTCAAGGCTTTCTGGGATATGCGAGATGAGTGGGAACGAGGCCAAGCGTGAGCTGTGGTTCATTAAGTATTTTGTGAACCAGCCCAAAACCAGGGCATGGGATGACAAAAATAACGCTAAGAAAAAAAAATTAGTTCGTTTAGATTTAGTTTATTGGTTTGTCTGTGTATGTGTGCGTGCTTGGGTAAGATTGAGTGTTTGTGATTTCTTTTGTGGTTTAATACATTAGCTGGGAGAGGAAAAAAAACAGAAGTGGTACAGCTGGAGGTCAATCGTAAAGGAGGGAGATGTCTTATATCGCAGAATGTGAACACACCAGAACAAGGGAGTAGATTAAAAACTTTGCAGCCTATGACGTTTTGAATTCCTAACTTGTGACCGTGTATCAAAGCTTGGCCTGTTTGGAAATAGGAGATTTGGCAAAGAGAATAAGATCGTCTCTCTTGAAACATTAAATGCCACAAAATGCAGTAGCTGATAAAGCCTTTGGGAAGTAATTGTTCACTGATAATTTAAATCTCAACGGAATATTAATCTTTATTTTGACAAAGTAAGTCCTTACTTCAATGTATTCATTAACGAGTAGTGCCTTTGTGAAAACAATTAGTTCCGAAGATTAAGCTTCTATTTCTATCCTGTAGTTAAGGTAACATTCCAACAGAATCTACCACAATCTTGCTGTAACCCTTCTAGAAACATGTATTCCTATACACCCTAAAGTTCACTGGCCTAGATATTATAACATCTCGATGTATCAGTATTATTCAACGTCTGTATCCTATTTGGACTTTCTTTCATTCTGAACATTGAAGACTAAGCAACATTCCAGAGGGCTGATTAGACTCGAGATTCAAAGATTTGCTTGGAACAAGTTCTTTTTTTTTTTTTTTTTTTTGGTCAGTCAATGGTGACCTGTCAGAAAAGAAGAACGTCAATGCACACAGCGGGGGTTCACGCAGAGGCGTAAGTAAGGCGGGTGTTACTCGGTGCGATGTCGCCCCCCCCCCCCGGTCACTCTCCCAGTCCCGATACACATCTAAAGATATGCACCCATTTTTTATTTTTATTCTATCACCAGCTGATGGGTTTCATCAGGTGCTGTTGCATCGCTTGCACTCCTCAAGTAACGCCACGTACTTTTTAATACTCCTAAGATTTTCTCGAAAGAAACCTACAGCGATAGGCTGCGGCTCACAGTGTGTACATTTACTTGATATTTTATTACGATGTTAAAACAACAAAGGACATTTATCGAAGTCTATTCTTTACACTTTTAGATTGTACAATTACACAAAATGTTAACGAATGATGTATTTATTATTTAAGAATCTTACTTTGTTTTTATTTTTTTATTTTGCCAAAGCATTGTTTCTCCATCAATTTTGCTATTTTGAAATTGACTTACTTTTCTTTCAAGGAATATCATGTTTTAAAATGTGTATGTTAATGTTTATAGATGGACAATAAAAAATTACGCAAATGATTTCCAATAACAAATTCTCAATAATGAAATCTTTTTATTTTTTGTTACGCTACACAGCTTCCACTTCCTTATCCTAGCCTGGAGCTACAGTGTCATTCGCTTGAGCTAGCTAGCCATATGAAATGAGACCATTATATCCTCTGAATTCGCCGGTCAAGAGTCTCAAGTCGAATTGGACTAAAAGAAACTGTTGGAGCTAATTTTATATTTCAGTTTGAAATAAGGGAAAGAAAGAAAGGTGGGGGGGGGGGGGGGGGGGGAGGTTGTTTTTGTTTTTTTCATGAAAGAAGGTCGGGAGGAAAGGAAATATTGGAGAGTTTCACACTAAAAGTTAATCAGAGTAATCTGCTCTTTGTTTACACTTTGATTTGTAAGAACATGTTTGGGTTCTTTGATTAATAAAATAAGAAAATAAGAACGAAAAAACAACAACCCACCAACATCAAAACGCAGACATACTAGAAACTCTGCTAGCGAGATGCTTATGACTATGAAAGATTGCATAGTTATGCATTATTTATTTCAAACTTACTTTAAAGCGGCGTTCTATTAAGTGGACTAATTCAGCTTGATCCGAGATTGGGTGTGAGTACAAACATTTTAACAGAAGGAGCATTAGAATTGGAGTGGGAAGCGTGGTCTAGATTCTAGAGACTAAGCACGCTTGAACTTGGCTTGTCTTAGCTACCTATGAAGGGTGCTCGAGGTTCGACACCCGACTCGGGCAGAGTTGTGTTTACTAAGCGCCTAAAGGCAGCACGGAAAACCTACTCCTAGATACCCCCCCCCCCCCAATTGGTCTACAAATGAGATTGGACCATAGTGCTCTGAGCATGCTATAAGCATGAAAGTAGCTCTATATTGACACGATAATTATTATTATATAAGCTTTGCAAAAAAAGAGTAAAAAAAATGTGCCGTGGTATTAGGCTGATCTAGTGGAAGCTAAAGAAAAACATACCAACATGAAAAGAGGAAACTTGTGAGAGTATTGAACTAAATGAACAAAACAAGAAAAATATAGAAATACTTTATTTAAAACAATTTATCCAAGGGGAAGAACCATACTATCACTGTCATAAACTATTGTCTAATTTTAAACTATTGAGGTTTAATTAAGTCCCATTTTTCTATAAAAAATTATTTGATTTCCACTCATTAATAAACAAAGTGGCTAATTTTTTAATTGCTTCATCTATTGTCATCTATTATGAATAATTGTGCAAAATGTTTCAACTTGATAAGGGAAGTGGCTGAAGAATTGAATACAAATATCCTCACAGACAGATAGACAGGCTCAATGATGGACGATGCGAAAGACCCATTTTGAAAGATCCCTGTTGCCAACCAAATTAAAAATATGAATAAGTGAATACAGTTTAGACATGTGATTCTACAGTGTTAAATAGTGCACAGCCTCGTCCATTATCCATAAACTATATAATCATTTCATGTGTTGTTTTGAAAATAATATATTTTTATGGGGAAAAAAGAAGACTTCACTACACTTGACAACAAAAGCAAAACTGTTCGCTTTCAGAAGCCAAAATGTTGTAGTCGCATCTAACCTTTGCAAGATTTCAAATAGGACGATCTGTTGCAGTTTTTCAGGTGTAATCATGACAACACAAATATAAAAGCGGCTTTTTCCTTTACGGAGGCTTCTACAAACCAGAGGCGAAGTGAGCAAAACGTCCGCCCGGGGCAAGATACTTTGTTGGCGCCCCCTCCCAATTTTCCATGAGTATTACATGGAAATATACGCTGCGTGTGGTGCCCACGGTGAGTAGATACTAAGTTTCGGCTTACAAATGAGTTGCTCAGTGTTGAACCCCTCAGAGATACAACCTCAGGCTAATAATTTTTCCATGCTGCCTAGAACTGTGTTGAAAGAACTGGGCAAGGAACAAAATGGTAAATGTAACAAAACTGATGGAGCCCGTGCTTTGACTGTGAAAACACATAGATCTAGGTTTGTTGAAGTTCATTAATGATATAATCAACAGGGAGTATACGGACTATACTTATACACTCTAATCTCTCCATTGAGTCATACATCATGAAGTTTGTGCAAAGTTGCATATATATATATATATATATATATATATATATATATATATGCGGCCCTTCAATCCAAAGATAATTTTTTTGCGTCCCTTAAAACAAAAAGGTTGCCCTCCGATGAACTATGTAAATATTCAAAATATACTAACCAGTTGTCTGTAGTTTGAGTAGTTTGGCTGTGTCTGGTAGACCATGATACTAAAGTTAATAATGAAGGCCATCACGAGATGTTTATGAATGGATATACGATTACATTGAATAGACCTGAAAAACAAAGTCAATTAAAGTTATTTGTATAAGCCAACGTTCTTATGATGGAACAACCGAATTTTTGTAAAACACTAAAACAGCATAACAACTATATGAATAAATATTTACCAATTAATACATAACGTGAATAAAATATTTCTGTGACTTGTGATTTGTCGTAACTGAGATGTATGCAGTCTCTTTCCTTCTCTCTATCCCTCCATCTCTCACACTCTCCCTCTTCCTCTGTCTTTATCTCTCTCTTCCTCCCTCTCTCTCTCTCACCTTCTCCCTCTCCCTTCCTCGTTCTCTCTAACTCTCTCTCTCTCTCCTAACAACAATAAGCTACTTTAACGAGCACTTACATTTGTTTCTTACTATGAACTTTTAATTTCAATATTTACATTGACAACATCAGTTTCCAGACATTCTATGTATAACTTGTATAACACATGTGTATTAGTCCTGGTACAATTTTGTTGTTCTATTGACCTGTCCATTGTTTTATATGGACCAGTCTATGGCTTTCTGTTTCTGAACAAAATAATGATGAGCCATTACCTGAAGTAACAGAAGATGAAGAGTGCTGCAATAAGTAATAGCAGAGAGATGATGGACGTTATGAAGATAATATCTTTCAGAACCAAATACAGAGTCAGCTGCAAGGAATAGAAGGCAATCAGTTATTAGAGAGATCAGGGGATATATTGTATAACTTAATAGGGATTTAAATATAGAGTATTGATGTAATAACTCTATGACGGTGACATATATCACTCCATAGTAATACAGGACAGGACTATTGTATATATATATATATATATATAGTTGACTATGAATGAAATACTATGTATGAAACAAGTAGACTATATTTATCACAAGTTCATGCTGGATCATTTTCAGTATGGACCAACGTGTTATCCCCCTCTACCTTTATTTACTTAGATGAAGAATCAACTTCAAGAGTTATTTTTAGATCGAATCCTTTTTCTTTTTTTTTGTGTTTGTGGGGAGATATTTTTGAAGTTGTATTCACATATAGGCTACTATTCAGCCCCTTCATTTGAACCAAGACTAGAACGCGTGTCGACAGATTGTTTGTTGTTTAGGGTACATCTCTTCTACTCAACAAATTTCTTAAATAGAATTGTAGCTTCATTAATGCAGTCTTGGTAAAACCATTTGCTAGCGTATTTTTCTAATTGTATTATTATTCTGATTACACTTTTTGTTTTAAAAAAATGAATTTAGTATATTTTAAAATGCAGAAATTAATTATAGAGAAAAAAGCTAATCCACCTTATAAATTCATCATTAGTTGAGCATATAAGGCTTAGATAGTAAGGTCACGTGACGAGATCTAATGAACTTTTCAAACTATTCTGCATAAAACTTATAAAGAAAGAACTCATTAGAAACATTACAGGCAACAGAATAGAGTTTAAGGGTTAGTGTTATCAATAGAGTTAACAGATTTATTATGGTAATTCTAAATTGCAAGCCTAAATATCTATTAAGATCCTTGAAGTCTTTATTCTGTGCCATTCACGCTAGAAAAATAAATAAATCTCATTTTATTAAGATTTTAGACTCTAAACTCTAATTGTAGTGCAGTATGCAACAAAAGATTTGGTTTGATTTTTTTTTTTTAAAATCCGACTCCGTATTCAAGAAACATTAATTAAAGTCAATAGCATGATTTTCAGGGAAGAATGAATTTTAAAAAAAAATGTCTCACGTGCTGAAAATATGAAATCCAAAAAACTTTCTCGAGCCCAAAATAAAATTAGTGTCAAAGAATAAAAATAAAAATTATAATTCTATAACGACGACTTCATTTCGTTACATTTAAATTGTCATTTTGTTGTCTGATTTATTTCCGTCTCACATTTTCAAACAATCATTCTTTTTCCGAAAATCTCCTCATTTTGAAAGATTCTCTTTTGTGTATGTAATCAGTTAGTCACAAAACACTTCGAAAATCGATACTTAGTTTAGGCGTTCTGTAGAATGACTCAGACTTGTTCAAGCAAAGTAGAAAACGTCAAAGAGCAATATTTTATTTCATCCATTAGTTTCTTACAATAATTATTTTAGCATTTTCTGAAAAATTGCGTCGTTTTCTTAAAAGTGTGGTATGCGTTTAAATAACTAACGAAGTCGTAGAAGAGTGTTTACTCTGTGCTGAGTTGCTGATAAAGAGACTCCCTCATGTTGTTTGTGTGAAACCTTTGGAGAAAAGATGGCCGTGTGTTAGCAAGTATCAGGATATTCAAACCTTTAAACTTACTTCAACAATTACAGCATATCCTATGGAAGCCCACGAAGGTAAAAAATTTTGCTATCAATTATCAGAATATTAGTAGATGATGCAATCAAGGCTAATAAAAATTCTAATAAGGAATGGCGTGGCTATAAGCTGCTGAAACGGTGGAGAGAAAGTGTGGGAGAGAAAGTGTGGGCGAGAAAGTGTAGATAAGAAAGTGTGGATGAGAAAGTGTAGATAAGAAAGTGTGGATGAGAAAGTGTGGATGAGAAAGTGTGTGTGAGAAAGTGTGGGAGAGAAAGTGTGGATGAGAAAGTGTGGGAGAGAATGTGTGGGAGAGAAAGTGTGAATGAGAAAGTGTGGATGAGAAAGTGTGGATGAGAAAGTGTGGATGAGAAAGTGTGTGTGAGAAAGTGTGGGAGAGAAAGTGTGGATGAGAAAGTGTGGGAGAGAAAGTGTGGATGAGAAAGTGTGGGAGAGAAAGTGTGGATGAGAAAGTGTGGGAGAGAAAGTGTGGATGAGAAAGTGTGGATGAGAAAGTGTGGATGAGAAAGTGTGGGAGAGAAAGTGTGGATGAGAAAGTGTGGATGAGAAAGTGTGGATGAGAAAGTGTGGGAGAGAAAGTGTGGATGAGAAAGTGTGGGTGAGAAAGTGTGGGAGAGAAAGTGTGGATGAGAATGTGTGGGAGAGAAAGTGTGGATGAGAAAGTGTGGGAGAGAAAGTGTAGATGAGAATGTGTGGGAGAGAAAGTGTGGATAAGAAAGTGTGGATGAGAAAGTGTGGGAGAGAAAGTGTGGATGAGAAAGTGTGGATGAGAAAGTGTGGCAAAGGGGACGGCGATCACATCAAGGCCACTAGCCATGCTCCCTAACATCAGAAGGTCTACAACAGGCTAATGGACTTAAAAACCTACAGAGCAGTGCACACAAAAAGGATGGGTGTGGTTGTCACTTGTCTCTCTCAGCCATCCTGACTCCCCTAAGGGGACAAACACAATTATTGTCAATTGTAGGTTAACTTTGTTGATATTTCTGATGAAATCTAATTCTAATGTACGTGATACTTCGCTCCTATTTCTAGGAACAACATAGAAGCATCTAAATGTGTGTATCTAAAAGTTGCACATTTATTCTGAACTTGTCAAATATTCAAACTGACACCTTCAAGTGTCTCTCACATCTTTTTGGTTCAAAGAATGGAGAAAGAAGGGATTATGGGGTTTTGAAATCGATCACATCGTCACAACGTCACATCGTCACAACGTCACATCGTCACAACGTCACATCGTCACAACGTGACAAGGTCACATCGTCACAACGTCACATCGTCACAACGTGACAACGCCACAACGTCACATCGTCACAACGTCACAACGTCACAACGTGTCTAATTGCTCTTCTGAGGAACAAATAAAATCACCTCAAAACTAGCAACGTTGTGGAACGGAGGATTGAAAAATAACTTTAAAAAAACGTTCTCACTTCTAAAAAAACATTGAGAACCATCCAACTTTATTTCAATCTCTAAATCTCTATGTAAACATATCACGAGTTAATACGTCTCTTTCTGTCACTGTTGTCTTTAGCATTGTACAATTACAGATATGTACCTGATTGCAAAGATGTATCGCTAACCTATAAACCGAATCTGAGAAATGCGAGAAATAATGAATGTCTTAATGTCCAGGAAACAATGGATAAAGAAGTAAATATAGCAGTGTCTAATTGTTTCAGCCAATGGCGATTTCAAATGATAAACTTTTGATCTTGTTTCAAGGATTGGTCTCTTTAGTCCTATGAGGGGATAAGACCTTCTCTCGAGACGTAAAATGCAACTAAATTGCTGCAGAGCATATCAGAATGATATGATACCTGAAAGATATCCGCAAAAAATTAATACTATTGCTGCTGCATCACAAAATCAACAAGGACAGAATAAAACATTATAGAAAATCAAAATCAATACGTAGCTGACTTATTTTCTGTAACTGAAAATGAGCAAGAACTATTTAGACTCAATGTTTCTTTATAAACGCACTAAAGAAACCTATTGTTTCTTTTTGAGAACAAAGTTGCTTTACATGTCAGAATCATGCCTCAACGAAGAGTTATTCTTCTACAGCCGGAAACCTTCACCGATTTCCGCTTTCACATCTGGAATGAAAAGGTTTCAAAAATTGTGACAAATTCTATTTGTTGATCCAGTTGTTCGTGCCGGTGCGTTCACTGGCATGCACTTCCGGTTGTGTCTGAACATCACGTAGATTTACTGTAAACATTTCATTTTTTAAGGCCATTTTTTTAACAATTGAAAACGAGATGCAAAAATAATTTTTTCATATTATTCATAGCGAGTCAATAGGACATCAATGGAGATGGCGCGGTGTAATGTTGCCACCTGTATTGTTGGTTAAAAGCATTGTTAGTCAAAGTGAAGCCCCTGTCAATCAATATGGCAGAAGTAATGTTGACCACCTCAATTGATGGTTAAAAGCATTGTTAGTCAAAGTGAAGCCCCCGTCAATCAATATGGCAGAAGTAATGTTGACCACCTCTATTGCTGGTTAAAAGCATAGTTAGTCAAAGTGAAGCCCCCATCAATCAATACTACTCCACTAGCAAGTCAAAGCAAGTCCATATCAATTAGAATGGCAGCTGTTTTATTAACCTATAACAAGTTAAATGCTTAGGGAAGGCGCAGTGGCTGAGTGGTAAAGCGCTTGGCTTTCGAACCAGGACTCATGGGTTCTAATCCTTGTGAAGATTGTGATTTATAATTTCAGGATCTACGCGCTCCTCTGAGACCATCCAGCTCTAATGGGTTCCTAACATTAAATGAGGGAAAAGTAAAGGCTGTTGGTCGTTGTGCTGACCACATGAGACCCTCGTTAATCGTGGGTCACAAAAACAGATGACCTTTACATCATCTGCCCTATTGATGGCAAGTTTTGAAAAGGGAAAAATATCAAGAAATGCACAGTTAGTAAAAGTGAACCCCACTTCAATCTAAAGGTCAAATACTTTGTTGACCAGCTTCTACTATTCAAGATTTATGGTTAACAAGAGGGTTATACCAGTAACACATAAACCTTCATTGTTTTCTCCATCTGGAACCAAGAACTTATGGATCTTTAATTGAGATCCAGCAGATCTCAAATCCACTATTTTGGGGTCAGCAGCCGCGGTACGTGACGTTTTGGCGACGCCGTTTTGGCGCGACGCCGTTTTGGCGCGAGACGTTTTGGCGCGAGACGTTTTGGCGATGGTGACGTTTTGGCGTGAGATATAATTTGACGATAATTTAATAAGCACGTAGCGTTTATAACGTATTTATAGATTATTTATTCCACTCTACCATAATATTGTATGTATAGAATGAATTCTAACACCGTCCATTGAATTGTTTTATTTTTATAAATGCAAAAGGTTTTGCTTATTTCATGAATATAGGCCTAAAATAAGTCAGATTCCTGAATGGTAATGACATGCTATCCCCTCCCCTTTATTTATATGTTAGTTCTGCTAATCGCACTGGATGACATTTTTCGGTTTCTTTACAAAAGAATATTTTTTATTTGACATTAGTGTAATACTTTCATATAACAAATACCATGTTAACATCTAAAGCTTTATTACGCTGAATGACGACAATAACTCCACACATAGTACAGATTAAGACACGGAATGTGATCAGTACAAACTCTAACGTGAATCTACCAATGTAAACAAACACTAGGGGCAACAATAGATAGAAACAAATTCACGACACTAAGACTAAGATACTTTGAAAAGATATGTTTTGAGAAATCGGGTAGGGGTGATTTGGGTGACACATCTCGCATTGACGCAGGTATAGCTAAACAAATGAAGACAAGACCAGCACCGAGCACTGGTCGTTGGCGTCATGCGTCTGGCGATCATCTCCTTGGGACTGGTCATTACCTGTGACACCTATCCCGCCCCCTTTCTTCTGCGCACAAGAAAATGACACAAACACACATGTAGTAAATGATAAATCACATTGATTAATGGACTTGTTATAGCTCACATTTAAAAAAAAGGTTTTAAGAGCAGATATAAAAAATAATTACTTAATAGCATATATAATGAACGAGCTACTAGGTTTTTCGCTTAAAAATGTGTTTAAAAATGTATAACAAACAGATTTTTTCACTATTTTATACCGAGACAAACAAAATATATATTCTACCCCCCCCCCCCCCGCTCCCACAAAAAAAAAAGTCTTACTAACTAAATAATTTTGACTATTTCATACATGAACACTGTGAAGTATGGATGGCAGCCTGGTGTTGTGTCATGTTAGAGATTTAACAATAATTAAATAACAAACTTAAATACCAAAATAGATGACACAAATATTTCTTCTTCTGTACGTGAAAAATATGTCTGAACACAAACACTCACACAAAACATAGATATGTATAATTCTCTTTAAAGAAATAATACAATAAACGTACATAATGTATTTTGCGCCAAAACGTCCCTTGCGCCAAAACGGCGTCGCCAAAACGTCCTGCTTCGTCAGCAGCCGAGCGCTATGTTTCCCTTTCCAACCTTGGGTTCTCTATGCTGTTATTTCTTTACAATACGACTCGCTTTAAAGAAAGTGAGGAAACAAGTTTGAGAATAAGTTTTGATCCGGTGGGCATTTCAGCACATGTAATAGCCCAGCATTAGCCTGTTTTAGCACAGTATGTTTCAGCACTGTATCTATGTAATGTTAGCACATGTTATCTTTCAATGGTAAGCACATATAAATGGACAGAACATGACTGTGTTATATAATACATAGCAACTGATTCCAAACTACAGGAATGCCATGACCGTCGTGTTCCTATAAAAGAATGTATTTCAATCGTTCCTTTTTTCTATTAACTACTTTTTAGATGTCCCAAGTCTCAGACATATTTGACGTCATCAAATTTGTTCTTTTTTTTTTTTCAAATCTTAAATTAAATGTAACTTTATTTAGGCTGAGAAAGTTTTTGATTTTATTGCTTATAAAAGAATTCGAAATGACATTTAAAGCAAGGTGACTAAGACTGTTTAAAACCAAGTGACGAGATGCAAGCAGTAACTGTAGTTGCTTTACTTCTTTCTAGGAATATTTATTTGAGTTTTTCCGACCGAAAATATTTTGTCGATTTCCTTTACAGAGTGAATACGATAATCGACTTCCGTAATCGAATACCAACATATGTTACGATTAGTGTACTCCCTAAAGGCTAAGTGAGTGGAGTAAGCGAGAATATGTTGATGGAGGATACACTTGTCGGATGAATGTGACATCTCAGAACCAAAACAAACACAAAGGGAAAAAATATTGGCGGGAAAATCGATTCTGCTGAAGCATGAGGAAATGTAAGCTGGCAATATCGGCTCAGGGGCAATAAACACGTAAATAATTGCCCAGCACCAAAGCAGACGTCTGCTGTGATTTTCAAAGAAATTAGACTTAATTGTTTTCTTCTATCACTTCATCTCTTTTGATATTACATCAAATGCAAAAAAAAAAAAAAGTGTGCATTAAATAGACATCTATCTTAGCCAATAGACCAGGACTCAAATCTACAACATCGTTGTACAGATTGGTAGACCTAAATATTTAGGCAGAAGTCAGATCATTTACAGTTTCTAGGACATGAATGCCAGTTATCAATTACATGTAACATAGTTCCACACTAATAACATAATACAAAAGATATTTTAAACATGACGCTATAACTCCTTATGCACATTTTGTCTTGTTAAGACTTTTTTTTTTAGTTTGTATGTAGTATATAAGTAATATGTTATAAATGTTGTTTTTTTTTTCTCCTAGATGTCTATGGGCTTTTTTTTCTGTAATCAGGTTAGCCAGTGCGTTTTAGATCCAACATAATGACCTAATAATGACCTAATATATCAAATTCTTGTCTAGTAACGGATCCAAACGATGGGAATGTAAAACTGGTTTGAACTGGACCAAGTCTAGAAGCGCGGGCTAACAAGCTATTAGATCACACTGAAGAACGGGCTATTGTCCCATTAATTCATACTTTTTGCATGGCTCTGGCCAAACTTTGACTCACGGTGCACTGATTAGTGGAAGAAGACTGTCTAAGATTTGCTGAATTCCGTCAGGTCTGGTCAATCACGTGCTCTTGACTCTTATGGACATATGCATGCGTAGCTCACAACGGCAGAAACATAAACATATCTTCCTTAAAACTTTCTAGTCGGATTATCTAATCCATGCCAAGTCAGCTGGTACATCAGAATATTTTGTTTCTAAATCTTCAAGTCTTTTTCGGAACTGTCTGTGGTTAAGACCTCTGGCTCTGATTAGTTTGATCACGGAGATATGTGGGTCACTAATATATTGATATGTTATACAGCTTTGTACAAACTTTCCTGTTTAGGGCTATATGGTCGGGAAATTTTTAGAAAAAAAAATGTTGTTCCCAGTCAAAGCACAAGCTCCATCAGTTGTTACACTCGCCATCTTGTTCTAAGCATACCCAACATTCAACACTGCTCTTTATAGCATAAATTAATACTGACCAGACACTGACTCTTTGAGCATACTGTTACAAATGAACAGTGATAGGTAGAGGTCAACGTATGACCCCGGCGAGATGACACAGCAGCGAGTGTTCTCTGGAATCTACGCGTATAAACAAAGACAAGATGTGACGTGTCCTCATGTGTTGTTCCAGATGATACTAGCATTGTTTGTGCAACTTTGGAGGAGCGATTAGGGACCTTATATAAGCCAGAGAGTTAATGTGAAAGTCAGTCGTGAGTGAGTCGTCGGTACTGTTGTCTACTGTGCGAGACAGTAGAAGAGAGATGTGTACGACTCGATGCAAGGTAACTAGGGTAGAGTTAGCTGGAGTGAACTACTGTCATTAAAGTCTATACAGCGAACTACAGTGGACTTAAGCCGTTACAGTCGATACAGTCGATGTAAGACCTGTGCGGCTCTGATTCGGTAGACTTGAGTACGACTTGGTTCAGCTTTGGGAGACCTGAGCGAAACTGGGAAGTGTGTCGTTGGTCTGTTCTGTGGAATACGGCTCGATGCAAGGTGAGAATAGATGAATAGCAACGAAGTGAAGAGGTGAATTGCAACGCAGTATAGCTAATTGTAAACTGACAGATATTGTACAGTCTTCTACGCTACATGTTACAGTGACGAATTGTTAGAGTTAATAGTCATTAAAGTTATATGAAACTGAAAGTTTAGTCGTCAAGTTCTTTGCAGTGTTTTTATTTGTGTGCCTACTAATACATTTAGCCAGAAGATTCAGAAATGCGTAACAATATTGAGAATAATCTTCATTTACTTGACATTTTTTTTAATGAGACAATTTCAATAATTTATATAGATATTTAGAATTATTTTTAAATAATTTGCATTTTTATATATATTTACTGTGGGCACATCTAATTTCTATAGGTGTCTGCGGGTCGCATAAAACACTCCGGAGGGCCGCATGCGAACCATAATTTGCCCACCTCTGGTGTACGGGTATAATAGATCTACATGCTTGACTGACCATGCAAATGGGTTATATTCTTGTCTGACCAGTCAACACTATTGCGTATGCCCAAGGAAAAAAACACATGACGGCCAACACCACCAGCTCTACACACTACTCTAGGACTATAGGAGTAGGCCCACTACGTCTATCTGACCAGGTTGTACAAAATCAGTCGGACTTAGTTGTTTGTTGTTGTTTTTTTTTTTTTTTTTGGAGTAGGAGGGCGTGGATGAGTTTCTACTTCCAGAGTTGGTTTTCCTAATGCTCTTATATCTAAATAACTGTAGATCTAAACATAGGTCTCAATAATAGGCCTACAGACTACAATTTAATCTATGCTTCGGCACTATCTATAGTTGAAGCTATAAATAGAATAGCTATACTTCATATTCCCACTGTTCCTAAAATATCGTTATGCGATGAGCAGAAAAAAATCTTATCTAGTGATGGCCTGTGCCTACTCTGCCTAGCAATACAACAAAAACTTAGCTTAACATTCTTTACTGCACAGAAACTTCTGTATGTTGAGATTTATATTAACAATATGATCATTTCAAAACCTTGGATACTATGGACCTCATTCCCCAAGCGTGCACAAACAACATTTAGTCACGTGCTTCTCTCTATCTCTTCTATACAAATTACGATCTAATTTTAATCAACAAACTCGTGACAGTTATTTTTTCCTGTTTATGTTGATAATATCACTTGATTGTTCGTTTTAGTGAATGAGGTCCATTGATTGTTACCTTCTCATGGTGCGAAAATAAAAATTTCTCTAGTCCTTCTTTTTAAGTATTTTTCTGGAGTCCTATTTTTGGATTTTATATAAATGCCATCCTTCTGGCTATTGCATATGCGTGTTTGTGTTTGTGAACATTGTGCAATGCTAATTTTATTCATCTCATAATGAGAAACGAATTATTTGAATATATTCAATGTTCACTTTAAAAAAAAGTTTTCTTATTTATGACTTTTTGACTCTTTGAATCTTTCCTCGAATCCTTTGCGATGCTCCGTTTTAGAGCTTCTGAAGGTATGAACACAGGAAGAATAACGAAATAAAAAGGGAATTCCTAAATGAAATTGATCCAAACCACGTCTTTAGATGATAATGCCATAGAGTCCAAAGCATGTATGGGAATCAAACGACAAAGTAAATAATAGAACGCTCGAGATGAACAATTTCTACAGGAAATATCCATGTTTAAATAACCGTAAAGCCAAATCTATATGTCTATCTATCTTGCTGGCTAACAAACTACCTAGCTAGCCAGCTTACTTCCTAGCTACCTAACTACCTATCAATCTATATCATAGATAGATAGGTAGATAGACAGATAGATAAACCAAATATTACTCGAGGACAACATGGCTCTAGCAGTGAAACCCAAACTACAGCCCACGGGACATAATTCGTTCTTGACACAATGCAATGACCTCTCCATACTTCTAACATGATTAACGGCGCAGGGCTTGGATACAATGAACCTCATTCACCAATCGTAAACAAACAACATTTATCCACGTGATTCTGTATCTCTTTTATACAAATTAGGATCAAATTTTAATCAACAATGGTTATCACGTGACAGTTTTTTTTTTCGTTGTTTTACCAATACTATCTTGTGCCCGTTCATTTTCGGCGAATGAGAATG